>OX155957.1:12582634-12812023 GCA_944548615.1 Micropterix aruncella | reverse complement strand
GAAATTATGTTAATCACTAAATAAATGAAATGATAAAATAATGAAAGGGCTCTTATCTGGTCTGTGGTGACCAGGAGTGACTCCACGCCTTCTTCTTCTCCTCACTCAGTGTTTGCTGGTGCTTCCTGCTGTGGCACTAGAACCCGATCAAAATGGCAGTCTTTCACAGCGGCACACAACAATGCGAGACGAGAATGAATGCTGGAAAATAATAGGCGATTAGTGTTTCTTAAATATTAATGATTGTTATAAAATGTATATCAATATTTCGGCTCAGCCGTCGTCAAGATATGTGACATTTCTGAAATCGAACAATTCGTTGAAAATTTAAATTCAAGGAATCGAACAAAAAGAAATGGATTAATAATATTTTACACGATTTAGTTAAGGTACCGAAACCAACCGTGCAAAACGTTATTTTAAAATGAATGATAAAAATTAAAATAAAAAGCATTTGATGATTATGATAATATGATAAACCTTATTAATTTTGCCTATTGAGACCGGAACCTTTGCAAGCGCCTAAAATATAAATATAAGCCAATTCCCAAGATTTGACGTCCCTTTCTTGTGCATTATCACCAAGGCATTTTATTATTTTAACTTTAAAATCGCCTATTATTTTCCAGCATTCATTCTCGTCTCGCATTGTTGTGTGCCGCTGTGAAAGACTGCCATTTTGATCGGGTTCTAGTGCCACAGCAGGAAGCACCAGCAAACACTGAGTGAGGAGAAGAAGAAGGCGTGGAGTCACTCCTGGTCACCACAGACCAGATAAGTGCCCTTTCATTATTTTATCATTTCATTTATTTAGTGATTAACATAATTTCAATTTGAAAAATAATAATTTACACATTTACAATCAAATATTTATATATATATATATATATATATATATATATATATATATATATATATATATATATATATATATATATATATATATATATATATATATATATATATATATATATATATATATATATATATATATATATATATATATATATATATATATATATATATATATATATATATATATATATATATATATATATATATATATATATATATATATATATATATATATATATATATATATATATATATATATATATATATATATATATATCTATATATATATATATATATATATATATATATTTTTTTAAATTATTTTCAATAATATATAAAATTAGATTCATGAAAAGTTACTTATCTGGGGTCCTGGTGGACCAGAAACATTTTACCGATAGTTAATGTCCTCTTTAAATACTTAGGGCAGCAGCACCTGTTTCCGCAATTGATAACTTATGATGTTCTTAGTTATTGCTCAATGCAGCCGAATTATTGTATGCCCTTGGATGTAATAAGTATAGGAGGATGGTTTCTGTAACAGAAATGGATGTTAGTAACTTATTTTAGAAGAAATTATATGACTGAGAATATTTCGACACTAGTCGTATTCATCTCTATGACATTTCATAGAGAGAAATGTCATAGAGATGAATACGACTAGTGTCGAAATATTCTCAGTCATATAATTTCTTCTAAAATAAGTTACTAACATCCATTTCTGTTACAGAAACCATCCTCCTATACTTATTACATCCAAGGGCATACAATAATTCGGCTGCAGTGAGCAATAACTAAGAACATCATAAGTTATCAATTGCGGAAACAGGTGCTGCTGCCCTAAGTATTTAAAGAGGACATTAACTATCGGTAAAATGTTTCTGGTCCACCAGGACCCCAGATAAGTAACTTTTCATGAATCTAATTTTATATATTATTGAAAATAATTTAAAAAAAATTACACCCTTAAAATATCTATATATATATATATATATATATATATATATATATATATATATATATATATATATATATATATATATATATATATATATATATATATATATATATATATATATATATATATATATATATATATATATATATATATATATATATATATATATATATATATATATATATATATATATATATATATATATATATATATATATATATATATATATATATATATATATATATATATATATATATATATATATATATATATATATATATATATATATATATATATATATATATATACATATATATACATACATATACATATAGATATATGTTTTTATTTAAAATAAAATTAGTAAAAGCTGCTTAAAAAGTAGCGAAGGAAATCCCAGCTTGTATTGGGAAATATATGTCTGCATATATATATATATATATATATATATATATATATATATATATATATATATATATATATATATATATATATATATATATATATATATATATATATATATATATATATATATATATATATATATATATATATATATATATATATATATATATATATATATATATATATATATATATATATATATATATATATATATATATATATATATATATATATATATATATATATATATATATATATATATATATATATATATATATATATATATATATCTATATATATATATATATATATATATATATATATATATATATATATATATATATATATATATATATATATATATATATATATATATATATATATATATATATATATATATATATATATATATATATATATATATATATATATATATATATATATATATATATATATATATATATGCAGACTGGCATTTCAATAGACTGTGACGCAGATAAAGGTGGAGGCGCCGCTATTACATGGCGTAGAGATTTGTCCAAATTAAACGGAATCTCCCCGTATATCGCATCACGCGATGCTGCGGCATTATACTCCCCAACCTGCCGAATATATTACTTAATATTGCGACGAGAAAGAGTTGCCAAACGGCAAAGTATTCCGGAAGCGAATTGAGTTACCGTCGACTTTATAATACGATTAGGAATCTGGGATTATCGCGGGAAATTATATATATATATATATATATATATATATATATATATATATATATATATATATATATATATATATATATATATATATATATATATATATATA
The DNA here is from genome assembly GCA_944548615.1 of Micropterix aruncella. Taxonomy (NCBI): domain Eukaryota; kingdom Metazoa; phylum Arthropoda; class Insecta; order Lepidoptera; family Micropterigidae; genus Micropterix; species Micropterix aruncella. The sequence continues at coordinate 12,808,986 of OX155957.1, read as the reverse complement.
TATATATATATATATATATATATATATATATATATATATATATATATATATATATATATATATATATATATATATATATATATATAGGTATATATATATATATATATATATATATATATATATATATATATATATATATATATATATATATATATATATATATATATATATATATATATATATTTTTTCAAATTGAAATTATGTTTATTACTAAATAAATGAAATGATAAAATAATGAAAGGGCACTTATCTGGTCTGTGGTGACCAGGAGTGACTCCACGCCTTATTCTTCTCTTCCTTCAGCGCTTGCTAGGTGTTTCCTGCTGTGGTATTGGAACCTGATCAAAATGGCAGCGGCAACACAGCAATGCGAGACGAGAATGAATGCTGGAAAATAATAGGCGATTAGTGTTTCTTAAATATTAATGATTGTTATAAAATGTATATCAATATTTCGGCTCAGCCGTCGTCCAATATATATATATATATATATATATATATATATATATATATATATATATATATATATATATATATATATATATATATATATATATATATATATATATATATATATATATATATATATATATATATATATATATATATATATATATATATATATATATATATATATATATATATATATATATATATATATATATATATATATATAGGTATATAAAGTTATCGTCACATGAACATCGAATAGATTAGGTGATTGGGTGTATTGTTAGCATTCTAATATTAACTTCTGGAAAAGTTTCTTGAGATTTATACAAATAAAGTTTCAACAAACTGCAATAAGTTGACTATACTATAATATACTTTGACTATAATCTAGTTGACTATAATATACTTTTGCAATAACTGCAAAAGTAATCTATGCTGACTTCGGCAAATAGAATCGGAGGAGGAGGTAAAAACTATCCTGAATTATACCATTAGGGTTTAATTCCTCAAGCGGTGGGTGTAAATCTTGGCAGTCACCTGTCATTTCTGAGAGTTGAAATGACAGGTCTCCAGGAGCTTGCGACCCCAACGGCCATCTTCTCGCCTGATTGTGGGGTTCGCCCATTACCACTTGAACTTTGCTATTAGCCAAGTAATATCTTGTAATGTCGATAGGAGTGTGCTGATATAATTATATTATTGTTTCGGGCGAGAGATGATGATGTATATAGATAGATTATATATTCCTAATCATAAATAGATTATTATTCTTATCAAGATAGCATATTTCTACATAGTGACGCTAATCTTATTATACAGCGAATTTGGCTGTATTCGCTTGCTTGTGTCAATTATTGATTACACGCATGTAGTTTATATACATACTTTACTTCATAAAATGTTATTCATCGTATATTATGTGTTCTTGCTTGCGGACTCATTTACGCGTAATCAGGAATTAAAACGTAGCAAAATGCTTGCTTTTCAAACGTTTGCGAACGGGGACAAACCCCACTATAAACTATTTGAAATATCCCTCCATGTCTTTTTATTTCTGCATCTGTTGGAATTCAGAAATACATGGCTAACAGCAGCATAAAGAATATTGATGTATAGTAGGTAATAAATCTAATTCGGACATCTATTTAATATTTTGAATAATACAAATTAGTGGTAGCAAAGAGACTTTCTGAGAGTTAATTGTTTGTTCATTTAAGACAGAAGAAAGGTCTCAATACTCCTCTCATCTGAATGAACTGACTCCACTTTGTGTTGGCTCGGGCGGCAGTAAGTGATTAGGATAAGAATTTGTTAAATTTGGAGCATTCTTTTAATCATGCATGTGTACTATCTTGTACGCGGTATGAGTGGACGTCGTATTGGTGCATGTGCACTCTCTGCCCGATGGGCGGCGGGCATAGCGGTTGAGGAGAGGGCGGTTGCACTAACGTGCATTAGGGCGTGTAGGTGCAATAACGTGCATTTTTGGGTAGCGACTGTACAAAAACATTTTGGGTTTCGCGTTATTGCTTGCATTGCTGACACAGACCTAAGTTTGCTTTATCGCCCACTTGAACACTAGGTACTTTTTAAGTCATATTGGTGCGATTAACTAAATTTAACTATAGCCATTATTTGTCATAGTATACGATATCTACTTCACTACACAAATCATCAACAGATTATACGAGTTCGTCATGTCAACCAGCCCTCGAAACTGCATCTGTAATACACAGATTAGCATTCTTATTGCTCACTCCGATTATAGCGGCGTCGCCAAGGAGCTTGAAGAGTCCCATTAGTACGATACTTTGTCGGCATATTAACTCCAATCTGTCTGCGGTGTGCTGTCCCACTCACTTGAGCTGCGACCGCTGATAGGCCGTCCTTTTCGCCCTCTGCTTTCCACCTTGCCCAGGGCCGAAACATGTTATGTGCCAAATTAAAACTTACCCTGGCCATTATTTACTGACTGCCACATCTCGAGCCATATCTGACAATGTAGTCTGCTTCAATGTTTCGTATATGCGCTCGCGGTATAGTCGTTGTATTAATCGATCAAAATATAAACATTTCAATTTGATGTTTTAATCGCATTAATTTAAACATTCGTGGATATTCGTAGCGAGCTTTTATTAGACTTATGATTGTAAAAATCGTATTTTACATTACACGAGTATTTCTAATTACACGATACCAGCTATAATTATCTTCTTCTATTATATATCTATTATTTTTTATGTATCCAAAATGTAAGCAATCAGCCAGAATCTATTAAAAATAACCTGTTACTACAACATGTTTTTTCTCTTCTTAACAAAATTGTTTTTTTTTTACTCGGTGTTCATTTGCTCTTTTCTTTTTTGTCGGTCGAATTATATGTAGTTTCTGATACATGACCATCACTTTTCCTAATGTATACCTACCGAATTTGTATGTCGTTATTGGAAAAGCACTTTCACTTCACATGATATTGCACTTTTACGTTCGTATTTATATTTCTATTTGAACCTAATAATTGTATACGAATGAGATAATATTCGATTAGTAGTTTTTTTTATATTCCTTATTATTATTAACCTTATATTTTTACAATTTTTAGCATTTTAATTTTTTAAGCAATTTTATATTTTTTTGATCGTTTCAGTAATTTAAATTTTAGTATATTTATAGTTACGTTTACATTAATTAAGCAAAGGTTAGGTGTATTTTATTTTCCTTTACATCTAAATATTTATATTTTTATGTTTTCTTTAAAATTCCCATTTACATGTTATAACTCCTTTACATATTTACTAGTTATATCTTATGTATATTTTTAAATAAGAATAACTAGTTCATAAATTAGTTATTCTTATTTAAAAATATACATAAGGTAAAAGCGAATTTACTGCGTGATGTTTGTAGCGCCCGACATTTGGCGATTTTGCAACTGACGTTGTCCAGGGTAGCTTAACCTCAGTCTACCCTGTCTCAGTCTACCATGGACCACGGCGGTTGCAATAACGCCGAAACGTCGAGAGCTTCAAACTTCATGCAGTCAATTCGTATGTATCTTATTATTATTGTTTAAGTGATAGATTTTAGCCATGATTTATGTTGCGCTTGTTCCAAACTCTGTACATTCCGAAGGAAAGTATTCATTGCATTCACCAACGTATCATGGCTCATGCATGCATTTCAAATATTTGTAAAAAAATCAGCGTAAGCTCATTTGTATATATTTGCGAAGATTAATTTAACTTCACATATATGTATTGTATTATATGGGTTAAAACCTTTCCTGGGCTTATCGGAATGAATCAAATCAAATCAAATCGCATTTATTGTCTTCAAAAACTTTTACACAGTTGTTTAGACATTTTATATAGCCGCTTCATTTTAAAATAACTTTAAAATGTATACTAAATATTTCATTAGAGACTCACCACGCAATTGAGTTATATTAGATATTTGTAACTACAGATAGTCATTAAATTAAATTAAATGGTCCTATAAATAAGAAATATAATTGATTATGGGAGACAATTAGAAATAATAGTAATAATATAATAATCAACAAAATGGTACAAATGTCAAGTTAAATAAAAAAAATCGAGATGGAAATTGTCAGTAATCTAAAATTCGTTAATATTATATAATTCTCTCGAAATAAGGTAGCCTTTTAATTTCGATTTAAATTGGGTTATTTTTCCGTTTCTTCATATAATGTTGATATTATCAGGCAGTTTATTGTAACACGCCATTCCAACGTAATTTGGATCCCTTTTGAATAATTCCAGAGATGGACGGGGTAATGCTAAATTGTGCCTACATCTGGTGAAATGCGAGTGAATTTCTTTTTGGGTCTTCATCTTTCCTATGTTTTTTAATATTAACTTTATGCATTCAAATATGTATAGTGATGGTACGGTTAGAATACTGAGATTTTTGAAGTGACCACGACATGATTCATTATGTTTAAGGTTTATCAATATTCTTATGGCTCGTTTTTGGAGAGAGAAAATATGTTGCCTTAAAACTACTGTACACTGTGACCAGAAGGGAATCCCGCAACGAAGAATTGACTCGAAATAGGCAAAGTATATTATTTTGGTGTGTTTAACGCTGATCAGTCTCCTTATTTGCCTTAGTAAGAAACAGGCGCTGGAAAGTCTGTCGCTTAATTCCTCTTCGTGAGAATTCCACCTTAGTTTTTCATCTAAAACTAAACCCAGAAATTTATGGCTTTTAATATTGGCTACTGTGTTTGCACCGATAATTAAATTTTGACTGTTCATAACCTTATTTTTTCTACAAGATAGGAATATGGATACTGTCTTGGATGTGTTAAGAGACAGATTATTTTTCTCGAACTAGGTATACAACAGTGCCAATTCATAGTTTAACGTTTACACTACATTCTCTATTTTGGCATCTGCAAAGCTTATGCTGGTGTCATCTGCATACAAAGTTATATTTGAGTGAGCTACTATAGATGGGAGATCATTAACATATAGAATGAAAAGGGTCGGTCCCAGGATGCTTCCCTGAGGAACACCGCTCTTCGTTTCACACTCATGGGAAATGGTTCTCTTCAATACGCCACCTGTGCAGACATTCGTAACGAATATTAAACATTCGTTGAATTTATTCAGAAGTTCACACATTCGTCCCAAATAGCGCTTATATAAATCGCGCTATAAAATAGAACATACTAATGGAATGCAATCAGCTGATGAATTTTGATACATAAATTCAATCAAATAAAATATCTAAACCAGTTTTGGGAGAAAATCGATTAGCCGATATCAGAAACTATAAGTATCCCGCTGGGCGCTCGATCTTTGGCCATATCTTACGCACATTATAGTAGCAAATTTAATCCGACCGTACCATAAAATACACACGAGTAGCGATAATTAGGAAATCATAACGTTCTGGACTAATCGGCGGGCGACCGACTGATCTTCCCATTAGTCGTAGTCTTTTCTTCTTCAATGACGCATCTTTCTCACGTTTATATGTCCTCACGCTCGGGATGAGGCATCCAAATCATAAAAGCTAATTAAGTAGCTAGTAAAAATTAACGAGCACACCGGTTCAGATCTCAATTAAGCGGCTGAGTATACCTATTTGCCTGCCTGGCGTCGCACTGTGGGCTAAGTTGGAAAAAAATATCAACGATTTCAATTATTTTGTAAGAAATGCAAAATAGATTTATTGTATTTTAATTATATATTCTGGTTCCCACTGATTAAATTAAAACCAAAAGCAAGTCATATTATTTCAAAACTTTATAGAGTTTACTCTGTAACGATTCTCAAATTATATTATTACCTATCTCAGAACATTACCTAATTACTCATAATCTGCGGCTGCGAGCTGTAGGCATAAATAGTTGGACTACTATGCATTCGTAGCATATATACCTTATTTTATATTGAGGTAAGAGTTTTATAATATATTTAAGATAAGATAATATTTTAGGATATTATAATATAATATTTTTATATAATATCAGCTCCTTTCTTGATTTTGACATGTACTTATACACTGACGAGGAAAGTAATTTTTCCTCTTTATTCATAACTAGATAAATTGACATATTAGTTAGGAAATATTTAGTTGTATGACCCGTTTTTCTGCTTATTTCCATTTAAACCATTACGGCAAAGTCCACTTTTCATTCGAAAGCGGCCATTTTGTACGAGCGTTTGACAGAGTCTCTTTGTAATATTCTTAATTAAGTACAATAATAGTTATTGTGCAAGTTTTTGTAGAAGAAATGTTGTTTAATGAGGAACATGTACCCTTACCTATATGTTGCTTAATTTTACAATTATTTTGCTGTAGGAATAAGTGAGTGCCAATAAATGTCTGCTTACACTAAGTAGACATTTTTTGGCACTCTAATTGCGAGTAATTGTTTTGGACTCGTATATCTGAATAATATGCCAAATTTACTTTAGAAAGCCTCAAATTCATTATACTGTAACATCATGGTAAAACAGTAACACTACTGCGATGGATTCCACCGCATTGTAATGTGGAAACGCCACTACTAAGGATGCCACTGCAACGTAAAATATCTGAGTCATCCAGAAAATTGCTTGATATAATAAACAGATTTGATTAAAAAATAAATAAAAAATCTCAACCAAAAGAATTAAAAATAAGCAAGCAGCTTGCCTTTTGTTTATTATAAATCAGATACAACGAATTCACGATTCGTACCAACTTTTAAAAAAAAAAGAAATATAATTTTACTTACCTATTTATTGCAGTTTATTTAACTATTTAGGTTTTGGCTGTTTATGCATTTCACATTTTTAGTCGTATTGTACAAAAATATTAACTAATGTTTCAGTTTGAGTTTAGTAGTTTAAATGACTAAAGATTAGCCTTAGTGACGATTATGGCTAGTTGCACGTTATTGGCATTCTTTTAAAATAGCTAAACTAAGCCATGATACAAATATTCCGGTGTGTACGCCACTCACATCCCTAAAATTCAATAAGGAGAAATTCTCATAAAACTTTGCAGTTAAAATTCTGACCCACGGTGCGCCTCCATCGAATATTGTAAGAAATGCGTTGTCCAGTATCTTGCCGTTTTATTTCCTTCCTTTTCCTCTTAATGAAACTTGTTTTTTGGTGGTACGGTGACGGTGTGCGCGATAAAATCATAACTAATGGGCCGAGGGGTCGAGTGGACCCGTGTGCGGCCCGTGGCTTTCACGAGTGCCGCGAAGGACTCTCTAAGCGACCAAGGTTCTAGGGTTCCAGAATTTAAAAACATGATTATAAATAATATTAAATAAGAATGCATAGGATTGGACACTCCAAAATGGGGACGAGTTTGAAAACTACAAAAAATCTCTTAGAAACTACCAGCCGGGATTACCTATATTGTGGCCAAAATCGCTATGATATTTAGCCAATGCCAGCAAAAACGCTTTTTATTATCCGTGCCAAAATACAATTAAAAATAATCTCACGATAGAGTCAAGTGACTATTTCGATAGTCGATTAGTGTAAATTTTCATTGTTTTTTTAAAACCATTATATGCTTTTAAATACGCTTATAATATGCTTCTAATAAAGTCCCGGATCTACGGTTTTACCAGACTGGCGCGAAAAAATGACATTGACACCCCTCCCCTCCAGCATTTGAGATTATTTTCTTCAAAAACCTCACAAACAATTATATTAGGTGGATTTTTTGTAACCGGTGACTAAGAACCCTTAATTAAATTTGCACCCTTTATTACCTACTTGCTAATAACTTTACCTTTTCTGTAATATTATTATAGAATACATACAACCAATGTAGGCAACGCGCAAGCCCGACTGTACACACCGTTAATCCTTAGGTCCCAGAAAATTTACTATCTCATCCTGCTACAGCTTTACACGTCCAGCTTTCTGTTCTGCGAAAAGTCAAGCGAAGAAAAACACGAATTTGTATAACAGCATCCACTAATAATTTTATTGACATGTCTGAAAGTGTAGTTATTAAACAAAGGTAGTTAAAACCAAAGCGAATTACACACCTAAATAAATAAAAACTGATGTTTTCCACACAAATACCGACCGTCCCTTGACGTTCGTTCGTTCCGGTATATTCGGCTCCGCTCGTATAGCCCCGTCGTCTTCTGTCTGTGGGGAGGATTTTTTCTAGACTCGACGGTAATTCCTCTTGCAGGACATCACACACACACACTGCGCAAGCGTTTAAAAATTCACTTAGGATGCGTTCTAAAATCAAATGAATAATCGATAGTACGACGCGCCCTAAATGAGTTTGGCGCCCCCTTTAATCGCCGCCCAGGGCAGCTAATCCGGTTTGCTTTTACATCCGGGGCTGATCTAATATTTAGTTTTTGTTTTATTTACGAATTGGCTTTGGTGGCCGGTATTACCCTCTTTTACCCTACTCTAAACTTTTGCATAATAGGCAGAAATAGCCCTTGGAATAAGAGACCGATTACGATAGCAATCCGCTGCGAAAGGAGCCTCTTTAACTAGTTGTTAAGCTGGTTTTGGCCTCCCTTTGAGCGAAGCGCCTGAGGAATGTCAAAGCTCACCGCACTTGAGCGGGGGAGCAATTCAAATAGAAATATTAAGCGGCAAAATAGGCCAAACGTCGGTCTTGTAAATTCCGGCGAAGATGCTTTAATGAAATATTAACCAGTTTTGTGGTGAATTCGTTCAGATGAATGAAAGACTCCCTTCAGTGGTGGTCGGGCTCCCGCCCGCCCTCTCGTTAATACCATTATAAATCCTCGTAATGAAGTATGCAGGAGAAATTGCTTTGCCGGCCACAAAACAGATAGGAGCATATTAAAATATACCCAACTAGAGAGCGATACCCGTGTTTACGCCATGACGGGTAAATTAAATGTTATGTTATAATAAGTTAATAATAAAAACGCATTTTTAAAAACAAGCTTTTATTAAAATGCTCTGTCCAGAGCAAACTCTGGGTGCAGCAGCCATGACATACTGGAACGGGCTATCATAATTGAATGCTATACAGAATTTCATGTTTTGTGCTGTTGACCGTTGAGGAGTCCCCTCGTTGGAAGCCAACCCTGGGTGCAGCAGCCATATCGCGGTAAAACTTAGAACGGGGTATCCTAATTGAATGCGTATTCAAATTTCGTTTCTGTGCTATTGACAGGTGAGGAGTCCCCTCATTGGGAGCCAACCTTGGGTGCAGCAGCAATGTCACGGTACAATTTAGAACGGGCTATCATAATTGAATACGTATACAAAATTGTGTGTCTGTGCTGTTGACCGTAAAAGAGTATACTCGTCGGGGGCTAATCCTAAGTATAGGATCATGTCATGCTCACCATAAAAATGCATAGTCATAGGAATCGAACCAATTTGTAAAATTTTAACTTCATAGGATAAGAGAAAGTGGTTTTTATTCAGCTAGCAATATTTGATCTAAACAAACTAACAAACATTTCAATGCTAAATATAATTTTGTAATAATTTGAATATCAGCTCAGCAACACAAAAAATATTTTCAGTAGGACACTACTCCGCTCACACAAAGACACGAACTACTGCAGGACGTCTGTCTGTCATTGCCACATGGCATGGCCGGCTGGACTCTATTGTCATGGCCGCATGGACGTCTATCTCATAGCCGCATCTACTTTGAATGCTGGATATCAAATTCCTAATATCGGCATTGACGACAAGGACTGTTAAATTATTTTCTTGGAAAAATCTGTGGAAAAGTGTAAAAACTGTGGTGATAACACAAAACTAGTATGACATATAGCCGCCGTTGTCTAGGTAGAGCTATCAATCCGTTGTTTCGCTGGTAGGACGCATACCGCTGCCACCACTGCGTAGGTTATAACGGTGGTGGGGGGCCATGCTCACGCGGTAAATTCGTTTCTATCCTATTTATAATGTCAAACAACCACGATAGTCTTATAAAAACATTATTAAGCTATAAAATATTAAAACTACTTTTTTTAAAAATCTTGCAGCACTTTCTGTAATATTGCAATACACGAGAATGTAGTTTATTAAACCGGGAGTTAAGTTTTATATAGTATGTTCGCAGACTGTCAATTATCGCACTTTGTTTAGGTGCCTAATCAAAGTTAACCCCTCAAATGAATGGCGATTAGCTCGGGTTGCCTACGGCAAAATGTTTATAAATTTATATTTACATTTACATTTACATTTACATAGAGCGGGGTTTACTATAGAGCTATAGCATTACTATAGAGCGGATTACTATAAAGCGGCGCACATTTACATTCATATTTACATTTATATAAATTTATATACATTTTGTATACATTTTGCCAAGGCATCCCTTAAGGGACGCCTCACATTTGAGGGGTCGATAAATAGACTAGACATTCTTGCGCATCTGTTTGGATCAAAACTTGTTCATGAGATATTTGAAGTCGACTACATAATTATTTTCTTAAAATCCGTTTAAATAACACTGTGATCTGTTTAGAAACCAATCTCGCACGCATGATATAAGATGGTAAACACATCACTCGAGTTTAGCCCAGAAGCCAAGTTGATTTTATCAGTTTAAGTATCTTTTGATCAGTTCTTCATATTTGTAAAATAAAGTCATTTTCATTGTATCATTGTTACAGTACTGTCTCGTCTATTCTATTTACAAACTTAGATGCCCTCTGAAAATGACCTGGCAGAAAGACATCGTCTATCGGTGATTGCCATAAATAAACAAAAAGAAGAAAGAAGATATTTTCTTTTAGTAGTCAGGGATATCGACTGGTTTCTCCTAAAATTTTACCTAGCAGTTTATCTGCTTATTCAATTCTTATATATGTTATTCTTGAGATCAGTGCACTCGCCCACCTGCAGTACATCCTAAGGTTAATGGCGTAACTGCCATTTCCAAAGTAATTAGATCCAGCGTCACTTGACGCAAATAAAGCTTCGGCGGAAACGCATCATTCCTACAGAAGCAGATCGCTTTATAGCCGATTGACTTTTCTCGATCGTTCCGAGGTAAGTAAGTAACTCGCGCAATTAAACGTCAATTATCGGTCGTGTTAAATTACTAACCTTTGCGGTGGGAAGTGGTAAAAAGCGGTGGTTCTGCTGCGATGCCTTTTTGCGCTGTGAGCTTTCAGCGGTTACTCGCTCATTGTTAGTGATTACGACCACGCAAAGCCATTACTGATCAATTTACTATCGCTGCTTTTTGTTTATCCCCAGCGGTACTCATTCCGAGAATTTTTCGCTGGAAGGATGCAGATAGTTTGCTAGCGAGCATTTAGAGTAAAAGTCATAAAGAAATACGTATTGGGCGATCTTCAGGTGGGTACTGGTAAGCAAGTTCCTTGATCTGAGTACACCTAATTGCATCTTTGACCTTTGCTTGCGGATACCTTGTTTACACTCACCTTTTATCAAACATAACATAATTTGAATCTATGCATTTTATCCTTTGTACTGAAAAACCTGCTTATGTGTCTAAAATATCTTAAAATTAAATATAAAAATTAATGAATAACAATAAAATATTTCATAAATAGGGATAAAAATAAATAAACCAAATAAATGAATAAAATTAAACTTCAATTTAATGTGTAATTCACCATAATCTGCAGTAAAACGTACGATTAAAACAGTACAATTAAAATGTCATAGACTAAAATCCAGTAGCAAAAAACTAATAAATATTATAGGCCAAAAACTCTTGCCAGTGATACAATTTTGATGTAACCTCTCTATAGGCCTTTTTAAAGGCTATAGGCTTTTCTAAGGCGAACATTTAAATTCTTTAAAATATGTGTATGAAACTATATAAAAATTAAGGACAGAAATATAAATAATAAATTGGAAAGTAATATTATGTTAATAAGAATAATTCTCTCACTCAATTAATTAGAATGCATACACTAATTTTTAGTCCTTATTAGCTGGATAATCAGTTAAAATTTTTTTTTTTTTTTTTTTAAAAGGTTTAAAAAAAAAAATTCTAAATTTGAATTTTAAAATGTCAGCATATTTTGAAATTTTCTCAATAATTAATCTTATTTAAATAATAAATTTAGTGATTATTTGCATCCAAACTTTTCTCCGGTTGTAACGGTCTCCGTTCCATCGGGTTCAGAAGAGGGAGGAAGAGAGAGTGCACCCGTGGTCGCGCGCCCACCTGTGCACTATAATATAGACTGCGCACTTGACTGCTTCCGGAAAAAATGGACTATGAAAAGACTAAAAAGACCTATGGCGATGGACAATGGGTAGCAGTAACCACGGCTGCTACTGCATCTTTTCCTCGTAGTCGAAAATACACAAAAAATAGTATTAAATCCAAAACAATGACGTATGGTGCATGGAACGTTCGGACTCTTTTGGATCGCGATTCCAACCTTTGCCCTGAAAGAAAAACCGCTATAGTAGCCCGAGAACTACGTCGCTATAATGTTGACATAGCTGCCCTCAGCGAAACACATCTTGCAGAGGAAGGGGAACTAGTGGAGCACGGCGGTGGATATACCTTCTTTTGGAAGGGCACTGCCGCGTCGGAGCCCAGACGATCTGGCGTTGGATTCGCGGTCAAAAACAGCATCGCAAACAAGTTGGAGGAATGTCCTGTTCACATCTCAGACCGCGTTACCTCACTGCGCCTTCATTTAAGCAATAAAAACTTCCTCAACGTGATTAGCTTGTACGCGCCAACTCTGGACAAGGACGACGATGTCAAGGAGAAGTTCTATGAAGAAGTAACTCAACATTTGTCTCAGATACGACCCAAAGAACAAGTTTTACTTCTAGGCGACTTTAATGCGCGAGTTGGACAGGACTACGAAGCGTGGCCTAAAGTTCTTGGAAGGCATGGAATCGGCAATATGAACAGCAATGGCCAGCTTTTGCTCAGTCTGTGCTCGTTATTTGGACTAGCAATAACTAACACTATGTTCAGACTACCACCGAAATATAAAACCACCTGGATGGATCCAAGATCCAAGCATTGGCATCTGATTGACTATGCTATAGTCCGCCAAAGAGACATCTCTCAGGTGCACGTCACTCGCGTCATGCGTGGGGCGGACTGCTGGACGGACCACAGACTCGTCATTACCAAGCTGCAACTTCGCCTACACCCACCGCGTAGGACCGAGAGAGTTAAAGGTGTTAGCCTAAACCTACAACACCTAGAAAATAAAGAAACGCAGCAAAGATACGTCTCTGCAATGAACCTAGCGCTGAGTACACTTAACGTTGAAGACGGTGATTTTCAAGCCAACTGGAACCTTCTCTCTTCTCATGTACTAGAAACAGGTACTCAGATCCTGGGCATTAAAACTCGGAGAAACGAGGACTGGTTCGACGAAAATGAAGAGATACTATCAGAGGCAATTAAAAATCACCGAGAACTACTACGTCGGCAACATCACGGACGCCAGCACCATAACATCACAGACGAGCTAAAAAGAAGTGGAACTGAGCTACGTAGACTGACTAGGCAAACTAAGGACACTTGGTGGCAAGAAAAGAGCCAACACATGCAGTGGTTAGCCAATACTAACCAACTCGGCGACTTCTACTCAGAACTGCGGAAGCTGATTGGTAGTACCCAGCGATGTAGCGTTCCCCTTAAATCCTCTGATGGTTCACATCTGCTGAAAAGCAAGGAAGATGTGCTGAAGAGATGGGCGGATCACTTTAACACCTTGCTCAACGTGGATCGATCTGTGGACATGCAACACATCGGCTTAATTCCTGCGCTGCCTAGTGCTGTTGAGCTAGACGACCCACTCTCTTTGAAAGAGGTAGTTACAGCCCTAAAAGAACAGAAGAATAAGAAGGCGACTGGCATTGACAACTTACCAGGAGAGCTACTGAAATATGGAGGCGATGAGCTGCACACGAAGCTATGGGCATTGTTCGGACGAATGTGGGTCGAAGAACGTGTACCAGCAGACTTTAAAGTCTCTCGCATCTGCTCGCTGTACAAGAACAAAGGCGACCGTTCTGACTGCAATTCGTACCGCGGAATATCACTTCTCTCTGCTCCTGGTAAAGTGTTCGCCCGAATACTTTTAAACCGACTGATGACCCTGTCGGAGAGGATTCTACCAGAAACCCAGTTCGGATTCCGTCCAGATCGAGGAACCTGTGAAGCTATCTTCTCCGTTCGTCAAATACAGGAAAAAAGCAGAGAACAGGGTCAAAATCTGTATCTATGTTTTGTTGATCTAGAGAAGGCATTTGACAGCGTATCACGTGAAGCCCTGTGGAAGATTCTGGAAAAGGTTGGATGCACTGAGAAATTTGTCAGACTGATTCGACTTCTGCATGATGACATGGAATGCTGTGTGTCAGTCAACGGTGAACAAACAGGGTTCTTTCCTGTAAGCTGTGGCGTGAAACAAGGTTGCGTGCTTGCGCCTACCTTGTTTGCCTTATATTTCGCAGTTGTGGTCCGTGATGCTCTGCAACACATCTCAGAAGGTGTTAGAATTCGTTTTCGCACAGATGGCTCTCTTTTTAATCTGGCAAGACTTAAAGCCCACACAAAAGTATCATACGCCACGATAACGGATATAATGTATGCCGATGATCTATGCTTCGTAGCCGAAAGCCCAGATGGCCTGCAAAGATTAATGACTAACCTCGACGTGTCATGTAAGAACTTTGGCCTAAAAATCAGTGTGAAGAAAACCGAAGTGATGGCCAACACACTTAATGAAGAACCTATATCTATTAAGCTCGGAGAGACTCCTCTGAAGCAAGTGGACAAATTCAAATACCTTGGTAGCACTATAACAGCAAAATGTGACCTTGACTCTGAATTGAACGGGAGGATAGGAGCTGCTTCTGCAGCTTTCGGTAAACTCCGTAGCAAAGTCTTCAGCTCACACGACATCAAGCTGGGAACAAAAGTGTCTGTCTACATGGCGATCGTCCTCCCAAACCTCCTCTACTCGTCAGAGACATGGTGCCCATACCGAATGCACATTCGCGCACTTGACAAATTCCACCTTCGATGCCTACGCGACTTAATGAACATCAAGTGGTCGGACCGTGTGAGGAACACGGAAGTTCTTCGACGCGCTAAAGTCAGCGGAATAGAAGCATACATGATGCGACGACAGCTGAGATGGTGCGGACATGTCTCACGTATGCCTGATGAGAGAGTGGCAAAGCGTATCTTTTACGCTGAACTAAAGAACGGCAAGCGGAAACAAGGCGGCCAGCTACTCAGATACAAGGATACTCAGAAGAGGCATATGAAAAGGTGCAACATTGAACCCTCTCAGTGGGAGAGTAAAGCGAAAGATCGCCCAGGATGGAGACTGCTAGTGCAGGGCAATATAGATGATTTTGAAAAGAAGAGGCTGCTCGACTTAGATGCCAAGCGCGACGAACTAAAGGCCCGACCACCGGCGGCCATAAAGTATAATTACGTCAATGGTGTCTTGACTTGCGCCAAATGTGCACGCACATTCAAAGCCAAGATCGGCTACATCAGTCACCTGAGGGCTCACCAGCAAAACCCCCAACAATAAAAAAAAAAAAATAAAAAAAAAGAATCTAGAATGCAATCGCTATGGCCGAATACGGCTAGAAAGGATATAATCAGTTAAATTAAAAAGATATTTTTAATCGCAATTTTAATTAACAAATGATGTAGATATATAAGTATTTCCGGGAGCCATTGAAATAAGAAGAAACCCGAACTTTAATAGAGACGACGGTTACAAACTTTCTTCTACGTAAACCCTCTTCTTAAAATGTTCTCGCCGCCGAACGCCGACGCAAGGGCGTAAGACAGGATACAGTGAGTGTTGTGTGCAAGACGAATTTTCGAAATTCGCGCGCTCCGAGCCCGGCTCCCCACCACCGTTATAACCTACGCAGTGGCGGTAGCGGTATGCGGCCTACCCGCGGAACAACGGATTGACAGCTCTTTCAGTCTACCCTGGACAACGGCGGCTGCAATGTCATCGAAACGTCGGGTGCTACAAATTTTACGCAGTAAATTCGTTCCTATCCTATTTATAATGATTAAAGAGAATTTTAATCAAAGTAACCTACTTTCCTAATGGCTATTAGGAAGGTTTAATGTAAACTTATCATTAGAAACTATTATCACGCATAATTTAATTAAATTATTGCTGTGCTTTTTGAGAAATACCTATATACTCCTGCGATTCGTTTAAACTACGTTTTTTCTCATTAACACTTTTTACGACCTTTCTCTTAATTAGTTTTTCAACGACCTTAAATCTAATTTACGTATTGTAACATTTTACGACGAATGCTACCAAAATAAGCTATAAATATTTTATAGAACGCCATTTTTGAACCTAGTAATTGCTTTTGGTACTAAAATACTAACCAGATGTCACATAGATTGTTATCTATAAAGTCGTAATATACTGGCTTCAGCTATTAATAAATACTTGGAAACCAGTATGTTACGAAATTATTATTTCTCTTATCGGAATTGCTATTTTTCAATCGCTATTTTAAAAAATAATAATAACGCCTTCATTAATTGAGTTATATTAAGTCCTTACCTATGATGTAAAAGGAAATTTGAATGCCAAGAACTGTGTATGAAAACTATGTATTAAATAAATAGAAATTTTGACCCCTATTATCTATGCAGATTTGTAATTTAATGGAAGTTGCCTAATTACTCTGCTGTAAATCTTTCGTGGATTAGTACCAATGAATGCTATGAAGGCGATTTTCACTGACTTTTAAAAGATGTTTTTTTCTGTTGTAAAAAGTTATATAAATTCTTTAAAAAAATGAAACTCCATTGGAGTAAGATCTAGCAAGTACGGTGAATGACAAAGAGTCTCTAGCCGGAATTCTTGCAACTTTGCGACTGTTTGCAGTGAAATCTGTGGTTATAAATAAGTTGCCATGCAGAAGCAGTGGCGATGCGCGATTGACCAAGCTCGGTTATTTAATAATGAGGTTCTCCATCATTGTTTGCAGTTCTTAAGAGTGCACATTTACGGTAGCTATACAGCCAGACTACATGAAGCTGTACTACAAAACAATAGAATAGAATAGAATAGAATAACTTTATTGTTCTATAAAACATAACTTAAAGAAATTCTACGCTGGTTTTATAAAAAAGTCAATTTATGCACAAAACACCGGCACAGGATTTTATATTTGAAAACAATGCAAATTTTCAACATTAGGGGCCATCCACATATTACGTAATCTCGTTTTTGGGATTTTTCGACCCCCCCTCCCTCCCCAATGTCAACAGACGTAATCAGCGGCCTGACCCCCCCCCCCCCCTGCCCCCGAGATTACGTAACCAACCGAATTTGCGGAAAATGTGAAGAATCGTGAAGTGTTTGTAAACTCTTACACATTGTAAACTCTTCCGAATCGTAAAGTGTTTGTAAACTCTTCCACAATGAGGCATAACTCCGGATCCTTCGTGCACTTTTTGCATTTCTTTTTAAACTGCCCCCACTCCTCGTCGGCCCGCCGTTGTGCCTCCGGTCCCGAGAGGAGTGAAAACACCTTGGCGTATGTACTGAGAAACTCCATTTGTACATACGCCATAGTTGATGCGCCACACGACAGAGTTGCAGCCGTGCCGCCGCCACGCAGAGCGGCCATCGGCTGCCAGCGCGCAGGAACAGGCCCGGGCGACTCAATCGCAGACGAGCGCGTAGACTATCTACGCACATCGTGCGAAGGGGTATCTTCGTCGCGGTACTGCGCTATTTTCGTGCAGGTTTAGATCAAAAAAATGTGATGCATTGACCAAAGTGGATTATGTAATCAGGACGGGTACCCTCTCCCCCCACGTAATCTAGCGTAAGCCTCAGCTCCAACCCTCTTCTCCTCCTCGGTGATTACGTAATATGTGAACGGCCCCTTACCATATTGGCACAAACAAAAATATTTAAGCAAAAACAAACGACGTAAAATCAAATAAATATCTGATTCTGAAATTGAATTGAATTGAACGACTTGAATACAAATTTATTTGAATTTGAAATTCCAACTCAAACTTAAGTTATCCAAGTTCAAATTGGCCAGTGTGTAAAAACAGCAATTACATAGGTAAAGACCCAATATAAAAGATATTGATAATGGCAATGATATAATGTCATCATTGAATTTTCTCAATATTATCCTTGACTATTCTTGTGACTTAGTATTTAAATTTAATCTGTAGATTTTATTAATATTACAGTGACTAATAAATATTTTAGTTAATATCACGCAAACTACCTATTTTCCGTATTCTATTTTAATTTATTATTTTACGTATTCTATTTCAATTTTTTGCATATTATTATTATTAGTTACAAGTTATTTGTAATGTTTATGAAAAAAAAAATTTTTTTGCTGAATATATGCACATTTGTAAAAAACTAAAGAACTCGCTGCCTTAGAACAAGTATTGACATTTAGTTGGGCGGTAGCAGTACACCTAAGCTAATGCTCATATTTTGTCGGCTCATATTATACGGGCGTGTCAAGAAATTATATATAAATAAATGTGATAATTGGTTAAATTTATGATATGAATGTTAGTAAGACATGCTTTGTAAATGTGATGATTGATTAAATAAATAAATATAATAAATAATAATGTTATTACGTTCCTATAAATAAATTTAAGAAAGACGCAATTGTTAATTCGGATCAAATTTAAACATTATAAATACATAAAACATGTAGAAAATACTATTAAAAATAGTTTTTGATGTAATAAATGAAACCACACCGAACGCGAAATATTCCTCAGTATCGTCAATGCCTTTGGGATATGTAATGTTACAGAAATCTTCCATTTTGCAACATTTACAACTTGAAATAAAACTGGCCCTTGAGGATTTGTGACAGCAAATTCAAAGTGAATAAAAGCACTCTATAAAAGCACTCTATAAATATGGAGATGAAAAATCGCAACCATCAAAGCTCTGTTTGGGACTATTTAATTAAAAATATTTGAAGAGATTTAGGTTTAAAATAAATAAAAATCGTCAGAATTTCTAGTTGCATATAATGATAAGTTTGATATATTACTTTTTATTGTCATATAAATTGAAAATAATAATAATTATACAGTTATTTGATATCGGTGGATAAGACAGTATAATAAATTATAAAGACAAAAAATAACACGGTTGTATGACATTATAAATAAGATAAAAATTAATTTGACGGTTAATGTTTTATAAAAAACAGTTTAGTTTTTAGTATAATAAGATATTGATATATTTTATTATACATGAATATAGAAATTGAGCAGTACAGTCAACTGCGTCGAACATTCATATGTTTTTAAACACTCTAACCAATCGCGATATATGTTTCCTAAAATTATCATACAATTCATGTGTGCAATTTATTAAATTGTTGAGTCGTGAATCGATGCAAACTTTTCATCAAACAGCTAGAACGAGATTTCGATTCAATTTAAAACTGCTACTGCAGCAAACGATTCGGCGAACAAGCAGTTCGAGTCTGACTAGCAGTTGGACCAATTTCCTCACGTTCAGTGTTACCCCAGTTTAAAGACCGAGGCGGTGAATAGGGAATACCATTGGAATGTTTTCACGAGAAGAAAACATATGAAAGGAGATTGGCAGACCTCCCATACATACCTGGGACCGAAAATAAGATCCATATACATGGTGAGGTTTAATTAACCGGCATCCTTCAAGGGGGGTAAATCAGTACGAGCAATTAAACAACTTTTAATAAAACGTTTTTTTTATTTATTTGAAAATTTGATTTACTTGACTGTTAAATAAAAGTTTGACAAGCGGTTGAGCGCGCTACCTTATCTAGCGGTTGGTAAAATATTGCTGATAAACAAAATTAGCGAAATTTTACCTACCACAAATCGTGCTCAGCGCTTTTTATACTATTTTTTCAGAAAATTAAAAATCTTCAATTTTATTTTTATTTTATTTTTACACAATTGATTATCAAACGTTGCTTACTTGATTGTACTGATTCACTCCTTCAATGCCGGATTCGGATGCCGGTGAATACATACTCACTCTGGATATGAATAACGGATATGTCCAGACATTGATAATAATAATCATACTCCAAAAGTCATTTTGTATGTACTAAAGTTGGCTAGTCCCCCCCCCCCCCCCCCATCACCCCCATGATCAAGTACCTATATTTTATTTTAATTGAATATCTATTAACTAGACATTAAACAAACAACACCATCATATGTTATATTGCTTTGGAACAACTTCAAAACATGAGACATTTAAGTTACCTACATCTGCTAAATATTTTATAAAATGAATATTGTCTAAAATATATCTATTATCAAAATAATTTATTTAATTAATAAAATATATTCGAATACATATTTTATAACTCAGAGACATGAAAAAACACAGTTATTACAAAAATAATTTTTAAAGATATGTACCATTTTTTGCATTAGTTTTTATGCGTATACATGAGAGATTGTAAACATATCCATGCCCAATATTATCAATGCCATTTGCAAATTTACGGAGAGAATTAGTAAAACTAAAATAACCTTGCTAAGGCCAATACAGTAACTGTTTGCAATACTGTAACTGTAACAATACAGTAAATTTTTGTTCTTTCCATCCACCCCTAATATCGTCTGAGAGCTGTAATTCTGTACGGAGCGTCAATATCCAAGGATCGTAAAGTAACGATTTGTATTGTGGCAAGCTTACAAGCAAATATTTGATGTCTAGAGGGATTTCTTCTCTTACAGAGTGTTACAGCGATTGCGTTTCAAACGAGACTGGCCAAAGTTTTATTTAATAACTCATAGTATAAGTCAAGTCAAGATTAGCTTCGTTAGGCACCATCAGCGGTGTCAATTTACCATTATTAAAAAAAAAAACAATAAATAAATAAGCATAATCGAAGATAATAATATTAATTTAAATAATGTTTTATTTTTAAATCTTGGCGCCAGTATTATAAATTTCTCTCACATTATTTTTGTATATTAATGGCTTAAGAGTATCAAAATTTATAAAAAAAAAAACAACATATATCCATTTGACTTGGGCTTTCTGGAGAAGAAAGTAATTGTATTTCGTATCCTGCGTTTTACAATACAATACAATACAAAAATTCTCTATTTTTGACAATTTTTTTTTACAGCTAACTGATAATTTATTTATGATTTTGATGACGTTTTTGATGGTGACAGTAAAGAAAACAAGAAATAAGTATTTAGAAGAAGAAGAAAAAAATGGCTTTATATCCAGGGAAATAAAGGGATGGGAACAGAGGTTTAAAACAGAGATTAGCTTTGTTGGGATAGATATATTTTTTCTACTGCATTTAAAATGTTGGAAGTAAAGTTGCGCTTCTAATGCGCAAAGGATCTGGTTTAAAAGACGGGCTTGTTTATATTAGACCTGACTTGACCCGTAGTAAATGTTTGATTTAGTCGTAGTAAATGGTTGACTGTAAGATATCGCTATAGCGATAAGTCCGCCATTTGTGCATAAATTGTCTTTTTATAAAACCAGCGTAATATTCATTAAGTTATGTTTTTATAGCACAACAAAGTTATTCTATTCTATTTACATAGGAGATAGTACTTGGGCTATTGACGGTATAAAAAAACAGAGAAAATGCGTACTTTTCCGCGTTCGCGAAACCTGTATGTAGTGAATCCTTGCCTCGAATCTTGGCATTCGCCAAGATTCGAGGCCAGAATTCACCTATTCAGGTTTTATTGTATCACCTATTCAGGTTTTATCGTAGTTTTAGAGTTCAACAGGATTTAGGATTAGGATTAGGATAGGATTTATAATTGACGTTTTTCAATAATATGAGCTCAAGGTCGAATTATAATATTAATAATAATAATAAAAATGCTTTATTCGTACGAAAAGACGAGCTTATTGCCTGCAGGCAATATATTAGAGCTAGCCTAAGGATATTAATTTACGAATTTGTGGCAAAATAGCGTTCCCCTTCTCCTTCCTACGTCTTGTGTCGTGCTTAGAATTTAATTGAAATAGGGGTGATCGCAAATGCGGGAAGGCTGCGTCTCGCGATCGTTTGACTGGCATTGCGGCATCGGCCGCATCTAGAGCAGACCGCTTTTTATACTGGCCTTCCTTTATTTATATCGGGAATAGATTCTCTCAAGCAACCTCTGCTAGCCTTGTTCTAACGGCGCTCGGGTGATTATTATCTCGTCGATGTAATCGTCCACCACTCACACATACTTGTACGTGCCCTTAAGGAAGTGGCCACTCTTGGTATGACGTCAGTAATAATATGAATTACTATAAAATTTGTCGAGATGCAGGTAATATATAATTATAATATTATTTAGGAAGTTAGTTTAGGCGATTTATTTGGATCAGTATTTAAAGCCATTTTATATATAAAACAGAAAACACAATTGGGCAAACAAATAATTGCGAGATCAGAAGCACAGCGGTATCAGAAGCAAGCTTTACGTCTGTAAATCACAGGTCGTAGAAAAGATAGTGGAAGCGGCGATATGAACTGATTCATTTGCCAATATGGTTTGCCACGATTTCTTCCCGATTTCCCTATTGATTATTGCTGCCTTGCTTTGACACGAACCTCCAAACTCAGCTAATACTTCGTCACTTTTATGACCGATATATTTAAGGGTCACATTGTTGCACGTTTTTATTGAGAGTAGATACCTACTTCCTTGCTGGAATCCAATAATTTGCAACAACTTTTGAGAATGCATAGAAAATAAATAAAAGAAAATGTATTGTGCCATTAATATAGATAACGGATATGGATGGAAATCGATAACCATTATCTACCACAAATTTGAACCGGCTTTGAAAAAAGGTAGGTATCCTGCTTTTTCCGAAGGGGTGAAATAACACTTAACGACGAGGTTATTACGGACTAAATCTATTTTTTTCTCCGGGGAACTTACCAATCCGCGTTGGTCAAAATTGGTAAGGTTTGAAAATCTAGACTCGAGGGAGGGAAGGGGGGGGGAGTTAGAGCTACACCATCATCCCCAAAGCTATACCTCCATTCTTTCTGAAATCAGCAGCTTTTAATGCTTTCAATTATTGTTATTATTGTCAACCTCTTAATATGCCACTTGCTCCAAGTTAAAATACTGAAATAGGATACAGAATAAATTAATCGTGAAATAATTAATATTATGAAATTATTAAGTAGATATGTACATAATAATATTCTAGATTATAATTATCATGGCTCTCATGATGCTTTAATGTCTTTAATATTATTACATTGATGTAATCCATGTAATAATATTAAAGACATACACTTACAGGCTCTAATACAAACTATTTGGCTAAATTGCTATTTTATTAAGTATACATCAAATCATAAAGATTCTACCACCAAAATCGTTAAATGCGTCCTCTTATTGTCCTTCAAGTGCCTTCTCCTCTTCGGAGATTTCTGTATAGATTATAGGAATTTTGTGTAGCCGGTAGAATTATAATATATAGATACATTGAGAACAAGATTAAAATAGTAACTAACTAATAAATGACGTCATTAAAAAGATGTACTGTCTCAGATGATCATTTCTGTAGGTACTTTAAAAGTGAAACTCCTAAACTCCTCAAGAAATAGATACAATTATTTATTAGATAAAGCAAACGTTATTATAATATCAGAATTATTGTTAAAATCAAATTAAACGTATCTCTGCTGTCATTTAGCACGAGAATTAAAATAAACCTGAATAATTTATTTTAAGAACCTAACGGGATTTCTAACCTATCCTCAAGGGCTTCCTTAGTAGAAAAGTTTGTATAAACGATTGCAACGGTTTTCAAAAAATAATTTAACTATATATTTAGGTTTTCCCTCTGTAACTCCCACCGTTTACGGTTAAATCAAAAACAAAAAAGATGTAATAGTGAAATTATCTCTTTAAACACCCGCACCAAGTTTTGTTCAATTCGAACAAGTCGTCCAGGCCTGGCTACACGTGAAAAAACGTTGGATTTTTTTACAGCAACAACTCCCCATTTAAGGTTTAAAGCAAAAATATAAGAAAAACCGGCCAAGTGCGAGTTTAACTCGCGCGCCGAGGGTTCCGTAAGTTATCGAGACGGAGGTTTAGATTAAAAATTATCACCCACATTGACTAGAAAATTAGTTTTTTATCAGTACTGACACTGATATTGTTTTTTATATTTGTTATTTTTATTAGGATTACATTTATTTTATTTTATTTAAATTTAAAAAATAGGTTGTCAAATGTTACAAAAATTGAATTATTGCATTCAATATAACTTTTAAAAGTAAACTTCTTTACAAATTCATATCTTCAAACAATTAGATCTCATTAAAAAGTGTTTAATGGGTTTTATGTTTACTTATAAATATTATCCAATGATGACAAATTAATAATTACTTTAGTATTTAGATTCGTATTTTTTTAAATTCAACTTTTATCTATAAAAAAAAAATATTTTCGGGCATAAATTTCAAATCAATCTTTTTTGTACACGTTTATTTCTTCTTTTCTTAGGCAGAAATAAAAAAGTCGGCATTTTGAAATCAGCGAAGTAAGTAAGCCCTTGATGAAATCTGACTCGCGACTACTGTTTTCGCATCGGTAAAACGAGCGGTATAAAACCATAGCCATACAAAAGCGGTCGCCACCGACCCTTGCTTATAAGGGTCGATGGCGATCAAAACTATTAACCCGACAAATGACAGGCGTCCTTTTGGGGATGCAAGTTTTAATACACTGGAATGACAGGCGTCCACTTGGTCCAGTGATGACGACACGATGGAGGCCGTTTGCGTTTTGTAATTTGTCGCCATTATTATCTTAATTGATTTACGAGATAAGGTTATAATGTTCTATATGTCAAATTTCAATGCGATCATTTTACAGTTCTTCTTTTTATGATCCGTATAGTGGTTTACAAGTTATGGTCGTTTTTATCAAGGTCGTCGATTTTGCGCGCGAAAAGGTCGCGCGCGAATGGGACAGCTGAATTTTTACTCCGCGAGGAGAGGGGTTAAGGAACTTTGAATTCTAATAGATCAACATCTTTTTTGGCAAGAACAAGTAAACCAAGTAAATTGTCGCGTTTTCCATTGTTTTCTTACGTAGTCTCCGGCGGCTTCAGCGATTTTTCCCCCTGTCACACAAAGAAAAGAATGTATCCACACTCTTATCGCCAATACTTGACTACGCTGATGTTTGTTATATAGATGCCAGTGAGGTTATTTTGAATAAGCTGGAGCGTCTGCGAAATATCTTCCTCAGGAGAATTTCCACCCTTTGGGAGGCCTCGGTCTTCCACTTCGATCAAGCCAGGATAACACTCTCGCCATTCCGATACATCTCTTTTACGGTACATTCTGCTCGTTTATAGAATCCGCTCCCTCACTCTATCAGGCATAAACCTTCCTTGTACACTTTCAAAAATTAGTAAAGAAACATTTATTTTTACACAACCACTAACCAAATACCTCACCTTGTCCTCTCCTTTATCCTTCCCTGGACAACCTTAGCTTAAGTTATTTATATATATTTGTATACGTTTATTTTAAATTTGACTTTACTACTTCTGTGTATATTAGACGGTGACAATTAGAGATTAGTTTATCAAATGGTTGACTGTAAGATATCGCTATAGCGATAAGTCCACATTTGTGAATATATTGTCTTTTTCTATAAAACCAGTGTAATATTTATTACGTTATGTTTTTATAGTTATTGTTTATAGTAAAGTTATTGTATTCTATTCTATTCTTTACTGGCTAGGATAAAACCTTATTTTTCCGACCCCTTTTGGCCTCCCTTAGTAAGTAGAAATAAGAGATTATTTTTTTGACTGTTAAGTACATTCTATAATTTCCATATCAATAGCTATAAAACTGGCCAAAATAATCGCCGTAGATATTCATACATCTAGAAGCAATGATTTAAAGACAACGGAGCCTCACCAACAGGGTTCCGTTTGTATGGTTTGGTATGAAACCCTAAAAATAGTCTCTAATATTGTTTTAACTATGTATGCTAATTATCATCGAAGGCGGACCAGCAATATATGCTTCAGTGCGGTAATATTATGAAATTCAGCCATCGAGATAGAGAGACATATATTTTTAAAAACCATTATTTTGTGAGCGTTGGACCTCAAAATAAATAAATTTACTGAATTCTAAAAATCAAAATTTTGAACAACACTTTTTCTACTTAGTTAGAATGAGAAAATATAAATAGTTATGTTGGCAACCATAGCCCTTATAACAGATAATTTGTTTAATATTATGTTACAAGAAATACTTTTAAAAAATCAGACTGTGAATAAAAAATGCTAATAATTTTTTTAATAAATAATCAGTCTAAAATCTAATGGCTTTCAGATTAATCTACATAACGATTCTATTAAAAATTAGAATTCTATGGGTTATTTTCTTTTTAAAATGTATCTAGAAGAACAATTATTTTGAAAATTATTATTATTCGTTGGAGAGCTTACGCGGATTAAGACACGAGAAATAGCTAAATCTGGAGATTTAAATCTCCTTATTATACAAAGTGAATGTTTTTGCAAAATGTTTTCGTACGCAAATGTGAATGTTTAGCAAAATGTTTACAAAAAGTTTTTGCAAAATGTTACGTAATAAAACATTTCATATCTAAAATATCACATTCTGAAAATATATATTTGTAGTAGATTTTTAAGAATTATTCAGCAGATATGTTCGAAATATTCGTTTTAGGGAAACCACAAAAGTAGTATTACCATAAAAATATTATCATATAGATTTCTATAAAAGTTATAAAAATTAGTTATTTATTATAAAAATATTTAATTTGCAAAATATTTAATTTCTTTATATAGAAATCTAGATGATACGTCTAATTCCAATTATTATTCTATTTTTACTTTTTTATTTTCGCCTAAACGAATGTTTGAGTTAACCAATTTTCCACAATATATAAAATATCTGTCGGGATAATACATATTATATATCAAAATACCCGAATGTTTTCAGTGGGACATTCCTCTTTCGCTTACCGAGGAAGATGATGGCATTCAACTGACTGCTATGGGATTACTATAATAATCGAGATCGAGATTACTGCAAAAATCGTAGCATTGCATAGGAGTAGAAATTAATGTCGGAACCAATTAGGAAATGTTGCTTTATTTATTTCGAATGTTTTAGGTTAGGTTTGTAACCTACTAAGAATATTTCTATTTATTACAGATATCAGGATCTGATGATCTGCTTGCACCTCCACCAGTGCAAGAGATTCTAGGACTAATCTGATGACATACCGATGGACATCATCGCTTTATCCCCCTATTATTCGATATAATTACAATTATCTTAGAAACAAAAAAATATAGACGTCGCTATTACGGGATCAATTAAACATTTTTTCTGAAACTATCATCGAATACCTCTTAACATTTAATTTATATAATTACCTATAAAGTAATTGATTGCTCGATCGTCGCTTATGATTTCACACCGTTAATAGAAGAAATTCCTTCATTCAATGAGGTAAAAAACCGTTATTGGAAATAAGAAATACTACAGAAGATGCCATTTATTCAGCAGACAGGTTCTCTACAATAAGACTCCTACTGCTGCCTTCAATCATTTCTTCTTCCCATTCTCGGCCACCAATCTAAGTTGGCTTTAATGGAAACTCGCCTATTATAATAAGCCTTCTTCTTTGATTTCTATTTATTTTATAATACCCAGGGTAGACCGGGGACAATAAACCGAAGGAAACAATTAAAAGAGTGTACAAAACAAAATTAAATAGAAAGCTAACGTTCTTCGTCCATGCGATTATTTCATGTGAGGCGCCACTAGCCACTCGCTCCGATAATCACACGTACGCTGGCAAGGGGACTTTGAAACATATTTCGAGGTTTAATTATTTTACTAATATGTCATTAAATTATTATGATAGTTAAAATATGAAAATACAAAAACCACATTATATTTGCCTCAAATATATAATTTTAGCATTGAAAGGTTTCCAAAGTGAGTAGTTTTAAAAAATCTAAAATATTTTTATTGCCTCCGGTTATTAAATAAAACTAATTAATCTGTAACGTATGTCAATCCTATTTTTTTGTTTTAAAATAAGTATAATCATTTAGAATGGAAATAATTATAGGTACAATTGAACCAAATATTATTGTATAGGTACCTAGCATTTATAGTTATAAATTTATTTTTTAGTGGTTTCAATAAATAATATACTTGCAGATAACATAATGGCGATTTTTCCAGTTAAATGTAGAGATACTCATTGTTGCTTATACTTCTTTATCTTGATTCACTGTTGGGTTTCTCTTTTTCCATTCTACTTCCGGTTCTGCTGCTTAGTTTATATTTTACTTTTATCTTTAGGAGGAATATAAGTTTTTAGTGTAATAGTATATATAAATTGTTTCGCCAATTTGTTTTTGATGACTAAATTACTCTGAATAAAACAAATTAAATTAAATTAATTTTACTGAACTAAGTTAAAATAAGTTACAAATTAGTATGTTGCCTCAAAAGAGGCCAGAAGTTAATTCAGCTAACAAACAAACCGCCATTTAATTAACTCAAGGCGATAAAAATAAGCGAAATCTCTCTCCTCCGTCATAACTCTTGAAAAATTCCATTCTTTCGACCGCTTGAAGTGTGAGCCGTAGGCGGCAGCGTTCAACAATGTGGCCAAAAAGCAAGGGGCTTCATAGGAATCTTGTTGGAACGTCTGTCGGCATTATTACACAGAGTCCGCCGAACGCTCCGGATTTTGAATACTGCGGCCAATTCTTTGTTTTGGCGCGTGAGCACCGTCCTGATAATTGCGTTTGTCAGTTAAATGTTTTTGTTAGAAATGTAGTTTGACTGCGACATTTTATTGAACGACGAAATTTCTGAGCATTTGAGCAGAGGTTCGGCTCTTTTATTAAGTTCTTTAGAATGAGAATAAGAATTTGGTTTTATCAAAGCACAGGTATTCAGGTAACCGGAAAGTGTGTAAATATATACCTATGGAAAGCTTTATGACATTTATGGTATTCAGATTTTCGTTTAGAAAGAAGGTTTAGTTCGACATCTTCAAGGTAAAATAAAAACATATTTAACCTTGTCAATAAAGGAAAGTAGAAAATGTTTATTTATTGTCCTTATTATTACCTCGTGATGATTATTTGATCTTCAACACTTCAACATGAAGTAAGAATGATATGAATCGAATATCTTTCTGATTCTAATGGATAAGCCGTTAGAGTCGTACTTCCGAAATACTCAAATAATTCTCGAAATGAATTCTGTATGTACCTAGAATTTACAAATTCGCGAATCTACGATTCGCTTCGCCAAACAGCACTAAATTCCCAATTTTACTTTCGATATATTTAAAGCTCGACCGCTAAAGTCGTATTTCCCCCCCGACAAACTTTACAAATGTATATGGATACCCTGTTTTTACGATTAAAAATTAACGGCACATTGTTGCGCGTTTCGTTAGTGAACAGTTGAAAGGCGGCACGTTTCTTCTCAACAATGTAACTTTTGTGACTGAACAATATGCTGCAAAGTTCGTGGATAATAAATCAGTTAGATTTTAATTTTTACTGCTACCAGGCACGGTTGAGTTTTAATGATTTCCTCGAAGTGCAACTTTCTGGGCTCTACATTATTTAATGGTTATGTATGATGTGAATGAACTTATATGACTTGAATGGCTTCAGAATATCGGCATATTCGACTATCTTAAATTTGATCACGTAGGTACGTAAATATCGCGACGCACTTCATTGGCTTGAAATGTGTGTGTGCAGGAAGCTCCTTGCCCTCTCACTCCTTTACAAACTACTGATTAGTCCTATAGCATATTCATACTTAACCCCTTGAGTATGATACGACCAAATCTGGTTCTGAAACAATTATCCGTTGAGTATGATACGACCAGATCTGGTTCCGCGTTTTTTTCACTTCTTTGACGTTCTCATATTTATTAATAATTATCTAATTGTTTTACAAAATGATATTTCAATATTCTATATTCGAAATTTCAATGCAATCATTGTGCAGTTGTTCTTTTTATGATTGGTGTAGTAGTTTCGTAGTTATAGTACTTTAAGGTCGATGTCGCCAAAAATCCTGCAAAAGAGACAGATGCATCCATGAAAATACCCATTTACTCCAAGGGTTAAAAAAAGTTTTTCACCCATTAGGAATTCATCGTGACAACACCATAGCAAAAGGGGTGGAAAGGGGGGAATGGGGTGGGAAGGGGGCGATGCTTACCTAATATTTTGAGAAAGAAAATGTTTTATCAATAACGCCGCAGTGTAACAAAGTTGTATGACAGATAACATAAGGAAGCTGGTTCCAAAGTCAAGCAGAAAAGATAGTAAATGAGTAGGGGATTCCTTTTTGTGATGTAATAGCATTTAAGAATAGGAATAAGAATAAGAATAATTTATTTTCAAAACCCCGATCTGGGTATAGAAATTACATATCTAGTGGGATTTCTACAAATAAAATTACATTTCAAATTACTCATAAAATTATAAAAAAAACTATAAAAAACTAATAATTGAAAAAAAACATATAAATTAAAAAATTCAATAACAAATCCATAAAAACTAGAAAAATAAAAAACAACATAAATAATGAGGAAACATAGAGAATCAGCAATTCAATAACAAAACTATATAAAAACTAGAAAAATAGAAAGCATCCAAAGAGTTTTACATAAACTACATTTAATAAGGATCAAACTATCGATCAACAATCAAGAAATAGAAAAAATTATCGACTCTCTAAAGAACAAAAAATCTACCGGTCTCGATGACATACTTGTTAGCGTAATTAAAATCCATAAACGTGTATTGGCACCTTGTCTAACATATCTTTACAATTTAAGCTTTTCAGAGGGAATATTTCCAGATTGTTATAAATTAGCCAAGATTACACCGATATATAAAATGGGCGATCCCACGAGCGTAGAAAATTATCGACCCGTAGCCCCACTGTCATTTCAGACAGTCAATATGGATTCCGGACAAAAAAATCTACACAGGATGCCGTGCTGTCTGCATGTTTCATAATTGAGAATAGTCGAAACAAGAAGATGCTTTCAGCAGGACTGTTCTGCGATCTAAGCAAAGCATTCGACTGTATAAATATCAATAGACAAGCTAAACCATTACGGAATTAGAGGAGTGGCTAATTCACTCATTAAATCGTACATACAAAATAGGCAGCAAGTGGTGGAGATTAAAATAATTGATGGAATTGAGGAAAAGGCTGAGCAATCGAGATGTGAAATAGTAAACATCGGTGTACCTCAGGGCTCAATATTAGGACCTCTCCTCTTCAATCTCTATTGTAACGATTTAGCAACTAACATAACTTGTGCCAAAACTGTCCAACTTGCAGATGACACCACGTGCATTGGTGTGGTGCTATGGTGCATCATTGCTATGGTGTTCTCCAGATCAATTCAGGACAACATTGGAAATTGTGCACACCCTCAGCAGTAAAATAGGTACTATAATATGAAGATAAGTCATGAAACTTGAAACTTGTACCTACCACAAAACTTAACTACAGGTATGATTGAAAGGCAACACCGTGTCATCCCAACTTATGAAAATAATCAAAAGGGATATTTCTTATAGACTGTTTGAAATTCTAAAACGGCACAGAAATAGGCCTAATTCTATAGGGTGGGTAGATCTATACAGAGACGCGTGATTATTACTGTTCAGCCTCGATTCGCTCCGTTTCAGCCACTGAAAACTTTCTAAACCCTTCAGAGTTAAATGCCTGGCAAGAGGAACGCCACGATTATGAAATTATAATCACACAGTCGAATTTCTACTGAAGTTTTACTATTACGAATGAAAATGTTCAGGATTCGCATTTTTACCTACATATTAATACAAAAGTGAAGCTTAAATTATGCGACTTTTTATATGCATAATACTAAGGAGTTTTGAAACAACAATTTTAAGGTTGATATCGCTAAACAGTTCGAAATCGTTTTCAGAATTTGTCAACGGTCATAGTAAGAAAAAACTGATTATGTATTCGTAGTCTGTCTCAAATATTAAATAAATATTTTGACTTATGACATATACGTCGTCTGTGTCAATTATTATTATTTTTTTTATTTTTTATTAACCTACTTATTTTGGTCGTCGCACTATTTAATTTACGCAATAAATAAAATATAATATAAGGATCCAGTTCAATACTATTAATTATGAAGGTGCACTAAATGCGTGTGAATCGGGAAAACATTATTACATAAAACAGAAACTGCCTGATATAGATAGAATAACAAATAGAGAAGAGCTACTAAAAATGAAAAAAAAAATAATCAATATAACGCAATTGAAAACCATTGAACAATTATTACATCATAATTCCTAATAAGTCCATATAATTTATTTTCAAAATATAAAATTAGCAATAAGTAAAGAACATAATGAAGGCATGTATAGTCAAATAGCTAAATAAATTAAAATTAGTGGTTAATAAAAAGTGTTCCCCAAACTTGTTTTTGGAAACATCTTCCGTATGTTATCCGTCATAAAATTTTGTTACACTGTTTAAGGCGTTATTGATAAAACATTTTCTTTCTAAAAATATTAGGTAAGCATCGCCCACTTCCCACCCCATTCCCATCCTTTTGTTTTTTTTAATTGGATAGTTCATTAAAAACTTTATATTGTAAAATTTTACATTTTGTATAATTATATAATATTACTTACCTGTAGTGCCTATGTATCTATCATTATATATTTTATTATTATATGTACATTGTATATGTTTCATATATATTTTTTTTGATACGAGGGTTAATTAAGTACAACCATTGGCTATAAAAAATCGTGAGACCATGAGCCCGCTGTTTGTACCGAATTAAAAATGAAATAAAATGATTCTTCATCAGTGTTTTGGTACGAAATAGCTATTTTTCCTTTTTATTTTTTCATATTTAATTTAGTCCTTACGAAGCCAGTTTTTGACACATACCCTATATACCTCCACTATTTTCCAGGCAGCCTATTATTACATCATTAGTTCGTAGTCAATTTCATTCATTTCAAATACCAATTGTTTAAACGACCAAATACATCCTGTCTAGTTATAGTGTTTTTTTTATTAGCGAGCACCAGACAAGTGAATGATTCTTCAAATAAAACAAAACTAACAAAACAACATTAAATTAAAAAAGGTTTTTTGTTATTAGGTAGTTTTTGATTAAATGGAAATTTCCTACACGTAAAACTGACTCGAAAAATGTTCAAAAACAGTCTAAAAATTTGTTTCGAGTTCATTATTGCATTCACTGTATACTGATGAATTTTCAACTTTTCCAAAACACTTCGGGGGTACTAATTAAAATTACACCTTTCTTAGTACGCCAGCGCCATGTGTCCCGAAATTTGACCTGCTGAATCTACCCCAGCATTATATGGTAACAATACTGTCTGATCTGAAAGTATCAGCTTTTAAAAAACTGTTGTACTTTTTTGTCACCGGCTCCACAACTATAAGACCAATAGCAAAAAACAACAAACGGCTTATAGCTGAGTACCTTTAATACCAATTTTGCCTCCCAAGTGACAATAAATCTATAGCAGAACAAGTGTCAATAAATATCATATTGAAAAAGTATAACATCAAAAATACGTGGTGCTTCACACACATAAATTATGATCGGCATAAAGATATGCTTTTATAGAATTATAACTAGTTTAAAGGCAAATTATGTTACATTACTTCAATAAAATAAAACACTCATTAATTAGTAGTCGCAATCTGTCAGAACGCGAATATTGCACTGTAATCAAAGCGGTAATCTTCTGCAAGTTATTTATTAACATATCACACGTGCGTTGTCAATATTTGCAAATCATCCATACTAACAACTGCGTCAAGAATTTAAACTGCACAAACGCAGCGCCGCCCAACGTGTTAATCGTACCAGTTTCGGTGGTATGTGCACAATTCAGGGTGGACTTAGTGTATTGCTGGTCCTTATATGTGTAATTGCTGTTTTTTCACACTGGCCAATTTGAACTAATAATTTGGGTTTGAGTAGGAGTTTTCAAATTCAAATAAATTTGAGTTCAAGGCCATGTTACTTTTGTAAGAAACAGCTGTTTATTTGTGTTTACGTCGTTTGTTTTTGCTGAATTATTTTCGCTTGTGCAACCATGGTAAAGTTGAAAATTTGCATTATTTTCAAATATGAGATTTGTGCTGGTGTTTTCTATTACAGTTTCTTGCAGTCTGGCTATACAGTTACCGTAAATGTGTACTATTAAGAACTGCAAACAATGATGAAGAAGCTCGTGATGAAATAACCAAGCCTAGTCAATCGCTCATCGCCACTGCTTCTGCATGACAACGTATAACCACAGATTTCACTACAAACAGTCGCAAAGTTGCAGGAGTTGCAGACTTGGCTCTAATAGGTTTTTTTTTCAGAATTTAAATAACTTTTTAGAAGGGAAAATAATAAATTTTAAAGAGTCGGTGAAAAACGCCTTCAAATCTTACATTGGTTCCTGACCACGAGAGTTTTACAGCAGAGTAATTAAGCAACGCCCATTAAAATGCATATACATATATATTTGTAATAGGGGTCAATATTT
Organism: Micropterix aruncella; assembly: GCA_944548615.1. Taxonomy (NCBI): domain Eukaryota; kingdom Metazoa; phylum Arthropoda; class Insecta; order Lepidoptera; family Micropterigidae; genus Micropterix; species Micropterix aruncella. Next base: position 12,774,398 of record OX155957.1, on the reverse strand, counting down.
TTATTAATTAAATACATATTTTTCATACAAAGTTTTTGGCCTTACATTTCATTTAGAACAGCAACTTCATAGCTAAGGACCCAATATTATTTTGGTAGTATTTTTTAAGCATTGCCGAAACCAATATAAATAATTCTGAATCATATCGCGGGAGCTGAAGCTAATAAAGGATCATTTTGTATTCTCGAAGATTAAATCTTTTCTTGTAATTACAGTTTGTCAATTTTTCCAAATTTTTGCAGCCCTTCTCCTTTATTATTAAATATTCCGTTCTTTTCAAAACTTGTTTAAATAAATGCATAGATTTTTGAGATATCAGTAGATTTGGTTAAAATGAACTCGAAGAAGCTTATTGGTTGTTCTGTTTGAGCCACTTTGCCATTATCCAATATTCACCATCAGAAAAGCTATCTTAAATCTGTATACGTTTCATTAATTAGTCGAATGCCCGGCCATTCTGCTACGAAGAGCAACTTTAGCAATAAGATGTTATCTGATATGAACGACATAAATTTCGTGTGTATCTTAACTGGTCCAAACTTACTAATTAGTGTCCACATCCTGGAATATATTACATTCTGGTTCGCATTTCATTTATCTGACTATGTTAGTATTATTATTATTAGAATAAAATGTAGATTTTGAAGGTGAAGATAAGAGAATGGGAAACGGAAATATTTAATTTCAACCAATAGTGATACAACTTAGTGACGGATTAGTGATAGAATTTCTGATTGTTATAAAAATAATCGTTTTAGATCGTTTTTTCATTGCTGTAAATAACATATTTTATTTATATATATACTGTGTGGATAGTTAAAATTTAGGTTTTGTTCTGTTGTTGTTCTGATTAACATTTTCTCTATTTATTTTGAGCCTTCGGAAATCGTTATATTATTATACCTTATGGCATACATTGCTTGCCTACGATATCTGCTTTAATATATATCTAGTTAATTTCAAAGCCATATTTTCCATGTATATATTGGTTAGTAGCAAATTCTCATAAAATTACACTTTACTAATTTGAGATTACTCTAGCTTGCTCGGTCTTCTTCTATGTACATTTAAATTAATATTTTGTGACGCGGAAATTTCTTTAGTGCATTCTTCGGGCAGTGTTATATTGTTAGCTCGAAGAATTTCGCAAACACACCCTAGAAAATACGATGAATTTCATCTTCAAGTCGACCCCGCTTAACGGCGCGGCTATTGTGAAATCGCATTATATACAACAGTTAAGAGTGCGACATTTCTGGCATCGCAAAATAAAAATATAAAAAACAATAATATAATTATTTCTTCTAAAATGCTGTATCTTATTAATTTGACATATAAAATATAATTGTAGACTCTGGTTTATTTTACGTACTGGGGAGTAAAAGGTGGGTGGCTCCGTTTTCGGACTGTTATTGTTGGTTCGAGTGGTTTGTGTCCTCATTAGATTCAAACTGAATCACCGCTGAATATACGGCTGGTAGAATCGGTCCCGCAGCCAATCGGTAGCTTGGAGTTATCCTGATGGTTGATTCCAGACGGAGATATCCTTCCAAAACTGGCAGACAGGGGGCGAGGCTGGCAGCTGTGTACCTTTCTCGGTGTCTCCCCGTAAGGCTTTGGCTTCTGTCGACCATGTTGGCTAAGCGATATGTTTGTATTGTCTTTAATTCATCTACGGTCACCTCACGGTAGATACAACTTCTTGAGGTGACGGGTTCACCCATTGTAGTTGACAACCCTAGTTGATGTTAGTGGTAAGTCAGTTTAAATTATCACGGTCCGTGGTTGTCTTTGTCCGTCAAAATCACACGGGATCGGGTGGCCAAGGAATGATTTCAAAGGTAGCTGACAACATGTTAAACCCCTCCCCCCCCCCCGCTTAGGAAACTTAAGTTTCCAGACTCCACCGGTTATTTTCACAATGCGGAAACAGCCAGTACCGCCGGAGGTGTTCTCCCAGATTGGAGTATCCGAACCCACCTGTCCACGACTGGGCTTACAGCCCCATAGAATTCACAGAGTCCTTTCCAGGTTAGTCTCCCTTTGAGGCTACCGAATGGAAGCTGAATCGTGAGTTGATCCGACCTAATGTAACAGGCAGGTTATGAGGCTCAAACCGCACTGAACTGTTAGGTACCTAGGATTGCGCAACGGCAAAACCGAGGAGTAGAGGTGGGAGCCACCGCGCGCGCCAACCACAACTTCACAGTGAAAACGCAACCCGTCGCACGTCGTCCAACCAGTGGAACCACCATTGACCTTCCGATTTTGGCGAAGCCGCCGCCGCGCTGGGGCCTCCTGGTTTTCGTTCGCCACCCACTCGTCAAATATACACCCCTCAGAATACCGAATACTCCGAATTACGTAAATCGAGCTCTGCCCACCGCTCTGATATGCCTCTGCCGAGACCTGTCGTATTTTACATTTTAATTTCATTTTAATTTAATGGGTAACCCTTTTATGCCCTATTATAATTATAATTATTTCAAACAGGTTAAGAAAATATCTTGTAATGTGTTATACTGTTTTTATATATATTTTTTTACATTCTGGATATTTTTTTATCTTAAGCCGAATTTTCTATTTTTTATACGAAATAGCGCTCATACCAAGATCTATAAAATTATCTGAGCATTGATAAATTATATGTCTTTTTTTTCTATTTGTAAACAATACGCACATTCTTAAAAAAAGATGTGAAAATTTTACTGACCAATTCTTATATACGATAACTAGCTTTAAGTGATTATTACGGCATGCCTTTATTATGTATATATTCTGAATGAATAACTAATACTGATTCTACAAACTAATGACTACTTGACTATAAGCTCTATTTGAGGCATTTTGCGGTTAATGACGACTTCCACGTGCAGAAGAGAATTTATGACTTGATTTAACAAAAAAAAACATTTAATACCTTCTTGCAACATATCTACAAAATTTATTATCCAGTTAGTTTGTATGTGATTTGTACATAATAAAAAATCTGAAAACGTAAACCATATTCTGTATCCGGTCTTCTGCAACTTTTGTATTAAAATCTCTCAATAAATAGATAATATTATATAGAGTTGTCAACTACAACGGGCGAACCCGTCATCTCAGGAAGTGTTAACGATTAGTCGTTCTCTCTCCCGCGAAGTGAACGCAGAAGACTTGGACAAAAAAATCCACCGCCAAGCTCCGTCACATGCCCGCAAGAGGCCAACGCCTTAACCGCGAGATAGCCAGGAGTGTTAGCCAGCGGGATTACACTCACGCCCATGCTTCCAATTGCGACCAGATTACTCCGGTCTCTCGATTTTTTACGAGTTCGAGGTCGCTTGCGCGGTCCTCTTCCTTACGAAGCGGTGAAACGGTGTTTACCGAATCTATCGCGAACCACAGCGTCCTTTGCCCGGCTGTTCACCCGGGATCGGATAGCCGATGGTCGTTTCAAGAGCAGTCTCCGTAAGGTCCGCAACCACCACCGCTCTATGGGAAACAGTACTGCTTCCAGATTCCCCCGACTGTTAGTCAGAGTGCACAGTCGATTATCTTACGCCGTACGGTGCACAGACCGTCCAGGAGCGCCAGAAGGTTGATTCCCAGGGGAAACTGACCATAAGGCCAGAGTCCTACCCAGGCTCGCACTTCATGCGTGGAGGCCGTCGGATAGGTGTTGACCCCTGAGTGTGACCAATCCTGAACAGAATGGGTCTTCGTGGCCAACTCAGCAAGGGCCCACCCCCCAAATAATATTAGTTAGGAGTATACACCTTTAGATATAAAACTTCATTATTGACCCTTCTTCTTCTTCTCTGAGTGCCTCTCCATTACTGGAGGTTGGCCGTTAGCTCTGAATACTTTTGTCGGTCTTTCTCCATCCGGAAAAGCTGTTCCGTACTGGTGATCCCGGTCCACTCTCTGACATTGCGCAACCACGACTTTTTCCTACTTCCACAGCGTCGTTTACCCTCAATTTTGCCCATCAATATCAGTTGGAGCAGCTGATATCTGTCATGCTGCAGGACGTGCCCCAGATATTGACTATTATTGAGATTGACTCTAGTAATATTTAAATTAGGGAATCAAAATATTAAGTAGCTGTGTAGAGCAACTTGATTAATGCTGCCTCTACATAAGAAGCAATTTGGCGTAGCGGCGCTTCGCCTAATTGAATTATCTTGCTGGTGCACGCTGCAAGAGTAATTCAAAGCAAAAAAGGGAAGGCAAAGGCAAAACGGGCAACCCTTTTCATGCGACGGTGAAATACGGTCGAAACCGCGGCCTCGGCATTACTTTCAACAATGGCTAAATAAGTTGTTTCATAAAAGCGACCTGGTAATAAAGTCCGCGATGCGCGACAGTCTACACGGCGCGCGGCCCGTATTCGTAAATATTCTTCCTTCTTCGCATCCCCGTACCAAATGCGGTACGCCTCTCCCGCACGACCGTTACTTTTCCAATATCGTTATTGTGGACCTTGTTAAATGCGGCATATGGGAAATTGTCCGCTCTTAAAATATCAGAGAAATGTTTATCACATTTAGGTCTTACTACTATGTACTACTACTACTAGCTTAATAGCCTATCGACGCTCTCAATAGTAAGAACAAAAGCGAAGAATATAAATTACGACAATGTCAGAGTAACTTTCAACTTTTTTCACACCATCTGCATCATGTGTTAGATACTGGTCTGAGAAGCCTCGTTAGATGTGCATAACGCAATTTGTTACGTAAGCTATGACAATCCTAAACTGTTCTTTACAATGTACAAGTTCTTTACTTCGGTAACAATGTAACTGCTTGCCTTTGTACAAGCACTAAATAAACTAAATAAAATAAAATAAATAAATTTGACTCAAATACGTTTATTAGTGAACTAAAATCGGAAAATACAGAGCAAGACGGAGCAGGGCGTTAAAGCGGAATTTTAAATGAACGATCGTATTTTTTCCCGTACAAAAACTACCTGTCGCACATAAAATAATCTAAATTAGTTTAAAGACGTCCCCCCCCCCCCCTCAACACATTTTGGAGACCACATAGTTTTGTTAATTGTGTTAGGTTGTTGTGGACATATATTACATTTACGAAAATTAGTTCTTTAAAAAAGTTCACACATTTGTCCTTAGAACCTGATCCTCTTTTGCTGCACAAATATAGATTCAACGTCTGCGCTCATCCCCATAAATTAAAAACGATATATTTTTTTTAACAGTTACATTTGATTTCCTCGAGTGTGATACAAAATGTGTCCAAAATTAGTCATGAATTGCGTAAATTTGTAGAAGTATAGTAAGTACACAATTAAATTTGTCCCACTGACCACTGAAGTATTTTTCATAGTTCGAAAACCTAGCGTACATCTTGAATAAAACGAAACACCGTGCGTCGCGTCGTAGATTGACGGAATTGTATAATATCTTAGCTCGGGCTTGAGCGAAATGAGGAGAATTAAGCAAGTGGAATAATGTAAGTTTATTTGCATGCGGATGTCATACATGCGAGTGTGGCGTTTCGCATGAATCACGCACGCGGCCTCTATAAATAAGGGCACAGTCAACGCGGCCCCAGCCGGTGACAACCACCATACAAGCCGTGGATCAACCGTGGCTAGATTACACGTTTGTTAGTGTGGCTAGGCTTCGTCGCTGGCGTTACTCATGGCTTTGCGCGCCCATATACAAGACGACGGACGAGCGAAATTTGCGCGGTACCGGAGATGGATGTTTACGCCGTAATGGTTCTTCTTCATGTTTTTCATCTGGCTATTCACATAGCGACGGGGACTTTGGCTGGTGGTTACTTAACGTTTTTTTGGGAATTGACTTGTAGACGGCACTGAAACAGACTCAAAACGTACAATGAGGGAAACAGTAGTACAAAATATTTAATACAGCGGTTAAAATATGCGGTAAAGTTTTTCTTTTTTGGCACAACCGTGGCAGTCTAATATCTAATAAGGCGCAAGAAGTGAGCTCGCCTTATCACAGGAGTACCTAGCAAGGCGAGCTTTGTTACATTTTACTTACCACTTTAGAAAAACACTTTAATTTATGCGCTATTTACCTAGGGCCCAGACAGATGTATGTATACCTATATTTAGAAATATATACCTAACGATAATTTCTGGATTGTAAACATATTTATTTATGTGCTCTTGCATTTTAATGTGTGTGTAACTAAGAAATAAATAAATAAATAAAAATCGTTTTAATAATTACAGGGGTACAGTGACCATTGTCGAACAAAAAGAATTGTGTAATGGAATATTGTTACTAAAAAAATATATAATTGAGGAAGATAAATTAACAGAGGATTTTAATGACTTTTGGAGATTTAACTGAGAAGAGCTGGTCTACATGCCATGAGAGCTGAATTTTCAGGGCTGAAAGATCCGAAATGTAATTAAAGTAATAATTATTAATTGTCAATTTAAAAAAGGTGGTCAGCGGGGAAGGGGGGGGGGGGGGGCAGAAGGACATGTATCCTATAGAGGTGAGCGGGAGTTCAGCTGTGGCAAATAGACAATCTACAATTGACTACTATTTCTGAAACATATACTAAAAAATATATAACAACCAAATCGTATCTATTCACGTAAAGAAATAAGCCAGCAATATATTAGAAATGTCTCAATGTACGAGTATACAGGCCCCGGTTTATTATCCGTCTTATTTTTATCAGATTACGTAGTACAAGTCAGCTCAAAAGAAACACAGTTAAAAGCTCGATATAAATCACAGGAGAATTACGTTGAAACATCACATCATCTGCCGCAACAAAGCAGCGCCGTCTCCCGCGGAGTCAAGAAAAATACTAACAAAGTATCGCATGTTGGTGCGCGGCTGCCTGTCCGCAATTTAGCATTATACAATTGGTAGCATCCTCCGCCGTAGCCCCGGCAAGCTACAGAACAGCTACGTGGCGAACCTTGTCCGACGTGAAATATTATGAATATCCGCCCGGTTAATAGCACCCGGGCGCGCTCTACAACGGCGAAGAAGGAGAGGGCGCGTGCAGCGTACCTACGGATCTTGAGATCACCAATTCGTTATTTTTTAAATACCTAAATAATGAATAGGACAACGAATTAAGATAAACTAGAATAAACGCAGTGGGGCCCTGCTTTAAGAAGATAAATTGGAAAATACAGTTTTATTCTGATTTTCAAGATAGGTTTCTTCATTACATAATTTAAGGAACCTTCGTAAAATAATAATTTTAAAACATTTTTGAGGTAGCGATTCTCTGAATTGTCGACGATTTTATTACAATAATAAAATAAATTAAGTACACGAAAGCTTCACCCAAATTTAATACGCGAAATATTCCTCTTCATTTTCCATCAAAACTAGATAAATCCAGCCACGCTACAATTTGGCTCAATCGGATATGAAATTAATAGGTAACGCACCGATGATTTCATCGTTGCGGGAAGACTTTTGTCGCGCATATTCGAATGCAACGCTGTGTCAAAAAAAATGTAGAAACACGTGGTGCAAAACTGTAGTGTCAACATTTTTAACCGTATTGTTCCTGATCCACCTAAAATGTGAACAGCTGTAAAAGACATGACAAATTATCAAAAAGTTAAAACCAGTGGCCTCGCAAGTGGCGCATAACATTATAGGACTCTACTCTGGAAGTCTGCAATAAACTTCATATTCTATATTTCATATAATTAAAAGGTTACAGGATATTCAAATACATCATTTAACCTACATCACTAGAAGACTCAAGACGTTCGACTAAGGTAGACTTAAATTCGTGTATATTTCGCGCTTATTAATAAAATACCTTAATGGAATCGTAACGACCTCAAAGCAGTTTCCTGAGCCCATTCATTTTGTGATTTATATTATTGACTTTTCAACATGCCAAAAGGAGAAAGAGTTGTGTTTTATTGATGATAAAGGAAGAATTTTAAAACGGCTTACCAGAAAGTATTAAAAAAACTATAAATTTATAGATCTTACATTTTCTCCAATGGAAATTGGGAGTTTGAACGAAAGTTTGAAAAAAATATACATATTTTCGTTTTCGGATTTTAGGTTATATCGTCTTTATAATATGCTTTATCGAATTACGTCAACGATGACATGATTCTTACATAGCAATATTATTATTTGTTGTTATTATTTATTGTATTTATTATGCGAACCGAATGTTGTAACAAATAGACATATTAAAACAAATAAATAATATTTCTTTAAGAGATTTTTGTTTTTATAATAATTATTCTGATTTTTACATTGGGTTAGACTTTAACAAAAAAAAATATTCAATATAGTGTATTATTCAATTAATATTTTTGATTTCAATTAAATTTCATTATTTTTGCTAGGTTAATTTTTATATATATATACCGTAAAATAATTATAATAAATTCAATTTCTACATTTTATGTAACTTTTAGACAGTTGGCGTATCACTAAGACTGTATTTCTATTTAAAATTAGTAATTAAGTATTTACTTTACTTATGCGATATCTACGCTCCAATATGTTATCGTTTCCCTCGTCAACTTTACACTACCTATATTAATTAATCCTCTGATCTACCTACAGCAAAATGATAACGATTCCCACCAATTTCGCTTTCACTGCAAACTTACCCTCACATCCCCGCATAACAGAATGTTCATAAAAGCTGCACAGTCATTGATGATGTTACATTTTCTTAATAATTATAGTTATTATTTATTTATAAGCAAATAAGCAGCGAAGCCGGCCAAGTTCGCAGATTAATCTGACATTAAATGCGGCGCTGAAGTGATCCGATAAAAATGACGGACCGAGCTTCGGGTGAGAATAAGCCTTACGCTGCGCACGGATGGCAGTTTTGACGACTCATTTACATATTGCTTAAGTGGGAGCGGAGTGAGAGGTGGGTTTGCCTTTTGTAAATTGGTTTTTAATGAGATCGCTAAGTTCTTAAGGGGGGCTCTGGAATCCGCCCTCTTGCATTTTGTCGGAACGTTTTAAAGTCAAATTTGGGAGCACAATTTCATCCACAAACATTGTCATTAAGCTTCTAAAATCTCTTGACCTTACTGATGAGTGTTTCAAGATAATCGTTCCTTTCTACGCATTCAAGATGTTATACATAAGCACAAATCTTGTTTTGATTAGAGGGACTTTGCAATAATATCTGAAATTCTTCGGCATGCAGTAGGTGGTTAGGAATAAATGCTACTGACGTTAGTTATATCGTAATATTTTAGGCATTTAATTCTCTGGTAGGTGACTGATAGCTGGGGTTATATATTTTTCTTTGCGATCTTTTTTACGTTGTCATTGCGAAAATGTGTCTAAATATTCTAATTTTCATTCCTTAGTTATTATTTTTAATTTAAATGAAAACATACATGTTAGCTTTCAACTATTTTAAATATACGATGTTTGTAACAACAAGTTTAAAGCCATTTACATGGTTCCTACGTTTTATAATTATTTAAGGTTTTACCATTTTTCTGAGTACTTTTAAATAAAGTTTCTTTCTTAATATTGAACATCACTAATAGTGGAGAGGAGTAGAAAAGGAAGGAGGATTGTTGAGAAGAATTTTTATGATTTGTGGTACCTAATTAGTTGATGATGAAATAAAAAAATGAACAGATTATGTACAATATATTATATAAATATTAAAACAAATAATTTAATGTACATATATAGATTATAATAAGTAACTACATATAAGAAATGTTTAAAAAAGTGGATTATGGAATAAAATAAATAAAGTAAATATAAATCTTAAAAAAAAATATATAGGTACAATGAAATAATTTGTCATTCAATTAAATAAGATACAATATTAGACCCACAAGACACTCCCTTGGGGAAAACCAGATATTTTTTTAATAATTTTAGCACAGTAATCGTAATTCCAAGTTTCTCTAAATGTTCAATGAGTTGGGTATGCGACACAGTAGCTTTTGCCAAATCAATAAATATGTCTAAACATATTTTCTTTTTATCCCGGGACTATGTAATAAATTGGGCAAACTATACATAAGGAGATAGTACCTACGATAACATCGGAGGTCTTAGTTCCTTCGCTGAACACGTACTGGGTGAAGGAAAGTATATGATGCTTTGTTAATTAAGATGTGGGTCGAGTTTTAAGTAACTTCTCAATTATTTTAGACAACACGATAAGGAAAGATATAGGCCTATAATTATAATATTTATGATTTACGGTCTCTTTTATAATTTGGTGAAATCTTGGCAATTTTAAAGTGATTGTGTTAATTAAATATACATAAATATTTTTTTTTTTTAAAAGTGGAACAAAACATAAAATACAAAAAAAAAATCATTCATAATACCAAGAACAATAATTTAAATTACTAAAAAACATGACTGCCGCTACAAAAAATTAACTATTGCATTTATAATTATTAGAAACAATTTGTTCGCGCCGAAAACACGTTATTTAGAGAATATTTTGTATAACAATATTCGTTCAAACAAAACTCAATTTCCGGAATCTCCGTTATGATCCCGTTGACGTTTGTTATCTCTCTAAACATGCAGTACTTATAGAAGATTGCACATTTTTTGAGTCAGTCGATAGGCGTTGTCTAAGGCCGTGACGTCTTATGCTATGCAAACGCCCTTTAGCGGGGCTTCACATGAGCAAGCCCATTGGCTCGGCTTTCTGAATGTGACGTCACAGCGCTGCCCACTCTGCGACAGGTATCTCGAAATGATCGTACGCCGTCGCTACACTCCGTCGGTTGCCCTCGGTGCTCAAGTAATAAACCGGATTTTTATGAAATATTTGTGTTCTATGTGAATTGTTTACAATAATGATATTAAAACGCTTTATTATTGCCTCTTATTGCCTGCATGCAATAAGAGCTAACCTAAAACCATTTTAGAGCTAACCTAAAACCTATAACCTATTTTAGAGCTAATTTATCCATATAGATCTCCGGAATGTACTCAATCAGGCCTTTTAATTGATTTTAAACACGATATACATATTTATCCTAATTACTGAGATTTGGACAATTAGGCAATTAATTATTTGACATTCGGACAGTTTAGGTACCCTATGGCACTCGGCGTGATATAACTATTATAACAATACCTCCTGAATCTTATTGGTTCAAGCGTTTAGATGTTCACGTTCAAGTTCAAACCTAAATCTGTTCAAGCGTTTGGTGAAATAAATTAACGGAAAACATACATACATGAACCCTGAACACATTACACTTCTTTTGTAGGGCAGTCGTGTAAAAATAGCAAACAGCACAATAATGTTATTATTATTAAAATAAATAGAATAACTAAATACCTACGTAAATCACCTAACCTAATAAAATCACGTAACTAAATACGTAGTCACAAATTATAGCAATAATTAACATTTTATATCTATATTGTATTAACTGAAAAAAATAAAACACAAAATTAAAACATTTGCAATTAAAATCTGAAATAACGGTAGTAAAAAGGTAAAACTGTCAAAATAATCGAAGTAATCATAATTAATATTGTAATGTAAAATTATCAGAAAAATTACAATTATAGGGAAAAAATTACAAATATATAAACAGTAGAAAAGAAAAAATCACTCATACATACCTTAAAAAATATATTGTTCGAATAAGATGCCTTGAGCATTTTATGACAGTTGTATTAGTTGTTTTAAATGTGTTTAAGGAGTATTCACTTAAATTTGAGTTTAAACTTTAAAATGATCTAGTTTAAACCTTAAAGCAAATTTGAAAATGATCTAATCAATATTGTACAGACCCTCACGAATTCTATTCATCCGTTGATTGAACAGATGCTATGATTCGTTTTTGATAAAAATTGCTCGACGAGCAACATTAGAGGTGCATCACTATGTAACGCCCTGTAGACAAAAATCAGGAACAACGCATTCAAGATCCTAAAGGAAAACGAGTAACACCCAGCTATGCATCAGGCATCCTCCAGAAAAATTTAAGAATGAAAAATATTGAAATATAATGCTATCTTTCAAAATATATTCAGTGTCATCTATTCCTAATCATTTTACCCCGCATTAAAGAACTACAGGATTGCTCCCAAAAGAAACTCTAATCCAAACAAGAAGTGTACGTACAACATCTTATATATTAGATATTATTATATGCATTGGAATAAGTTATATCAGAGTTAGTGTGTTTTTCCTCCTTTTCATTGCTGTCATAAAACTAATGTGACATTAGTATGGCGATTGCCATACCAATAGAGTAGCAGGCCAAGTGCCCTCTGCAGACCGGAATACCTCTACCGTAAAAGTAACCATGATATAATATTCCCTCGGCCTGCGCGCCGCAAGCTCAAGCAAGCCACGCAACCGTTAAGCCTGAATAAAATATACGAGCGGTAGTTACACGCAAACTTGGGCTAAGCCCGAGACTTTGGATAAGAGCCACACGAGGCCGCGGGACATACGCACGACAAAACGGGACCAGTCTCTAGAGCGCAATATACTACAAAATTATTCGACGCGCACGTATCAGCAAAGTCAAGAAAGCGATAACGGAGGCGGCTGGAAACAAAAATGTAGCAAGATAATAATGTCGCCTTGTAAGTTGCTTTCTTTCTTTTTGCTTGTACATGTACAATGTCCGCTAACAAGTATTAGCGATCATAAGGGTTTATCCTTACCTTATAGACAACAAGATTAAACTTTTTAAGGTTCTATGTATATCCTTTTAGCTAGAGTAAGTAATACTTAAACACTGTGAAACACTGTGAATTTGAAATGTAAAATTTGAGTGAAACATGACGACTCCTGACAATAAAAACTGTTTTGGGCTTTTTTTTTGTTACCGTGAGCCTTTTTTTTTATTAGTATTTATTACCCATTTTTTTAAAATATAGCTTTTTATAAAATCCAGCCAAGCCTAAGGCTTACCTGCTGGAGATTATGATAGGGTGACTTTCATTGCAACTTTAGGGCCATTTTGACCATATTATATCTGCTGCATTATCTGCTACATTAGTAAGGATTAGTCGGCACAGAAAGCTACCGCTTTGATAATATTTACATAAAAAGATGAACGTACTTAATGCTAATAAAATAAAATATGAATCTTATTCGTATCATTTACACGTGTGTTTCACTTTCACTTATTTTAAAGCTAACTATTTTTAATTCTTTTTTTTTGTACATTTTTTATAAGTTTTTTAATTTAGAGGAATTTTGTTGAATACATGAGGGATTCAATCTTCATCCTCTTTTGCTAAAAGGAGAGACGAGAAGCCGTTCATTTTGTATCTGTCTAGTGCTGTGTTTATGTTGGACATAGACAAATACCTATATGTTAAGTGATGATTTATGTGGGTGGGTTTATAGGTTGATAGCCATCTGGCGTTTCTATCATACCGAAGTGGTTTTTTCGTCAATTTCGTGAAACTACATAATATGTAAATTTATCGCCGGAATTGAAATATATTGTGAATTGTCGTGGTACGTCATCTTAGAGAACGGTGCAGTGACACATATATAGTATTTGGTAATAACCAAAAAAGCATTATAATTTACCAATCTAGAGGTAGGTTTAGGAGATATTAGGTTTCAGTAAGGCCGGGTCGATAATGATGATCTCTTGTGTCACCTATTCTCTTTGCTTTTTTGAAAATCTCCTCTTCTTCTTTGCTTGCTATATCAAAAATCAGCGGTTTGTTCTGTACAATGAGTTTACGTCGTCACCCTTATTTTACCAGGTAAGGCGTTACTCAATGGTAGAACTTAGGTTCTCTTCTTTTTAATCTCTTTGTCAACAGCATTAGCAATAGAATAACAACGGCGTGGACCATACTGTTTGCTGGTGATTTGAAACTGCTTCTCAAAACCGGCAGGTGGCAGGCTTGTCAAGCTCGCCAGCATGGTATTGTTGCTGAATATACCTGTTACAATATATCCAAATGTGCGGTAATAACATTCAGCAGGTCGGTCGCTCCTTCAGACACTACTACACCCTCGCAGGAAATCCACTTCATAAAGAAACGGGGGTCACTGGTGACGGAGTGACGTTTGACTGTGAGCTCACAAATCCCGACCATTACTATAAATGGATCATCACAATATGGGCTGATCGGAGTTGTGCCCGGCAATCTGAAGTGATTTAGAAATGTGAAGGGCATGCGCTTGCTGTATAACTCGATATTGAGTTGCAGGTTTGGAGTAGATGCTTTCATTTAGAATCCTCATGTGGAGCTGTATATCATGATGCTGGAGAAAGTACAAAACCGGTGTCTAAAGTTCCTGTACTCCAAGAAATTAAGGATGCTATCCAGTATTATATCTAAGCAATTGAGCTCGCGGTATGGTTGCGTACAGTTCTCTACGTCTGAGAAGGAAAATGCATTTCATCATGCACGTTTACAAGATATTGAATGGTAGAGTGGATATTCCGTGTCTACTGGCCCAAATTTGTTTCGTTTTGCCAAATAACTACATTCATGGTATATCACACAAACTTTTGGAGTCATTCCCCCAAATAAATGTTAGGCGATTGGCGTTGGTAACAAGAACTAGAATGCGCTGTTAACTACAGCACCAGATACAGACATAATTCAAATATGTCACAATAGCTCGAGAATAAGCCTAGAGTTATTCTTTGGGTCTATTTTTGGTTATGATTGTTTTCAAGTATATGATATAATAATTTGTTTTTGATATTATACTATTATTTAGATTGAAAATAGTAAGATATTACTATTTAATTTTTATTAGAATGTAGTAGATGTATACAAATTAATGAATTGGATTAGTCTGTAGTTCTGTAAATAAAATGAACAAATTGCATTTCTTGCATCAACACTAAACGGAAATCTTACCTTAGTTATAAAGAAAATAATTGCAAAATAATACAAAAAAAACCAAATGCTCTCCATTTTTAATCCTATGGGTAAAATAATAAGGTGCTGCGTATCCCTGCGTCTGATATAATGCACTCGATGGTGTATAGAACATCTAAAAGTTTTCCGGTGCGTTCATCATAATGAGCTTGTTCTCCTCCTATTAATAGCGACCTCATCAGTATTTTGAATACCGCGGTGTCATATAGTTTAATTATAACAGCAGTATTTTGAACACCGCAGCATAGTTTAATTATACTCTTCCCATCAAATGGAAATCCTCGAATCCAGATATCGTTTTTCTGCCTCGTAAGTAGAGGATATGCGAGAGTGCATGATCTTGTAGCACACCCTTCTTTGTGTTAAAAATTGTTAAGCAGTATTACCCTAAAAAGAAATAAATCGAAATGTGATTACCTACTTAAATAAAAAAAATATTGATCGATGGCGGCTTGTGAATAATATCAGACTATTAGCATAACAAAAATATTAGGAGAATAGATAAAATAAAAATCGGTTGTCTCAACCCAAGACTTTACCGGCAAGTAGAGGACCCCATCCTCCCCCCACCCTCCCCACGCCAAACTACTTCCCCTTCAACCCCACCCCCAACCACCTCTCCCTTACCAACCCCCCTCCTCTCCCCCCCTCCCCACCCTATGATAACAAAAGTAGTATTTTTCAGTATTTTGTTATACTAATATGGTATTAAAGTTTTATTTTTCAAAAAAAATATGTAGTATTTTCTTAAATACGGCGGTTTTTTAGCGTCGCTTGTATACGAGATATTCCAACCAACAATCCACAACGTGATTTTGGTCCAAGTAGGCATCTGTGGGCCGAATTTCAAGTCTCTAACTGGAGTATTTCGATATTTAACTATGACTAGCGCGTCCAATGGTGGACCGATTTCAAAAACAATTTTTTCAACTCTTGCCATGACTGAATGATGCCTGCATGCCAAATTTTACCTTAATCGGATGAAGCGTTTGGGCGCTTTTGCCGAGGAATACACACAGACTCACAGAGTGACTCTGGAAATGGTTTGATTTGTCTCGGAATAGGTCAAAATGTATATATCCGTCTTCGTCTCAAAAAAAATTATTTGCGCGTCCACAATATTTTCCCTCTGACGGGAAAGAATTATCAGACAAGTCACGAGAATTAAGTTCCACGACTTCAACTTTCAATTATGACACAAGTTACGATGTTTCCATTTAAAGACGTGAAACGTAAAAAATAAATAAATGGTATACTTAATTGAAGAAAAATACGTAGTCTTAAGTCGAATAACTGATTACATAAGATAAAACTCAAAAAGTTGAGCAATAAATGAACCCGAATCCCTTGCGGTTATTGCAAGACAGGAATGTTCGTCGATTCTGACCGCAGGCGCAGATTCAGTTCCGCAATCCACAGCAGAACTTACCTGCTGTGAAAATTTCTCCGCACTTGGGCCAGGAAGCGTATGAATCTTCGGCGGTATGCCGACATACAAGTAACTCCTGGATATAAATTTGAACACAGCAGAGACTTGTACCACTTTAAGCGTTACATGGCATGGTTTAATAATAGTTGCGCCGCACAAAAGTTTGAAAGGTGACCATGGCGCAAAGCAGGCTTTGGGATTACTACTACTGCTGGTAGTCCCATAAGCCAATCCAGAACACTTTGCGGTTTATTCGAGAATGAAAATATTCTGGCAGTGCTGAAGCACCGTAGACAAATTCATAAATTCGTTTGTCCCGCCAGAAAGCAGATTCAAATTTGCGACGCTCGGTATGCCATCCGCACGTCATATTATATGTAGTCAGATGACAGATAACTGACATAACTTTTACGAACAGACGTCTTTGTAATTGGAAGCGAGCAGGAACAGGCTCATTGGCTCGCCCTAGCTGTAGTAAAAAGTATTGAACAGACAACATCCCTGTGTTCTCCTCGTTACGCGATCGCTTACGAACGCCTCCGATGAAACTGCCACTATCTTCGGTATATAGGTACACCAAACACCAAACGGTGACCGCGAATCTGGTCTACTCTAGCCAACATGGACGACACGCCAACACGTGTTGACTTTATTGTTGTTTATTCAGGGATATATTGTTTATTCACGATATTTTGTAAATAATTATGCCAAGTTCATGTTAATATATAACATGGATATAAGTTCATATTATAATAATAAATGAGATATCACTTCTGATTGGTCGTCTTGTTAATTAATATAAAATGTATTTATTTGGTATATTGTATACACGTCAGTTAATTGTAGTGCAAGTGATACTCACAACAAAAAAAAAACAAACACAAATGAAACGATACTTAAATATTAAGCTTAACGACTGTGACTGTGATAATTCGGTCTTAAAAGGTAAAAACGATAAGATGCCATATAATGCAACTTTAACTAGATACGAATTCCGGAGAGGTTCAGTTAAATATCCGCCAATCTGCGATAATTGTGGTATGTGTTCCTAAATTAATAAGTGCCTGAATTGACGTGTATGAAAATTATACTTGCTATGTATATTACCATACTATACCAATATATATTACCATATAATATATTGTATCCTAACGTTTTATCCTTGTTCAATTATAGGTCCCTACTAAATAAATACTAATAACACTAATTCTGGCCGCACTAATAGTTCCGACATTCGTCTTAAAATATTTGCGTAAATCGACATGATTGTATTTCAGTGGTACAAATATATGACCAAAAATAAAGTTTATTTAGAAATTTCGGTCACCTACTATCAACGGTTTTGCAACGATTGGGTATGGAACGCAACGATTGGATATAAGTATCACTAATTTAACTTAATATGTGCTCAAATGCGCAGATAAGTAAAGAATTTGTAGCAATTAAAGAATGGGCAGAGCTTTAATTAGCAAAAATCGATACTTTATCAGTAGCTTTGTTAACCGCATAATGGGTAGAAGTGAGGACGGCATTTGATCAATTTAGACTACCAGGATTTTAAACTATGTTCGTGCCATAGATTTAGGTTCATTTGTTAGCCAATGCTGTACTAGCTGAAATTAGGAGCTTATTAAATTCATGAGCTCATGAAATTAATGAAATTAGGAGCTCACTCATTCGCCTATTCTCTATACAAAATAATTACCTAAATATATTTTAAATGAAAGACAAAATCAGTGTATGTTGGCCTCCACATAGACTACTTTAGTAGGAGAAACTAGAGTCCGTAAGATTTCATACATATTCACAGACTTATGCAATATCCTAGACGCAGATACTTTAAAAAACGGTTATTATGCTCCCTAATGTATGGTATAATTGGTTGAAGTCGGTGCACATAAAGTTTAATGAATGTAGTTCAAAGTATAATGAATGAAGTCTCAGTATATGAAGTGCTGGATGATCATCAGCTATACATATAATAGGGTAATTCTATGCCACTTCCGCGACAAAAAAAAATCACGAGAAGGTTATAATTTTTTACGATTGCTATGATTTTCGCATTTTTAACATAATATTATATTATCTATTTTATAACGTTTAAATGTGCTTACTACCTATTTACAGATCCACTACTTAACCTTATTAGATGTACATATGTATGTGAAGGGTGTGAGGGGTTTCTATATAAGTATGTGAAGAGAGCGTGATTTTTAAATCTCATCTTAGGAGTAAATTTGTTTTTAAAATATTATCTATGTAAATACATGACATTACATGTTATGTAAGATTATAACATGCAATTTTGCCACGAAGTACTTTGTCCATGAAGAATCATATTTTTTCGGTATTCCTGCGGTCCATCAGGTTTTTTGCTTTCTAGATATGTGAATTTTAGGTAATTTATACAAAGTTAAAATGCCGCTAAGGGATCTGATTTAAATCAAGAGAAAATATTGTTCATTTTACGGCCCAGTAATGATAAAGAGCAGAAGAAGTGTTCCAGAATTCTTTTTCACTATGTTGAAACCTCAGGAAGTATTATGGGGATTGCCAAGGGCACTACTTTGTAGGAAATTAGAGTAAACTTTATCTCTATTAATAAGTGTATTTTGCAGATCAGAGTTGTGATACTTTTGTATAGCGTGGTATGTGTTATAGTGATATTCAAGGCGATTACTTGGCAACGGAATACGAATAAAAATCTAGGAAATAATGGTAATTATTTAGAGAGGTCTCCACGCAACAAAATTTCGAATTCTAAAATCTGAATTTTTACATCAATTTACTATATTACTAATATAGATTCCATCAACTACATTACTGGATTATGATTATGAAATAGTTCTCGCATTACTAACAACGCATAGTCACCCTAGCAAAGCGGTCCGCTTTGTTTGGCGAGGCGAGTTTTTTTGGAGGTCTTAATATCATCACATTCTCGTGGCCGTTATTACGTGTGTAATTTCGGGGGCTTGTACAATTTTTCATAATGGCTGAAACTGGCCGATTGTCAAAATTACAGGTGGCGTATGAAAACACGCTGCCCTCCCAGACAGTGTTTATTTTATGATGAGGTGTGCCCGCGCTCTCATGTTACATTTTTGAGTTGAAAGCTTACCAGGGTACACTTGCGTGCTGTTTATTTTTATCTCTATGCGGTGTACAATTTCTGGCGAGGAAGATATTACGGAAAATTTACGATTAGCGGAAATGCTGCATGTTTCAGAGGCTGCTTGTTTTTGTAGAACTTCATTTCACAAAAAAAATATTTTTTTAAAGAACAGTAATGTTGTATCAAATATTGTAATAATGAATGGGTATTATGAAAACACGATGCGAAGTTACGGCGAAATCAGGAAATAAAACTACGATTTAAACAGGAGATTCCAGGAGATGTACCGTACCGCCACCAGACTTGTTATCCGTAACTAATAAACTTACCATATATGCTAAAAAAGAAATTTATATTTATTAAATATAAGCATAAACAATAAATTAATAAAATAATGAGTAAACCTAGAGAAAATTCACGTAAAACTAACATCCAAGCCATTATACAATTAGAGCCATTTGTAATCGAAAATTTTGATAAGCTTTGAAGGTTAACGTCAACTTTGGTCTGTTTAACTAAATGAAATGTAAAAACCGTCGAATTTATTCCTGCCTAAGTCGACTTACCTCCGTCTCTCTACCAAAGCATCAAAGTCGTCAAATTTTATGTTTTCACAATTCTTCTACCTCTATATGAAATACAACTTGGCCTCTTTTCAAAAAAAATATTCTTCTCTATCGAATTGTAAATTTAATACAGGTTTCAATGCGTATTAATTATACAATTTAAAGTTCAGATTTCCTTATTAGTCTATCTAGGTAGAATTCCATGTTATTGATGACGTTCTATCTCTCAGTATTTTCATTAGTTATAATGGTATTATTTCTGCAATGTAATGGACCTATACAAATAATTGCGATAGAAGGCACTAATAATTGAATGTTGTTATTTTTATCGTTGGTTAAATTATTGGGTTTTTATAATCAATTGGTTCCTTATAAAAAAAACATTCCTTATAGATGTTATTATAGATGGACAAATAAATTGCTGTTAGTTTGGCCGTCATTTTTTACCAAATCTCCATAAAAAAACAGCTTAGTCCTTACACTTTATACTATTGTATAATGTCTAGGTGAAGACCGACAGACTCTGGCCAATGGGAGTTAATGGGCCCTTGCTGAGTTGGCCACGAAGACCCATTCTGTTCAGGGTTGGTCACACTCACGGGTCAACACCTATCCGACGGCCTCCACGCATGAAGTGCGAGCCTGGGTAGGAATCTGGCCTTATGGTCAGTTTCCCCTGGGAATCAAACTTCTGGCGCTCCTGGATGGTCTGGCGCTCCTGGAGTCTGGAAGCAGTACTATTTCCTATAGGGCGGGGGTGGTTGCGGACCTTCCAGCGACTGCTTTTGAAACGACCATCGGCCATCCGATCCTGGGTGAACAGCCGGGCAAAGGACGCTGTGGTCCGCGATAGATTCGGTATACACCGTTTCACCGCTTCGTAAGGGAGAGGACCGCGCAAGCGACCTCGAACTCGTAACCAATCGAGAGATCGGAGTAATCTGGTCACAATTGGAAGTAAGGGCGTGAGTGTCGGCCCGCCAGGTAACATTCCTGGCTATCTCGCGGTTAAGGCGTTGGCCTCTTACGGGCTTGTGACGTAGCTAGATGGTGGACTGTTTTGTCCCCAAGTCTTCTACGCTCACTCCAGGGAGATAGAACGACTAATCGTTAAAACTTCCTGAGGTGACGGGCTCGCCTGCTGTAGTCGACACCTAAGACTCTGGCCAATATTGGAAGACCATTACTGACGTGTCAAGCATCAAGCGACCCAACTTCCTCTCTCACTGGTCCATTCTCTACTAAAACTGAAGCTACTGCCCCGATATGTCGCGGGGTGCAGGGGGTATTGTGTGAAACTAAGAAACCGAGAAGCTCGCGGAGCCTGTGGCGGTCCACATTCATACTATAAAAGATTATTACTTTTTTTAATAAACCGTCAGTTAAATGACACTTAGGCATTAAAAATAACTTAGCTTGCGGAGTACACAGATATTTTTGTGGTCTAATAAAGGAATATGTTAAAATATTTGTAATAACTAATGTATCTCTTGGAGTATTGTTTGTTTAACTATTGTTTTAAATAAAATACATAAATACTAATCATCCTCCTGCGGTTTCAGCATTTTTATCTCAATGTCATTTTCATAGTTCAGTTTGCTAACTGATCTATTGATAATTTTAACGTCACACCAAAGTGTCTTGTAAAGAGAACATGCTCCATTTTCAAATGGTAGAAAGAAAGTGTATACATATCGCACTACTTTTAAACTATCGTGAGTGTTGCTTGCATCATATTGCTGAGTATATTAAATTCGTTTTGCATATATCACCAGCAGAACCGTTCGCAGACACTTTGTGATTAATAAGCATTAAATTAGTGAGACCACTACAAGGTGTAGGAGTAGGCGGTGACAGCACATGCTATTTTTGTGACTGCTCTCGCTTCTGTCCTTTCTGATACTATTCACACTGATCTGTTGTCTATTATATTTATGGTATGTACAATTAATCAAGTTTGGATTTATCTATAATAGTTATCAGTGATCTTTTGATGCTGGTCGAGGATATCTTCACCTAATAAAAACATCTGTAGTTTATTTTTCTTAAAGTTCATTTTATTTTTGTTACCGTATTATTATGTACTCGTACTAATTATGTACTGCTCGTTATATATTTAACTTAAAGGTAGAGCTGTTAGTTTGGTGTAGTGGCTCAAGCCACTACACCAAAACTTGGTCACTTCTTGATGTCATAAACCGAGCAACCTTTCTAAAATTTTCAGTATAAAAGATATAATGTTTATTGGTCTGAATGACTTTTGTGATAAATAGTCAGTTCCCGCGTGAGGTCTGTATCTATGTAAGTTTGTATATCTACCATTTAGGATTCAATGATGAAATATAACTATATTTCTGGCAGTTTTGTAATGTTGGAAAAGATAAACATTGTATAATGAAAAAAATACATTACTGCGTTTCTCCGTAACCGTCATTCGTTTGAAAAACTTGTCTATAAAGCATAACAGCATCAAAAGCTCTCATTAAAACAGAATAAAATTTGCCCAAAACCGTTCACCGCCTGCTCATTAATTAATGCCTCTTCTGGTCTGCCATACCTTTGAATAATGTGATTATCGCTAAACTTTTCATCCACCGCGTGCGCAATGGGTACAACCGCACAGTGGTTCTCCCCACAGATTATATTTAAAAAAAAGTAATGCTAATATTTTGTCTTTCTTCTTTCTACACTTATAGTCCTTTATCTGACGTCAATTATATATAGCAATGATATTATTGATTATAATTTATAGTGGCTTGAAGTATTCACATCAATCAACGATAACTCCTAAACACTTTCGTAAACACGAACAACCCTCACTTATTATTAACACGATCACCTGGGTGTGTAGTAATTTTTTATTTGTTTTTATATAAAATTCGTAAAATTAAAAGGAAATATTATATTTCAAGTTATGATGGAAAATCAGCGAAGAACACAACAAACCTGTATAAAAAGATAAATAATTGAAATATAACAGTTTTATTAATAAACTCCAAACTTCATTGAAATAATATAATCTAAAAATATTTCACAGGAAAGGCCGGTAGGCTTTCGTTATGTTTATCAGTTTTACATGTGCTTAGCTCCCGGCTATGTTTTAAAGTATGAACAGACTGGCTTATGGCATATGTGGCTATTTTCCTGAAGGGAAATGTGGCCTACCTTCTTTATTGCATTGCGGCATAAATAACCCTGAAGTAATATTTGACATTACCACTGATATAGGTCTCAGAGACTCCCAAAGAAAAAACTGGATAAAAATATGCATAGCATTTTTTTCATACAATACACAGCTCACGGAGCACTAACCAACTCGAAGCCACCTAAGCATACAACACCCTTAAACCCAGCAGAGCGAGACAACAATAAATTCTTTTTGCAATGGGAGTCTGTCCTATAACAGTGCGTATGGGTTTAAATAATTGCTTTTCTGTTTCAGAGCACAGTTTTTCTCTTTTTTCTGGCCATATACGCTGACTAGGCCCAGAAACAGTTGCATGTTCAAAGAGTCCTTTCGTCTCTTATTCGCCCGAGCATCGCCTCTATCCCATTTCATGAATATATCCCATTTCCCGTAAATAAATGATGTTATTACAAGTTTTTTAACTAACGGTATAGTTAGTTATAACTTTACTGAACGCTGGAAGATAGATTTATTCATTTTGTCTAGTGAATTTAGAAAGTTGCGGGTTATTGTTTGGATAAATATTATGTATCCGAAACAAGTAGGCGATGGTCTGATTAACTTAGTAATTTGACTGTTTGTCTTAAATGTGGATTGCCTTTTGCAAATGTGGTTTTATAAAATGTGGGTTATATTTTTGTTATGATTAAGCGCCATAAAAAATATTTTTAGAAATTAGACAGACCATAAGTAACATTTTTATTTAATTTAAGGTTTTAGTCATTTTGTACATTTTTTTAAATCAAATTTATTAAAAGAAAAAGATACATTTTTTTAAATATTACAATCTCGCCAAACTGCTATACAGTTTGTTGGCGAGACAAACTCTTACACTATACTAGTCTTACACTTAATAATATAAAAAACATTGCACAGCAGTATTACTACTGGTCTTACTACAGGCTTAAATTAGGCCAGTATTGCTACAAGCTTAAATGATAGAAACGTACCTACAACAAATTTAATTATGACCGCTAATGTCACTATAAACGTCCAGCAGGTAGCTTTTTAATCTCTTTTTAAACATCTGTTTGCTCACGCTTACACAGTCTTCCTCAGATACAATAGTATTAAAGATTCTTGGAATGAGGTACTTTAACGTCCTTTCTCCATAGTAGTTGTTCGCTCTTGGTTCTTCAAATCTTTTACGGGCTTTTTCTCTAACATTCCTATTGTACTGTATTGATATGTTAAATTCTGAATTTCTAAAATGCTCCATTGCTAGTAAGAATGTAACTTTTTCATGTATAGGTAATATATCGCATCGCTTAAACAACAAGTTATAGTTCTTTTTACATTGTGTTAACACGTTTTTATTTACTAAAAGTTTTATAATTCTACGTTGCAAATTAAATATTTTGTCTATATATGTGCGAAAAGTACGACCAAATGAGGTGAGAGCATAGCTCAGTACAGCATCAGCGAGGGCATGATATATGTACTAAGGGTAATGTTGGTTTATCTACAAGATACTGAAGGTGATTGAACTTATATAGCATCCATCTCAATTTATTACATATATTATTCACGTGCAAGCCCCAATTCATGTTACATTCTATCGTTAGACCCAGATATTTATACTCTTTTACAAATTCATTTTTTTTACAGTCAGTACAATTTATTTTAAAATTATGCAGACAGATATATGAGTGACCAGTTATATTAATGCTATTCCTTGGTTTTTGGATATACGGTGAATGTACAAGCATACATTTTGTTTTGCTTATATTTAGTATTATGCCGTTGTCTGAGAATACTTTACGCTAAATATGCTTTATCATTAACACCCCTATACCACCACTGCGTAAAGATAGTTAGTTATTCTGTATTAGCGCTGCGATAGACCGTTTAGTATGCGCCTAGTCCCCGGCGCGAGCGGACGTAGAACCTGCGCTTGACGCTTCGTCAACGCTGGATTTTCATTGGTCAAACCCTACAAAATTGAAACCCCTCCTATTTTTTCGCTTGTCCGCCCATTTCGGATATTTTTCTGACATGTCATGTCGCCATAAGTCCACGCGAATATTTGAGTTGGGGCGCTACGAGACGCTGTCTCCAATTATAAATCACTAACAGATTCCAGTACACAGCGTTAGCGTGTCAAGTGCGAAAATTGCTTTTGGAGTGATTACTAAAGTCGTTACTAAAATTACTTCAAGTGATTACTAAAATCGAGACTGAATTATTAAAATGTAAGAATTGTATTTGTGCTAATTACTCGATTTCTTTAAATCGTTATTCTTAGCTGTGATTGTATAAACTGATATCAGAGGTTTGAAAAATATTTCAGTATTTATTCTAAAACCTGGTATAGAGAAACAAACACTTTCCTAGGGACATTGAAATATAAGTCAATCAAATACTTTATATATTAAACAGCATATTATTTCAATCTAATCGTTTTAGAGTAATTTGTTTAGAATTAGGTAACATAAATAGCAAGTAAACGTTCCACTGTTATTGGAAATGTACAAGTACTTCGTTGTCAATAATCAATCTATGCTCTTTCTCACAAAAAAATCACCTGAAACCTATTACTTTTAGCACCTTCATGCTACTTTGTCGTGGTGATACCTACATCCTGATTTGCCATTAAGCGAATTCCGTTCTATATTTTTGATTCTTAAAATGTCCACGATATCTGTTGCAACCATCCCCAGGCATTTAAACAATTGTTCAGGGTCTCATCATTGTTATAATATCTCTATTTCTTTATCGATATAATAGGTAGATTCGAAAACCTTTAAACAAATTACATTACATGAGAAACATACTATTTTATCTTATACAGATAAAAAAATCCATCTAGAAAAAAATATTTCTATATATATAATGTCTCCGGTCTATATCCTCACAAGAATTTGTAGTCCGCGCACTACGGTGGAATTTTTGGACTTTTTGTTGTAATTTTTGTTTATCGGAGTAATTTCCGCAGTGCGAGGGGTTATTTATTTATATAATAAGTAGAACACACAGTATAATATACAACACTATAGTATGGAAAATCCATCCGGCGATGCACCGCAAGAAGTCTGTGGAAATCCACAGAATTGAAGTCCGGGCTGATTTTATTTCGTAGTGCGCACGGTTCCATGTGATAAAGAATCATATGGAACCGTTCACAGATTTTACGAAAAAAAAAAAAAACGCTATAAAATCTAATTTATAAAAATACTTTAATTGCCATATCTCTGCTTGCTGTTTTGTGAAATTGATATTTACTGTTAAGGCGGTTCGCAGGAGCTTACTCTTGTTTCTACAAGTATTGCAGAATTATTGGAAAAAAATGTTATTACAATACGACATATCTGACGAAGTGTGAATACAATTATTACTATGGGCGAGTACCACTGTGCGACGCGCCGCCCGCGTCTGCGGCCGCGAACAAAGAGCAGGCCCTCTCCCCAAGCCGTTCGGACCGGGACACTTCTGCCAGAAATTTGTCTTAATTATAATTGTTTTTAAACTTCATTACGACGAGAACTGCGCGCGAAGACCTAAATTAGAAAAATTAAAGTCGAATCAAAGGAACGACAAAGTATTTCCGGGCGAATTTGTTGGCCTGAATGCCTGGCGGATCGTTAGGATTTTAATATTAAAAGCGAAACAGCGTCGTCGTGACTTTCGCATTTCGGCGAAGGAAAATGAAATTTGCCAGAAATGTTTCCGAGAAATAAAAGATGTTTACAAAATGTCGAGGTTGCCAGCTTCATGGGATTCTTTAACAAGCGTAAAAAAGGAGACACCGCAAAGCATGATAAGGAATTATAATACATCTTTTACTAATGCATTAGAGTACGAAAGCCGCTTATCAAAATACAGAGGCTTTGAAACGCCCAATGATATATTTTACGTCTTCCCTGAGACTGGTACGCACACCAGTATATATATATATATATATATATATATATATATATATATATATATATATATATATATATATATATATATATATATATATATATATATATACATATATATATATATATATATATATATATATATATATATATATATATATATATATATATATATATATATATATTTATATATATATATATATATATATATATATATATATATATATATATATATATATATATATATATATATATATATATATATATATATATATATATATATATATATATATATATATATATATATATATATATATATATATATATATATATATATATATATATATATATATATATATATATATATATATATATATTTTCAAATTGAAATTATGTTTATCACTAAATAAATGAAATGATAAAATAATGAAAGGGCACTTATCTGGTCTGTGGTGACCAGGAGTGACTCCACGCCTTCTTCTTCTCCTCCCTCAGTGTTTGCTGGTGCTTCCTGCTGTGGCACTAGAATCCGATTAAAATGGCCTCACACAGCGGCAACACAACAATGCGAGACGAGAATGAATGCTGGAAAATAATAGGCGAGTAGTGTTTCTTAAATATTAATGATTGTTATAAAATGTATATCAATATTTCGGCTCAGCCGTCGTCAAGATATGTGACATTTCTGAAATCGAACAATTCGTTGAAAATTTAAATTCAAGGAATCGAACAAAAAGAAATGGATTAATAATATTTTACACGATTTAGTTAAGGTACCATAACCAACCGTGCAAAACGTTATTTTAAAATGAATGATTATAAATTAAAAGAAAAAGCATTTGATGATTATGATAATATGATAAACCTTATTAATTTTGCCTATTGAGACCGGAACCTTTGCAAGCGCCTAAAATATAAATATAAGCCAATTCCCAAGATTTGACGTCCCTTTCTTTTGCATTATCCCCAAGGCATTTTATTATTTTAACTTTAAAACATTGATCAAAAGATAAATTATGCGCCCTGGCATGCAAAGATATTGGGAGTTGGCTTTCATTTCCTACACTAGCCCTATGATTATTTAGTCTAATATTAAGTGGTGTTGTTGTTTCACCGATATAAAAGGCATCACAAGTCCTGCACAGAAGTTGATATACTATATTTTTTGAAATACAACTGCAATGAAAGGGAACCCTGTAACTATTAGTAGTATTTGGACTGGTAAAAAAAGGACTTAGATCTAACAGAGGACAAGTTTTACAACGTGGACGACCACGAGGTTGAAGCCCAAAAGTATTATTACCAATAGAGAAATTTTGATTATTTTTTGTTTTGTTTAATATTGATCTAATATTAGGTGGTCTGCGGAAAGATAAAATTGGCGGTGAATCTAAGAGATCCTTAGTGGATGCATCATTAGAAATGATGGGGAATAAATCAGATAATATATCTCGCAGTTTCTCAGCACCAGGAAAATAAGTGGTGCTAAGAAAGATTTTATTATTATTATTATTTTTATTTGAAGAAATTTTAGGTTTTGGTATATATTTTACTTCAGATTTTAGAATATGTTTATCCAATAGAGGAGCAGGGTATTTTCTTTCAAGAAGAGATTGCTTTAGATTGTTGAGATATTTATCTAAATTTTCTTTGTTGTTAACTAAACGGTGTCCGCGAATGGACATTGAATAGGGAATGGATCTCTTGGTGTAAAATGGATGACAGCTATCAAGGTGTAAATACTGTTCTTTATTTGTAGGTTTTATATGAATCGCGGTTTTAATTTTACCTTCGGAAATTGTTAAATCAACATCTAAGAAAGTAATTTGTGATTTAGAAATGGTATGAGTGAAATTCAAAGGGCCAAAATTATTTAGGTCGTCAAGAAAGGTTGTTAGAGTAGTTTGTCCGTGTGGCCAAATCATTACTATGTCGTCAATAAATCTATACCATAATATGGGTTTTAAATTTTGCGTTTGAAGAAAATTTTGCTCGAATAATCCCATGAAAAGGTTGGCATACGAAGGTGCCATTCGCGTGCCCATAGCAGTCCCTTTAATTTGAAGATAAAATTCATCTTCAAAGGAGAAAGCATTACACGTTAAGACAAACTCGGCTAATTTGCAAAGAAAATCCGTAGAAGGTATTTGAGGATGAGGTCTCTCATCAAGAAAATAAGAAATGGCTTCCAATCCTAAATTATGAGGAATATTGGTATACAGGGATATGGCGTCAATAGTAACAAATAATAGGTCGTCTGACTTTGGTATTACAGTATTCTTTAAAATATCAATAAAATGATAGCTGTCTTTGATATGAGAATTTAGATTTTTCACAAAAGGTTGTAAAAAATAATCTACAAAAGCCGAAATTCTTTCTGTCGGAGAGTTAAAGCTTGCGACTATTGGTCGTCCAGGATTATTAGGCTTGTGAATTTTAGGTAATAGGTAAAAATTTGGAGTTCTGATAGGATCAGGAATTAAAGTTTTAACATCTTCGTCTGATAATTTTTCATTTCATTTATTTTGTTCAATATATTTTTTTATTTTCACTGCAAAATTTTTGTTTGGATCTCTAGATAGTTTTTTATAGAAAGTTTCATCTCTAATTTGTCTCAAGCCTTCAGTAACATAGTCAGTTTTGTTAAGTATGACAGTAGTGGAACCTTTATCAGCCGGCAAAATGACGATGCTGGTATCCTTGCTAAGACTCTCAAGAGCTTCACGTTCATCTACTGACAAGTTTGATGTTGGCTTGAGGCTATTTAGAAAAGATGGCTGTGTTACTTTGTTTAATAAAATAGTAATAAAATTTTCTACCGGATGATTTTTTGGTAATGGAGGGGGTTCTTATTGGAGTGTGGACGAAATTGAGCTAGTGCATTGTGTAATTTAATATTATTATTGTTATTCTTTTGATTTGAATGCCAAAATTCGCGCCATCTTAAATTACGACAAAATTTAACAACATCATTACCAAAACTAAAATGGTTCACATTTTGAGTCGGTGTGAAATTTAGACCTTTAGCTAATACTAAATATTCATTGTGGTTAATTACTTTGGATGACAAGTTTTTAACAGCATTTTTTTCTCTAGGAGATGGACCTTGTATATTATTAGAATATGATACTGATGGTGTTATACTGTTATTAATTTGGTTTACTGATGTGGCACGTATTGGTACGGAATCTGATACTAATGGAAATATATTGTTAGTAATTTGGTTTACTGATAGGGTGTGCATCGGAGAGGAAAGAGTACCTTGGTGAACTGCTGGGATAACATTTCGAAGTGAATTTGAATTCCTTGTTTTGTAAACATTGGAATGACTGTAATTTGAAATGGAAACTGGATTCAAAATGTTTCGTGTATTGTTACTTGGGATAATGCAAATTTTCTGAAAGTTCTTTAGTAAATTAAGGAACTTTTTATCGTGTTTTAATCTAATATTTCGTAAATCTGTTACAGAATTGTTAACTATTTTATGAGCTTCTTGAAATAAGAAAGGAGAATGTGTTGTTATCATGTTAACATAAAAACACGGTGAGTTTAAATGTTTATCAACTAAAATTTGATATTCATTTCGCAAAACAGACGTAATTTCCATTGAATACCTTAAACGGATTGCGGTGAAATCATATTGAATTTCTGTACTAATTGCTGCGAAAGGAAATTTTGGTAATAACCCTTTAGGGCAAATGTTGTTTTCTAAACATTTAGAAAGAAATTCAACGTGTCCCGTGAATTTAGCTGTCTTAAGTGAATGGTAATTTATTTGGTTTAACCAATGAGTGTACATAATGGATGTGATTGCAACATAATTAAAATTAGGTAATATTTTAATATTTGATTGTAAATGTGTAAATTATTATTTTTTCAAATTGAAATTATGTTTATCACTAAATAAATGAAATGATAAAATAATGAAAGGGCACTTATCTGGTCTGTGGTGACCAGGAGTGACTCCACGCCTTCTTCTTCTCTTCCCTCAGTGTTTGCTGGTGCTTCCTGCTGTGGCACTAGAATCCGATTAAAATTGCCTCACACAGCGGCAACACAACAATGCGAGACGAGAATGAATGCTGGAAAATAATAGGCGATTAGTGTTTCTTAAATATTAATGATTGTTATAAAATGTATATCAATATTTCGGCTCAGCCGTCGTCAAGATATGTGACATTTCTGAAATCGAACAATTCGTTGAAAATTTAAATTCAAGGAATCGAACAAAAAGAAATGGATTAATAATATTTTACACGATTTAGTTAAGGTACCATAACCATATTGGATAAACATATTCTAAACTCTGAAGTAAAATATATACCAAAAACCTAAAATTTCTTCAAATAAAAATAATAATAATAATAAAATCTTTCTTAGCACCACTTATTTTCCTGGTGCTGAGAAACTGCGAGATATATTATCTGATTTATTCCCCATCATTTCTAATGATGCATCCACTAAGGATCTCTTAGATTCACCGCCAATTTTATCTTTCCGCAGACCACCTAATATTAGATCAATATTAAACAAAACAAAAAATAATCAAAATTTCTCTATTTGTAATAATACTTTTGGGCTTCAACCTTGTGGTCGTCCACGTTGTAAAACTTGTCCTCTGTTAGATCTAAGTCCTTTTTTTACCAGTCCGTATAATACTACTAATAGTTACAGGGTTCCCTTTCATTGCAGTTGTATTTCAAAAAATATAGTATATCAACTTCTGTGCAGGACTTGTGATGCCTTTTATATCGGTGAAACAACAACACCACTTAATATTAGACTAAATAATCATAGGGCTAGTGTAGGAAATGAAAGCCAACTCCCAATATCTTTGCATGCCAGGGCGCATAATTTATCTTTGGATCAATGTTTTAAAGTTAAAATAATAAAATGCCTTGGGGATAATGCAAAAGAAAGGGACGTCAAATCTTGGGAATTGGCTTATATTTATATTTTAGGCGCTTGCAAAGGTTCCGGTCTCAATAGGCAAAATTAATAAGGTTTATCATATTATCATAATCATCAAATGCTTTTTCTTTTAATTTATAATCATTCATTTTAAAATAACGTTTTGCACGGTTGGTTATGGTACCTTAACTAAATCGTGTAAAATATTATTAATCCATTTCTTTTTGTTCGATTCCTTGAATTTAAATTTTTAACGAATTGTTCGATTTCAGAAATGTCACATATCTTGACGACGGCTGAGCCGAAATATTGATATACATTTTATAACAATCATTAATATTTAAGAAACACTAATCGCCTATTATTTTCCAGCATTCATTCTCGTCTCGCATTGTTGTGTTGCCGCTGTGTGAGGTCATTTTAATCGGATTCTAGTGCCACAGCAGGAAGCACCAGCAAACACTGAGGGAGGAGAAGAAGAAGGCGTGGAGTCACTCCTGGTCACCACAGACCAGATAAGTGCCCTTTCATTATTTTATCATTTCATTTATTTAGTGATAAACATAATTTCAATTTGAAAAAATAATAATTTACACATTTACAATCAAATATATATATATATATATATATATATATATATATATATATATATATATATATATATATATATATATATATATATATATATATATATATATATATATATATATATATATATATATATATATATATATATATATATATATATATATATATATATATATATATATATATATATATATATATATATATATATATATATATATATATATATATATATATATATATATATATATATATATATATATATATATATATATATATATATATATATATATATATATATATATATATATATATATATATATATATATATATATATATATATATATATATATATATATATATATATATATATATATATATATATATATATATATATATATATATATATATATATATATATATATATATATATATATATATATATATATATGAATATATATAGGTATACCAATTATCACTTATTCTTTTAGATCTTCACTGTTTTTATCTTGCAATGTTTTCTTAAATTGAAATGAATACACTTTCACTAATCAGTCAGATGTACCGTACCGCCTAAAACATCGCATTATCAAATTAAAATGTTTAATTACTGCAAAAGCTTACAAGAAATTTTATACGAATAGTTAACAAAAGTATAGAGTTTAATGCGACTAAAGTTTTATTTAACAATATTCTATATCTTATCAAAAATAGGTAGAAAAATATCAATAAAATGAGCATGATTATTATGATTTTCAGATCAGGCTTTTTAAAATAACATATCCAATGTCTTTTTTAAAAGTGAATAAATAAATAGGTCCTCTAGAGGGTTCGAAAATATACCTAAATTCAAGATTTTTTTCAGAAAAACTCGAAAACAACAGCCAAGTGAATTTTTGCTGAACATTTGTTAAAAAACTAGTAAACATCGAGAGTATTCCAATTTATTTAGAGTGTTGTCCAACTCTTTAACTCTAATATTACCGGAAGATTTTTCATTTATACATTTCATTTGTTACATAAATCTACATCGATTTATTATGATCCTTGGAGAAACCTTTTCGAACATTTTTACCGAATTTCGTACTAGGATTTGGCGCTACTGATACCAAATTTCGGCATAAATGTTTCCACCCTATTCATATATCTTTTATATCAGAATCATTTGTTGTATAATAAATTTGTTATATAATAAAAAGTTGAAATGGATTTACAGCGGAAAGTTTGAAGCGATTTTCCAGAGTAGAACTGAAGCGCTGTCAATCGTCATCCATTGTTAACATGCGTGTAGGCGGTAAACTGATGTTGTTACTATGCAGATTAAAACGGTGTTGGGGCAGCGCGCGGGAATTTTTAAAACTCCACCGTGCACACGACACTCAATGTATCTTATGTTGTTTCCTTGCGATGAGCGTTGAGAACAGTTTAAGAAGAGAGGTTTTCGTTCTGGGTTTTTCTTACACTAAAGCATAGAATTATATAAACGAATTAATGTAGTCTTTGCCGATAAAATAGGAATGGCGGAATACAGACAAATTTAAATAGTATAATTGAACCAGACCATAATAATTAAGCTATGTGACAAATGTATTTCAATAATAATTATAATCTTTAAAATAATTCGATCAAAAGATATCTTTCCGGAATAGGAATTCTTAGAAGTCGGGATATTAATAACAATTAAAATTGAATAATTAATATGGATTTAACGGAAAAAATATTCTGTGTAACGACATATTTTGAATAGAATTTGATTTATGTTGATTTGATATCCACTTAACTCCATCGTTGTAATCAGCCGATAGATGCATACTCTCCAGTGAGCATGATACGTTTTTTCAATACACTCTAACATAAATCTGTCTCGTTTAATATGATCATTTCACATCGCCAGAGTGGCTATCGTTTTCCTATAATGATTGCGATACTTCCACATTTCCTACACAAACTGTCGCCTCTAATTAAACATGCTTAATTGAGTATACTATCCAGAGGCATCAGATAACGGGCAGCGCCAAGGCAGCCTCCGACGTTATCTATAACTGATAGATAACAATCTGCACCGAAAGCAATGGTTAAGCGGCCATTAGCGGTGCAATTACAAGTTAGAGTCATAGATTGTGGAAATTGTAACAGTATTTTATATTGGTATATGTACAGTTCCATACCAAGTCATATCAAATGGAAACCTACCGGAGTCAACTTTTAATGCGCAGAAAAGTATAGGGCTAATTTTGCTTACATGTACACACTGCCACTTTTGTTTTAGGTACGTTGTTTTATAAGAAATCATCAAAAAAACACACGAGTAAAAGTATTCCGCTCTTCCACCCTCCCTTCCACCTCGCTTTCACGATTATCACCGCAGTTTTTTTTTAAAGATTTCTACAAATACTTTGGACACATATTTCTCCTATTTCTTCCGATAGGTGTAGTTTTCTCAAAATCCTAAAACACCTATTTCTTAAATTTCTTAAGAGAATATTTCAACCAAATATCAAATTTGGCGTATTTCTAATATAACATTTATTTTACCCCTTAGAGGTTGATATTCGCATAACTCTCAAATACGTATTTCTTTATAGTTTAAGTTGCATACTTTTCCTTTATTTCGAAGTCGTCTCCTTATCCACTAGGGAGATATTTATTTCATCGTCTAAAATTTCAACTCTCGTTGCAACCTATTAGGGGTCAACTTTTGAAAAATTCCTTCTTGACACCCTTATGAATCTAAAGGAATCTTTTTCCAAAGCTTCAAGAGTCTGGCGCCAGTAGTTACGCCTCAGTGTTTATGGCTGAGTGAGTGAGTAGGTGAGTAAGTGAGCCAGCCAGTCAGTCAGCTATGTGCCTTTTATTAGTATTGATGTAGCTAAAAATAACACAGAATACTATTTTCCTTATAAATGCGTTCAATATGCATGTTAAATTTTCCAGCTTTTCTCCATATCTCTTCTCTTCTCTATATCTATATCTTCTTTATGTCTTCTCTTCGAAGGTAGTCTACCCTTAGGCTAGCATTTCAGTTTTAAAATATATGACTATTTAATTTGTCATTATTCAGTCGCAAGGGTCTCGTAATATGAATAGACAGAGTCTATGTATGTTTGGGTGTATGTTTGTCGTTTAAGGTCTTTGAAAATAATGGACTGATGTTTACTGGATTTGTTAATTATATCTGAGTCTCTTGTCGTGTTATAGAATGTAAGCGATTCAAATCGGTTGTAGTTTTCGTGTTATACTTTAAGCAGCCCTCCTCCATGTAACGTAAAAATCACTCGATGTTGCTTAGTTTTAAAGATGGTTGGATGAAGGTTGAGCGTTTATAGATTGAAATGGGCCCATCTAAACCTATATCCTTTTCCGTAAGTGAGAGACATCCAAACTTTATCGTGTAAACGTAAAGCATTCCCTAATCCGATCAAGGTACTCCTTCGTCTCGATGTTAGTGGCTTTTTTTATTACTCTTCTGGACTTGTCAGCCTAAGTCTCCTACTCTCAACCCAATAGAACCACAAACAAACTTCCTCAATGAAAATTCTTTTTCGAAATAAACAGTATTCACAATTGCTCCACTGCTATATCTACTGCAGGTCTTCCCCTTAATATCCAGCCGTGTGCCTAGTTTGGCGACACGAGTAGAAATTGCTAAAAGCGGAGTATAATGTGCTTTAATATGTAATATAATTCATTTAATTTGGCTTGTATTATAAAGTTGTACTGTGCTATAAAATAAATAAATCTATTTTTCAACCCTCCCTATTCCACGCTAATCTGTGTCGGGTTGTACGAATCCCGGTTCGGCGGGACAACGATCGCTCAAGCGGTGTCTCACATAGATGGCGCCATTTCTTATGAACCGATTGTCTTAGAATACGATCTCCGGTTGCTGATTTAAATGTGAGGGGTTCCACTCATATTACGTGGGCGATAATTTTGCCCTCAGAGTCTAAGCTGATATTTTGGGCCTTATTATATAGACAAGTCGTTTGATTACTGAAACAAAAAAGAATTACGACGTTTGAATAAAAATTGGTAATTCCATTTTGAAACATACTAGAATATATAAAACTTTACATTGAATTGTAACAGCATAGGTTAATGCATAGATTGATGCATAGATTGACGCAAGACAAATGCATAGATTAAATATGTATAGTGGCGACAGTACAGAACTACAGGATAAACAATTATTATCCTAAAAGTTAAAGGTGTATAGGTTGTCTTAATAAAATATCTATTCCTTTTTATATAAGTTCGTTATTGGTTAATTACAGTCCAGAATTTATTTTTAAAAAATTCAAAAAAAATCTTGACATCTTGTCAATTTTGTGACAGTTTTACAACCGATAAGCAAAGATATACTACTAGTCAGTCTTCTATGGCTAAGAAGTTGTTTTCAACAATATTAATAATATTGTAATAGCAAGAACGTGCTCATTGCAGCGACGTCAAAAATTATACGGAGCTGCTTTCCCATTTGAAGTCGTCTTGACATAGCTGCATATTTTTTTTCTACATCGTCTTGATATTGCCTCATCGTCTTCTTGATCAATTTTGTGAATCCTCGGACGTTCCATTCAATGTCGGCAGCTTTAGCATTTCCTTTAGCTCGTGCCGTTTGATTTTTTAATTTTCTTTTAATTATTGTTGCTTTCTGGTCCATTTTGATTCACTTCATTTTAATATCTCCGCAAGATTAAAGTTTTATTCTGATCTTTGCCAGTTTTTATTCGTTTTCCATCGGTATATTAAAGTACCCATCTCTATTTCTGAAATTAATGATTTCCTGCCAGGTATAACGTAGATCTGTAGGCATATTAAGAATGCTTTGCTTTTCAGTCTACCACATTGGAGGATGTGGTTCGGCTACTCACCACTAAGGGCGGCTCAAAACGAGAAATTTCGTGTTTGCAATTGCGAGAGCGATCGAAAAGTGAGACCGTTCGTAATATGGTTGTAACAGCCATATTGCGAATACATTCGCTTTACAATCACTCTCGTAATTGAAAATTTTGGTATTACCATTGATTATGTAATATATGTTTCCTATAGGTCCATTTTGGCAACCATTTTCTTGCCGTAGAAATGCAGGTGGCGCTGTTAGCGTTGACGTCGAAATTAATAGCAATTTATTCATCTATAGTATCATTGATAATGAATGGTTTTTATAAATATCCGATTGATTATAAACACCCAATAATTATACCAGTGATAACAATTATAACATTCAATTATTAGTACCATCTATCGCATTTTTTGTATAAATTAGTTTGCCTCCAATAGATGGCATTCTATCTAGATAGACTAATAAGTCTATCTGAAAAATAATGTTTATAATTATTACGTATTGAAATCTTCATACCAAATTAAAATTGGACATCATTACATAAATAACATTAAAATAAAAATACAGGTGTCTTTAAAGCGCCATCAACGGTGCGCAATGTTATACCATGAAAGTTGCCAAATTGAACATAATCTATTTTAGGAACATGAGCCCTATCTACATTTTGCGTTTTGTAGTAAGATACTGATCTCCATATCGCCCTTGGGCAGTCTAATACGCTTTATAATCAATAGTAATACGAAAACTATTGTTTTGACTGGCATTTAGTGGTTAGAGAGTGGAGTAAACTTAATGGTTAGGGAGTGGAGTACACTAAGTGGTTAGAGAGTGGAGAACTCTCTTCAGCCGCAGTTGGTAATAGAGCTGCCGGTCATAGGGATTTTCTTATTTATCGTGGCCATAGTACCAATCAGCATAGTTTTTTATTTCAGTAGGTAGTTTCGTATACTTTCTATGCAAACATTTCCGTAATTTAATAGTCCCAGCAGAGTAATGCCTCGAAGATGTAAATTTCTAAACTTATGTAGCCATCCTAATTTCTGTATTGTTTGGTTGTATTTATAATCGTGAATATTTTATTACTGTGTATATATTCAACCATATATTATCAAACAATGTAGTTACAGCATAAAAAAATAAACTTACTGACGTTATTTCAGGTCAATAAGAAATTTTCCTTATCGCAAAATATATATATTTTTAAAGAACTCCGCCAACATTTAAATAAAAGAATTTTTTAAATATTTTTAACCGGTTTTCTACTGGTCTCTACTATATTTGAACCATTACCTTCTCTGAACTTCTACATTCTGTAGCTCCCATTATGTTCGCAGCAGTAATACAGTTTTTGGGATATATTTTTTGACTGATAATTGTCATAAAATATTAAAACGTATATATGTATGATCATAAGTTCGAGTACAATTTGAAACCGAATACTATCGTGGTTCTTTGGCATTATAAATAAGATCAAACAAATTTACCCCTCTACGTTTATAATACCCGACGTTTCAGTTATATTGCGATATCCGTTGTCCAGGGTAGACTTCTGTCTACTCTGACAACGGAAGAAGCCGTCTACCCTGGACAACGGCGGTTGCAACATCACCGAAACGTCGGGATTTACAAACTTTGAGCGGTAAATTCCTTTTATCTTATTTTTCAAGTACAATTTGTGCTACAAATAACGCATTCTTTTATGCATTATCTTTAAAGGTCTACCCGACTAGCTTTTCTTTTTTGTTATTTCGAATGAAAAGTATGTATGGCAATTGTTTGGCAATTTCTAGTAAAATATCTCGATTGGTATGGCATTTGTTAGTAACATACGTAAGGTTGACTATTAAAAAACAAACACGTCGCAACAACAGCGACAACGCAACCACATCGACATTTTGTCGGTACCACAACGCAACTGCAAAAAGCCGCTGCGGCACTATTCACACGTAACCACAGCTTGACCACATTATGTCGCTGCGACGTGGTGTGGTTGTGGTACGTGTGAATTGACCCTTAGGAAAGTTATTTTTAAATTGGTAAGAGCACATGATAGGTTTGCCACCTATCATGTGCCCTTGTTTAGTTAATGCTAACTATAAAGAAATAAACTACATTTTTACTACGTTAAAGCCCGTTAAACTTTCTATTGTTAGGAACGACACGTCTGAGTTATAAAATAGCCCGGAAGTTTCTCGCGGTTCCATGGTTTGCGGAGTCACGTAACTCATTTAGAATTGTGTTGCGTAACTGGGGTACTGAGTAGGCGAGTTTGTAAACTTGAACATTACAAAAAAATATATACATATATATAATAGCCTTTTTTATTTCTGTACACTATATAACATATTTACATATTTTACCACACAAAGTTAATAAGAGAGGAGAGAAAAAAAAGAGAAAGAGAAAATTACAACCTACTATTTTTTTTATAGCTTTATATATAATGTTAGATATTTACACACTATTAGCACTTTTTTAATGTTGCCTGTGTTAAATATTAGATAAACTTTAATCAACTTCCATTTGTAGATGTAAATGTAGAAATGAATTAGGGATTTTTTTAATGAGATGTAATTCCCTTTTTACAAATCCGTCGGTAATAAAACGTTCAATGATAGGGGAGCAGGTAGAATTAATAATGTTATTTGCTGGCACTGGCATACTGGCAACAATAGGATTGAGTAACACCTATCGGAAAACGAGAACGATTTTTTATTTCCTTTCTGATCGGACCTGGTTATTTAATTTTTCTAGAACTATTTCTCATAATTTTATTTTTAGTCTTTTGAGATTTGTTATTTTTTCTTATTATGTAGTCAAAATGATGAGGTTAAGATTTACTGAAGTATCTGTATAAGTAGCAAAAATGTCAAAATAGCAAGGGCACTGGCAAGCTAGCGGGGTTCCAAAGTTTCCCTACTAGTTTTGTTTAGTTTTAGAATTCTAGATTTTAGAAAAATCATGCGTAAGTAATATTTCTTTCCTTTAGTTTCAATTGTGGATGTACCCATTGTAGATGTATCTGTATTGGACTTGGATTTAAACCAGTTATGTCTAGTATTATCTAGTGGGTTATCTATTTTTATTAATTTTGTCATCCAATTCATTTCGTTATATTACCTAACCCTTTATTATGCCCATATTATATATAAAAAAAATGTATACTTAATCCTTTCATCAAAGATGACGGCTGGCATATTAGCCCTTCGAACTCGAAAATTTGAATGTTTGATCATGGGCCAGCCCAGACCTAAACAACATAATATATAAACGCCGTAATAGTTCCTGCCTTTGAAAGGTAATGGTATTTTCCCTCTCTACTAGCTGGAAGACCAACGGCTATAGCCGCATTAAAATACTGGTTCCCATCAGATCATCAAAGTTAAGCAGCGTCGGGCGCGGTCAAACAATGATGGGGGAGTGCCTGCGTACTTTCTGTCGCGTGATGTTATGACGCCGACCGCCTGTAAGATAATTGAAACGGTTGACTTCAAAAAGATCCAAGTCCTGTAAACTATTTTTTCAGGGTAATCAAAAACTTTACACTATAAAAAAATACCCATAATGTGTTTTTTTGTAATTAATATGTGTAATTATGCTAAACAAAATTATTTTCATTTAAGTTTTTTTCATCTAGTAGAAATCTAGTAAAATACTTATTTAGGAGATAAATAGGTACATTTAAAAATTTAAGTTAACAAATAAAAATATACAGATTTTTTTATTAACAGAAGGTTTTTATTTGCAGAAGTACAAAAAATAGAACAAAACGACAAAAAACACAAAAATATAAAATAAATGAATCCGTAATATCTCACATAGTGCATAGGTGGTATATCAATTCATTGTTCTTTATTGTGTGAATTATATAGTGGTTAGGCGACTGATCTTACATTGTGAGGTCTCGGGTTCGATTTCTGGCTGGGTCACCATTTTCCGTTGGGATCAAATTAACGAGATTGCATATTCAATTCTGTCGATCGAATGCAATAACATGACACACACATATATCTATATTATATTCACATATACACATACACGTGTCCTAGTAGGATTAGTTGTAGGAGATTGTTATATGACAATAAACTTGCTTATTCTGAATATGTCACAATAAAGAGTAGAAACAAATTAATCGAGCACTTTCTTACACATTTTTAAGAGTAATCTAAAATTTGCTTTATTTCGTTTGGAATATGGTAACGGAATGTGCTGTTTTACGTTTTTTTATATTATCTATAATTTGTCGTTGATCGCAACTTCAAAAGTCATAAGTAGTTGATAGGAATAGGCGTTATAGATCGTGTCTAAATTTTAAAATCATAATTGAGCGGGTCATCATTACATTCGGATATATGACAATATCCTGGTATGTATGTAATGTAATGAAATTCTAAGAACAACGACGCCTCTAACACGACGCCATAAACAAAAATATCACATGTCCTGGACTACCGCCGCTTTAAATATATACGAAAAAGTTCGTATCTTCGTATCGGTTAGACGGATTTATGCTATTTTCTGTGGAATTTATAGGCCCCATAGTAGAACATGACCCCATTATTATCTGAGTTTAGAAAATAATAAGATGTGTGCCTTTTTCGAAATAACCGATTCTATTGTAGTAAGACAATAGCGTGAGGCGTTCCCGCAAGGTACAAAAAAGCATCGTAGATTTTCGGTAGAAACCTAATGACGATGGACAAAGGCATTGGTATGTAATGTAATTATTAATCTCTTTAATAAGATGGATACACAGATGAGTGTAATGGTTACAGTGTAGATACAGCATTACAAGTCTATCGCATTCGCGTAATGCCGTTTTCTCCGTTTCTTATCGCGCTGCCGTAGCTCTTGCATTCGCCTTACACCGGGATTTTTAGGTTTTTTGCATTTTTTTGGATGCGGTATATTCTCTAACTGGCGTTTAATATAATTTCGAACATATTTAAGAGTCATATGAGACGACATTTTTTATCGTTTTGTAATTTTCATTATAATATTAATTTTCTCTTATATTTCAGCTACTATTTGTATTGTATCACTTTAGGTCATCATAGTGTTTTGCAGGCTCTTTACGTGGATTTCAGACTTAATATCCTAGCTCAACGCGTTTCAGCGCTATACTAACTTGAATTCTACAAAACTATTTCGTGACTATCACGCGCATATGTCCACGCCCGCGCGATGGCGTCACAGGTAACCCACATTCTGCGCGGCAAACACGTACAAACGTGATATATCTGTTGTGGGCTCTACCATTCCTCACGCATTATTAATCTCGTAGGCTTTAGTAATTCAAATCTGAAGGTTTTTATTCACACAAAAAAGTTCGAGAGGCCACGATTTTAACGAGAGATTAGACATTTTGCGTCGAAATAAAAGTTGATACCTCCATACTGGCTAGCCAGACTTATGCTATGTATATGCCGATGGGAATGATATGTAAGCCCTATAGTATAGTATTTTAGTACCTCTATACTCCTTTTATCTAACACAACCCCAAACTCCGTTAAGGCAAAATATACTTGTGGCCTTTTCATAACAAGTAACTGATTCAATTGTAATTAGACAATAAGGTGAGCCGTTATTGCAAGATATAAAAAATCGACTGTTACCACAAAAATATCCCGACAAGTAGCCAAGGACTTACGGAAGGATTTTGAGCGTATTGTCCCTTCGGAAAGGGGGTTGAGCTTAGTTGAAAGGATAGTCGGCGACGAGCGCGGATAGAAATAATGCAACACATCAAACACGTTTGATTCAATCGTTAATGCAAATATTCAATTTAATTTTGGGACAACAAGGCATCTGTGTACCAAATTTCAAGTCTATAAGTGTAATATTTCTAGATTGAAATATGACTATTGCGCCGCAATATGGTGGACCGAATTAAACTACAACATTTTAAACTCTTGCCATGGCCAAATTATGCTTGCATGCCAAATTTCAGCTCAATCGGTTTAAGCGTATAAGCGCTATGGTAGAGGAATACTCACAAACATACAGACATACTTCCATCTGAAAATAGTCTTAACGTCTGAATATGGCTCAGCATACATATTTCCGTCTTCATCACGAAAAAAAAGCGCGTTCAAAATACTTTACCTCCTCTTAATAGAGGACCGGGGAATTATAAATAATGTCCTCTAAAGCTTGCTCTCTCCGATTATTCTTATATATAAAATGTTGTCCTTTCGTAGAAATGTGCACCGGCCTTTAGCGGCGGATGTATTTTTTGCGCCGGCTCGTGAGTGGAGTGGCTCTCGTATCGCCGGCAACCGCTTCTTTTTCCGCCTCGTTATTTCGCCCCTCTCTCGCCGCCTTTCACGCCGAGCCGCTCTTTTTCTCCATTTCCCTCT
The DNA here is from genome assembly GCA_944548615.1 of Micropterix aruncella. Lineage (NCBI taxonomy): Eukaryota > Metazoa > Arthropoda > Insecta > Lepidoptera > Micropterigidae > Micropterix > Micropterix aruncella. Next base: position 12,730,701 of record OX155957.1, on the reverse strand, counting down.
TATTAGCCCGTGCGTCACTTGAGCCGCCCTGCGCTCGAGTCATTTCCAATTTGGTTATTTGCCCTGTAATTGTTGGGTGCTTTGCGCCTCGGCGCGGGCGCCCGCGGAGCAAAAGGCGCATCGCGACTCTCGTGCGCGCACTCCGTGAAATCACTTCTGTGACGTCATCGTTATAGAGGAGATTTCAATTATTGCGGCGGTCTTCTGTGTGCTTATCTGTCTCACAAACAATCGCACACGGAAAAACCTTATTTTTCAATCTCCAAAGTTACATCCAATATAGCTTGATCTCTCAGTCCCTAGTGCAATCATCTTCAGAAGAAATAGCACACTCAAAAATAAATGGTAAGAAAAGCATTAAAAAAACAACTAGAGATGGGGTGACATTACATACTTATAGAGGAGTATTCACGTTTTAATTTACTCTTATATGCAAGCAGTATCAGATAATTCAATATGTTATTACTTCAAATACTTCAGCCTGCATATGTTTGTGTTGGCCAAACTTGAAAAATAGTTTGTCAAATAAAGTGAATTTTTGACACAACGCTGCATTCGAATACGCGCAACAAAAGTCTTCCCGCGCCGGAGAAATCTTTGATGCGCTCTCGCGTTTCATATCAGACTGAGCCACAATCAAGTAGGAATCTTAACCAGGTTTAAATTAATCGAGGAGAAATGTGTGGGCGTATTAGGAAAGAATTAATGCCACGTAACCTTTGTGAAGGCAAACTCTTCGGAATATAGCGAACACAAAAAGGTCCCCTTTGCTCCATTGAAGAGTTTAGTGAGAGAGGGCGGCTTTCTAATGGATTAAAATGGGGTTGGTAAGTACACCATTGACTAGCACCAGACAATGGTTAGATCAAAGAAGAATTGTATAGAGTACTCCTTCAAAAATGTAATCAAATATAGTGTCCGATTAATCTTTGTAATATCGACATAATCAAGAGTATAATATCGACATAATTATTAAAATCTCTCTACTTTCATTTTATGACTCCTTTATTTTTTATTGTGAACGTGAGAATAGAGTAAAAAAATATGTAGTTTTATTGTGGCCTATTTCCCAAAATGACCAATTTCGATTTTTTCGATTTTCAATTGTTTCGTTGAGTTTTTCCTAAATATTTTTCTTTGTAAACTACCCCTGAATCAAGGCAAACAAAATAAAAGAAAAATAATTAAAATCGGTCGAGTCATTTCCGAGATCCTGCGAGACTAACGCACGGCGATTCATTTTTATATATAAAAAGAAGATATTATTAGTAATAAGTATTATATTAATAAATTGTCTCTAAGTTCATATAAAGTTGTAACTTCAATGATCAGCAACACTTCTTTAGATGCAGCGCCACATCACTTATGCACTTTTCTTCCTTTTTATTGGCATCTCCCACCCATAGATAATGAAATATCACTGGCACCGCATCGTAAGTAGCATCTCGCACAATACGCCATAAAGGCTCCATGGTCCACTTCGCACAGTGATCGTTTTTAAGAGTTAGATGCTAAAGGTTCTGAAAATATCCTGAAGTTTTATAAGTTTCAGGCGTATTTAAATACAAACCATACAATATAGTCAATTACATAAAATTAATTTTCGTTAAAAAATCTATAAACCACAATTTAATCGCTAAGATCTATTTTAGGACTCAAAAAGTCTATTTTAGGATGAATTAAGACATGCTTGCGATTACTAGTATTTAAATAGTCAATTTATACAGTTTTTAAATTATGACTACATCACATAATAATATATGTATATTAAATTAAATAATTAGAGTTTTTTTTTATTTATATAATATCTCAAAACAACCATGTTATTTTAGCAGCTACAGCAGCACAATACTAAACAATACAACCCATTGATTAGTAAGCGAAAACAGTAATGAAAGCATTCGATTCAATGTCAATTCGCCTAATTTACCGATTTAAAGTGTAGCCATCTCTTTCCTCCACAAATAAATAGCGACAAAACCAATGTGTGCAATATAAAGCTAGATAATGTCGCTTCGAATCACTTCATGGCAAACTTCCTAAAAGCATGTATTGCGATTTATTTTTATAATAAATAATTAATTTTTTAAAAGTTACGAGAAATTTTAAGGTAAGTTTCTCAAGCCGTTGTTGAGTTTAAAAAAAGACAAATTTGATATATTAAAAGCAAGCTACCGTCGAATAGGTTCGGAAAACTAAAAAAAATGGTTATTTACTAATACCGATTTATGTTGCTATTATTATGAATAATATTAATATGTTGCTATCAGTTACTAATCTCGAAAATATATTCTTTTCTTGGTTATATGTACATATATTTGTTTAAAAAATATAATGCAAATAGTAATACGTGAATTGTTATGTTAAATTATGTGTAGGAGGCTTTATGAAGACCTTTACGTTTCAACTTCTTTATTAACATTTGAAAAATTATGTTGAGGTGGTTCCAAACATTTTTTATCGTCTCATATGTTTAAAATATAGAGGATGAGTTTTAAATAACCAGCATCCTTGGAATGGGTGATTTAGTACAGGTGAAAAACCATTTTTTATACAAATTTGTCAGAATAAAAATATTTTCCGATTAATTTGAAAAGATTTTTTTTTCAAAATAACCATAAAAAGCGTTGAGTATACTGTGCCATCTAGCAGTAGGTAAAATATCGCTATTATTGTTTATTCGCGATATTTTACTTACTGCTAAATGGCGCAGCGCGCTCATCACGTACCAAATTATTATACAAAATTTACAGAAAATATTTTTTAAAAAAAATATTAAATTTTTCCACAATTTTTTTAAAGAAAAGTTGCTAATTTGCTCGTAACTCACCCACTTCAGTTATTATTGTTTTGTCGCCGAAAATTAATCCCAACAATGGAAATAGTTTTTTGATTAAACTACATAGCTGAAAGAACACAATAACAAGTGGTTAATATGCGTTGTGTATGAATTGTAAACAGTGTTTAATATGCGTTGTGTATTAATTGTAAACAGTATTTATTGTACCTACATTTTATATCAATTCTATGGAAATATTGAATTTTTAAATATGTGATTAAATGGAATTATATGTGTGCAAATATGTGGTAATTAGAGTGACTTCTTGATTTTTGCTTTAAAAAAATGTATGAATTTCTCCTTCCTTATTTACATAATATAAAGTGTTGTGTATTCCGTATTGTAAGTATGTAGCGGCCGACCCAATATAGAGTACTTAGTACACGTAGTTAGTATGACAGAATGAAATATCAAATCAATTTTAAGATTGTCTGAAGCCCTATGGTAGCTCGAATGGGATTCCTGTCAAACGGTTAGAGGAGTTTCTACAACCGTGCAAAAGACCTAACTCGGAATCAGTTCGGCGACTTTCAAGGGTTAAGATGTCGTAATATTTAAAACTTTCCGTATAGGCAACAACGTATACAGAAATAAAATTAAATGAAATGAAAATCTCTTTATTGCACAATGAAATATTTAAGCACAGTGGCGAATTTATTGGTAGCTAAAAAATATCTAGCAATAAATCATTTATTATTTTGTAGTACTCGCTCAGGCCAAGTTGTATATATCCCTCGAACAGTTTTTGCATCATTTCAATCTGTGTAGGTACAAAAAAAATGAAGTTGTCAACTACAACGGGCGAACCCGTCACCTCGGGAAGTTTTAAGGATTAGTCGTTCTATCTCCGGTGAAGTGAACGCAGAAGACTTGGACAAAACAGTCCACCGTCAAGCTCCGCCACATGCCCGTAAGAGGCCAACGCCTTAACCGCGAGATAACCTGGTATGTTACCTAGCGGGCTAGCACTCACGCCCTTACTTCCAATTGCGACCAGATTATTCCGGTCTCTCGATTGATTACGAGTTCGAGGTCGCTTGCAAGGTCCTCTCCCTTACGAAGCGGTGAAACGGTGTATACCGAATCTATCGCGGACCACGGCATTATTTTTCCCGGCTGTTCACCCAGGATCGGGTAGCCGATGGTCGTTTCAAGACCAGTCGCCGTAAGGTCCGCAACCACCCCCGCTCTATAGGAAACAGTACTGCTTCCAGACTCCCCCGACTGTTAGTCAGAGTGCACAGTTGATTGGCTTATGCCGCAAGGTGCATTGACCATTCAGGAGCGCCAGAAGTTTGATTTCTAGGGGAAACTAGCCCTAAGGCCAGAGTCCTGCCCGGGCTCGCACTTCATGCGTGGAGGCCGCCGGATGGGTGTTGACCCGTGAGTGTGACCGACCCTGAAAAGAATGGGTCTTCGTGGCCAACTCAGCAAGGGCCCATTAGCTGTGTAGGTACAGATGAAACACCTGGTACTGAGGAGATCATATGGGCGATGCATAATCAATCATGCTGCGAATATACGCATTATAAATAGTTCTAGCCGCAGTATTAGTGAAAGACTTGCAAGTCTGACAATTATCCCCGAGAGTCTTATAGGCTTTTCTGTAAATATTCAAATTGCTTATTGATCCGAATTTCACTGTCTAATCGTTGATTATGATAACTCCAAGATTCGACTCCACAGCTTGATTACTGTTAATTCTACACTAAGTAGCCGGGTGATTGAGACCACTCTGTATCTTCTCGCAGTCGGTACCTACTCTCAGAATAAGCAGAGGATACGTTTATATAATCTGCAAATAGAATGCACTCTGAGTCTAGAAGCAGTCTACCCTGGACGCCGCCGAAACGTCATTTACTACAAGCTTCAGGCGGTAAATTCGTTATTATCCTGTTTATTAGTCCCAAAACAGTTTCTCGTAACTCTGACATACGAATTGAATAAACGTGGGTTCAAAGGTGAGCTCTAGCGTTTGATTTTTTAATCGATAGACCAATGAAGAAAAATGGTGGATATCTCTATCACTTTCGTATTTATGGTAATATCTCCAATGGAAAACGATAGACAATGGCGTCATCTTGTATACGAAATTTTCTATACCGATTCAAAATAACATTCCCCTGGGGTATATTCCCCTGACATGATAACCGTATACTCTGATCGGTATGAACTAACAAACACTACCTGGCTGCCATTCTACAGGTAGAGTAAGATACAGGTAGAATACCAATAACAGAGAAATAATACATGATTATAATTCTTTGTTTCAAGCGTATTAAATGAAAATGAAATTAATGCATTTTTAGAGTCTATTTTCCGTCAAATGAAGCACTGTGCGCCGTAGGACGTAGCGCCCGCTCCTCGGCCAACAATTTGCAAGTGTCAATTTTATTTATAGCACCTGTTTGCGAGCGTGGGATAAGATTAACCGGTTGCCAATAGGATGCATTCGGATGCATTGTCTATTCTTTTGATGCATGCGCTCCGTTCCGGCGCCTGTGGGATAGATATCACATTTATTACATTTTACTAGCTTGGTCTCCGTGAGATGTTACGCAAAAGGAAAATATTATGTAAAAACAAACTTATTACAAATAATAATTTAAAGAATATTTTCGGTAATATCTGCGTATATTATATATCTTTAATCTATATACCATTGTCCGATTCCTTCTTCCTAATCACTTCTGATTCTCCATCTGCGATTATTTTTATTAAATCAATATTTATATATAATATTTTAATATAAAATAAAAAGTACATAAGTAAATAAATAAATATATAATAAATAAAAAAAAGCTAAAAAAATAAATTAATGAATAAGTAATTACTACTTAAATAAATTAAATAAATATGTAGTTAGGTACAATAAATAATAAATAAAAAATAAATAAAATTGTAAATAAATAAGTAAATAAATACACGAATAAATAAATAAATAAACAAATAAATAAATAAATAAATACAGTGTTTTACTTCGAATTATAAATATGAAAGTTACTCTTCTCTTTTCGTTCCTCTTCAAGTTAGGTCCTAAGGACCAGTAAAGTTGCTATTCTACAAAACAAAGTTTCTATTCTACAAAAAAACACAAAAAAATATATAATAACATGTATTTAATGAATCGAAATTTTGTATGCAGTCTTGTCATTTTCGTGAAAGTTGGTTACAACAACAAGATTCGACGAATACCTTGAATACGTTTTTCACTGCCTCTTTGGAGTTTATTTTTTCCACCTATAAAAACTCGTTCAAATTACGAAGAAAATGGGAGTCTCTTAGAGAATCTACCTACAGCGACAAAGAGTCTCCATTCGCACCTCCTGCAACGGAGTTTGTGTTCGTGCGTAGTTGTACCAGACCTTAAAGTATGTAGCCAGACCTTAAAACTTAATAAATAACAATGGCGCATGGTCTCATATTCGAAAAAAAATCCATGATCGCAAGCACGAAGATTTAGAACAATAACAAAAGCCCGAAAGCCAAATGAATAACTGATGTTGGAAAATGGAATGCCTTTGAATTAAAATTTGGAATATTTGGGAATTCAACTTTCAACCAAAATTATACAAGAATTCAACCAAAATTATTAATAAAAGTGTCAACGTACCTATAGCATCCGTAGCTACGTTGATACCTATTCTCTTCGTTGTTATCGAAGTAAAGCAGCGATGAGCGCAGTCAATACTTGGATTGGTGACCGCCTGAGTGTTTGACTGCGTGATGCTATAAATGCCCAACACGAAGATGTTGCCAATGGGCAACAAGGCTGGTTCCATAATAAGGTACCAGCCTTGTAGGTAAAAAAGACGTTTATATATATATATATATATATATATATATATATATATATATATATATATATATATATATATATATATATATATATATATATATATATATATATATATATATATATATATATATATATATATATATATATATATATATATATATATATATATAAATATATATACATATATATATATATATATATATATATATATATATATATATATATATATATATATATATATATATATATATATATATATATATATATATATATATATATATATATATATATATATATATATATATATATATATATATATATATATATATATATATATATATATATATATATATATATATATATATATATATATATATATATATATATATATATATATATATATATATATAGATATATGGATGAATAGTGTTAGTCGACTGCAAAAGGACCTTTAAACTTACATTGCACCTGTCGAAAGTCGTGCACATCCGTAAGTATATCTCATTCAAACATAAGCATTTCCCAATACAACCTGGGATTTCCTTCGCTACTTTTTAAGTAGCTTTTACTAATTTTATTTTAAATAAAAACATGATCCTATAAACGGATTTCTTTACAAACCTTATCATATATATATATCTATATATATATATATATATATATATATATATATATATATATATATATATATATATATATATATATATATATATATATATATATATATATATATATATATATATATATATATATATATATATATATATATATATATATATATATATATATATATATATATATATATATATATATATATATATATATATATATATATATATATATATATATATATATATATCAGTAGCTTGTTATCAAAACAAGCTATGTCCAATTTTTGATATATTTTGAGTAAATGGCAAATGTTTGTTGCCGACTATTGAGAAAACCCATACATGTTATATATATTGAGTTATCTTTAGGAAGGTATAATGATACTGAAATGCTATAAATCCTGCAAGATTTTCCTGTGTATTACGAGAAAATTACATTTTTAGTTTGGACTTACCTTGTTTTAATAATAAGGTATGGACTTGACTTTTTTTGTAAATTATTACTTTGGACTTGACTTGTTTTGCAACTGCAGAAACAGGACTTGCCTTGTTTTGGCACAAAGCGATTAGCGGCTTATATTGATAGGGTTGGCACAATTACAATCTAGTGACACAAAACAATCTCGTTTATTTTGTACTTAAGTATGTATATTACATAAAAATCAAACAATAGAATCAAATAAGTTGAGATGGTGGATCAAAGTCCATGTGTTCTTCACACAAGAGATTATGTTCTTGCTCTTCCGCGTTTTCAGGGATAGTTTCTGGTGTAGTACTGAGTAGTGATGCATAGTATCGGAGTTGCCGTCTTTCGGCCCAATCATCACCGAAGTGGGTTCTTAGTAACTTTTTTACGTCCGCAATCTTAGCTGGCTTTACTGCTACTTCTCCTGGAGCTGGAGTTTTTTACGTCCGCAATCTTAGCTGCTACTTCTCCCGGCTGAGGATTAAGGTGACCAGGAAGGCGACCGTCTTTCGTTAAGCACTTTCGTGCTCCAATATCATTGTTGTAGTACATTTCTCCTCTCACTACGATATTCCTGTTGTCTTTTTTTAATCTAGAGAATATTAGTCGTTTACATTCGGAGATTTTGAAGTGAAAATCTTTTGGATCCTTTATTATGCCTTCTAAACTCTTTTTCCAATCGTACACTACAACTTCTTTACCCAACATTTTCACTGTCGCATGTTCTCTGAAAATATTTATATATTCTTCGGGATCAATGATGGTGTTCCTTGTCTTAATTTCTTTTTCAGTGACACCGAATACTCTATCTTGTGGTATGTAGGAGTGTCCTGGAATGGGAAAAATCATCTCCACCTTTTTTAGCGTGTCGGGCGCATTGCTGGATAGCCATTTACATACAGTAGCCACCAAAGTTGAGTTTTTGTTCTGCCCCGGACAACCATCGCACATCAACCTTAGAGTTTTGATTCCTTCAAAAGATGTTGTATGTGACGTTAGGTAGTCATACAGAGCGCTGGCGATTTCGTTAGACACTTTCGCGTGTTCGTCTTCAGTCCAAACATATGAAAATACATTTTTTGCAGTTAGATCATCCTTAGACGTTCCTTTGACGATAGTGAAATTAAAGACATAGAGTTGCCGCGAATAATAGGCCACCTGGTCAGGAACTTTTGGTAAGCTTTGGTTCTTTTGACAGTCAAATGAAAGAATCATGAGATCTGGGCTTTCATCTTTCAAAAATTCAAAAAAGGCGTTCCCTCTTTTTTTGTGGAGCGTAAGCTCATTTTTTAGTTGTCCACGTTTTTCCTCGTCTTGTTCCAGTTTAATCAATTCTCCGTACTGTAGACATTTTGAACAGATGTCGCTTCGTGGGTGGCAAAATCCAATGTTAAACTTGGTCGTGAATACTTTTCGGAAGTACGATTGCTTGCAGTTCAGATTGGGATTATCAGTTTTAAACATTTTAGTGATGTTTAACTCGGACGGCAGATATATTCTCTTGCTTTTGGACCGGCAGTAATGCGATTCCACGCCTTTAAACATTTTCACAAAATTGCACATTGCTTCTTTGAGGTCACCGAATTTCACAGATTTTCTGTCGCCGCCCCTTGTTTCGTGAGCCATAAGACTGCTTTGTTTATTCCGACGTACAACACCGTTTAAACGAGTCTTATTTATATGAAGGATTTTCATGAAAGTATCTTTGCACACACGGACTGATTCTCCAGATACCTTCCTGACTGAGTATCTGATCGACATCTGTTTTTGTCTACCAGTGCCTACACGTACACGTCTTCTTTGGGGAGCTTGAGCGGATGTAGGTATACTTCAAAACGAAGTTATCCTGGTACACCTTGTCTTTTATTTCATAAAACTGTTTGTGGAACGAACCCATGTCTGCTATCGACAATTGCAGACATTTTAGTGCACCAACGTGATTGCAGGTAGGCCGAACTGGTAGACCAGGAGGCGAATACCTAAAAAGACAACATTGTGATAATTACGTAGGTTCCAGTAATTCCGAGCATGTGAAGTTATCCGATGGTACTAGAGGGAAAATATTTTAGGACTCTGACCTGGGACTAGTTCTTTTATGACTGGTTTATACCCTAGTGTTTGCGCTTGCAAAATCAACATCCATCACCCAAACATGGCGATACTAATAAAAATGGATCTATGGTATTTTTTTTTAAATTTATTTTATTTTATAAGGAAAACATACAGCGCTACAAACAATAATGATAATACAATTGCATTAATTACAAAATTCTGGCCAATAACATGTTACCAACAATATTTTCAAGTTGACAAGTCAATTAATAAGTTGACAAGTCAACAATATTTAGAGTCAATTAATCAGAAATTAAGGATTAAGAATAAAATCTCCAATACGACCAGTGCAGTAGAAGATGGGACAAGGAGAAGGAAGGGATGGGTGATTTGTATAAACTTTTACATAAAAAAATAATTTTAGAAAGTCAAAGACAATCCGCGAACAAAAATAAAAATCGAGGTTTCTAAATCATGTAACAAAGTGAGTTAATTAATCAATTGTCAATAAAATAACGCAACGCGTTTATAAAGCAACCTTATCTGCGGTATCCAAACTTAACACCAAACAAAGCAACCGAATATCGCCCAATAACGACCACAACACAATCCCGGCAGTAATACAGCGATATCTAGTGTCACATTTATTTCTTCAACATTTAGGTACACATCCTTAAAACTCGAAACTTACTCGAAAAAAAATATGTCAAGAAATTTCTAACATCTTAAGCTATAAGAAAGTTTACCAGCAAGTTGAAAATAAAGCGTCAGTCAATGAAGGAAACTTAATAGTAGATTCTAGTGAATTATTTTTACCCTTATAATAGAAAACTGACAACCCTGAATCTCTCAATACAAAATGAAGTAAAAATACTGACCTTTTTGTACGCTCCTTTTCGCGCTTCCACTGCGATTTCTGGCGACTTTTTTTGCGCGATTGATCAGGCGGGACCTCCTGTACGGGTTTCTTCATTCTTTTCCCACGAAACTTAATAAAAAGTGATTGAAAACTGAACAAAATCACGACGCGGTATCAAAGTGACTTCCTTGCGCGTCGATTGAGATAGTATGGCGATTTTTAAGATGGCGGCTTGCGATCGGGCGCTGCTATTGGGCAAATTGGACCAGCCTTGTTTTGAAAGGAGGGTGCGCTTGACCTGACTTATTTTGATGCTAAGCGGTAGTTTGTTTCGTGTATAACGAAGAATCTATGTGGATCTGACTTGATTTGAAGTTAAAACTTATTTTTAAATGTTATACAGATCAATATTCAACAATAATCTTTGTTAGACAAAAAGTACCTGACTTGTTTTGATAATACACTCCTGATATATATATATATATATATATATATATATATATATATATATATATATATATATATATATATATATATATATATATATATATATATATATATATATATATATATATATATATATATATGTACATATATATATATATATATATATATATATATATATATATATATATATATATATATATATATATATATATATATATATATATATATATATATATATATATATATATATATATATATATATATATATATATATATATATATATAGCATAAAAACAAATATACCCCTTGAATTTTGAAGCAGTTGAATTTTGTCGGCGATGTTGCAACCGCCATTGTCCAGGGTAGACTCTGGTAGGTATATAGGTACTGGTAGTTCTCAAGGTGGGTCTGGGCAATGGCGGTTACAATATCGCCAAAATATGGCGTGCTCGGGAATTTTGAATTTGGAAATTAGACATATTTGTCAATATTCTAAAAGGATGGGGAATTTTTGTTACATTTCTATTTTAGAAAATTAAAGTAGACCGTGTAGAAATTTAGACAATTATATATTTTTAATAATAATTACTAAAATAAAATTTACTGCTTCACTTAAAAAGACGAAGAGTGCCAAATTTGCGCTACACTTTAGTAACATCCCCTGTAAAAGCCAACACTTCATATTTAAATAATTAACGAGGCACTTGTCACAGACAAACGATAATTATGAAATCTATCGAAGGAATACCTGTTTTAACACGTTCTCCACGGCGCCATAGTTATTGTTCATAGTGGTACTGAGGGCTGTATAAAATAATAAAAATTGTGATGGGCGGGTGTTGTGGATATTTCATTATTGAAGCTGATTTGCCCGGTTGAGAACGCCGCGCCGAGAAGTCGCTTTGCCCATTTTTATTTTGCAGCTAGTTCGAGGTTTTCTAACACCCATAAACCCGACAGGCAGATGATGTCAATTAAAACTGTTACAGTATTTCTTATAGGGTGACTTGCACCAACCGGTCTTTTAACTTCTGCTAACCGTCGTTAGCTAACTACGATAAACAATTTAATAGCCGATCATTTTTTCTCAGTTTACACTAACTATTTGGAAGTGTCGGTTAATTAACGCCGTTGGGACTCCGCCAAATTTATTTTTGAGCTTTAGAACATAACAAGACAACGTTCAAGGGGCAAGTAAACTTAATACCATAACATCATCAATCCCCCCCCCCCCCCCTTCCCCTTCCTCGCTTGATTCCCTTCTTTCTTTCGTATTCATCCTTCCCTGTGCATATTTACTTAATTCTAATAATTGGTATTTCTCTGTTCTTGTATTTTTTTCTGGCTGTCATTTTATTTCATCTATTTCACTTTTTTTTTGTGTAACCATTACAAAACCTGTGATAGACTGATTATAGGTTAGCTGATAGATATTTTATGCTTTTGAGTTTTTTCTTGATAATATTTTTATTATTATTATTATTATTATAAATTACTATTACTTTATGTAACGTTGGTATGTCTTTTCTCCTTCTCGTATTTTATATAATGTGTTTGTAATTTTTCAATACCTCATAAAGGTTTTATTTGAAAGTTAAAATGTGGGTTTTTTATTGATTGCTTCCCGAAATGTAATCCGATTTTGGTCCTGAATACTCCATTGTACTCGCAAATTGTGTCGCCAGGCAGATTCGTTTAATAGAAAACATCTGTGTGGCGGCTGCTTTATTAGTTTATACAAAATACGTATTTTTATGTAAGTATATTTTCAATAGGTATATGATTTCAATCAGTATAAGAAACCTTAAACGACTTTTTTAAAATCTGATTTAAAAAAAGAGGTTTTTATTTACTATGCTCTTCATTTTAAATCGGTAGAGTGAATAATTTTTGCAAGCTGCAATTTAAACATTTCTATGTTGATTTTTATCCGAAGGGATAAAATTGGACAAAGGGCTGTGATTAAGTTTTTCATATGAAGGCTTCAAAGAAATCACATATTTTTTAATACTTGTAAAATGTTTTGGCCAAAATTACATATTTTATGCCATATTCAAGAACTCGGTGGCAGTGTTTAACCCTTGGAGTAAATGGGTATTTTCATGGATGCATCTGTCTCTTTTGCAGGATTTTCGGCGACATCGACCTTAAAGTACTATAACTACGAAACTACTACACTAATCATAAAAAGAACAACTGCACAGTGATTGCATTGAAATTTCGAATATAGAATATTGAAATATCATTTTGTAAATTAATTAGATAATTATGAATAAATATGAGAACGTCAAAGAAGTGAAAAAAACGCGCGACCAGATTTGGTCGACTCGTATTCAACGGATAATTGTTTCGCGACCAGATTTGGTTGACTCATACTCAACGGGTTAAACGTGGCCGTACAAGCGTCCTTATTCAACAACTACCTGTATGTCCAAAAGACGTTACGACTCCGGAAATAGTCTCCAAAGCATGATATGGTCTTGGCTGGTCGACGATCGAAATTATTTTTAATAGCTGAAAATGTACAGCAAAGCATCTCTAAAGCAAGCGTACATTATATTCTGAGTGATGCATAATAATTTGAAAAAGCTAGCTGACAGTTGGGTGACATGTTTGCTTACTCTAGATAAAACGAATTCGAAGGCAATACTCACGACACTGTTTGGACCATTTCAAGAGTAATAGTGAGATTTTTTGGACGATTTGTAGCAATACATAAGACGTGGGTCCCTTCTATACATTAGAGTCCAAAACATATGCTAAACAGTACATATACATAATGTGGGTTTTTGGTTCCAGAAAAAGCTAAAACCGTTAAATCAGCCGAGAAGGTGATGGCAACCGTCTTTAGGAATGCAAAGGGAATTTTCATGATACTTTTCGTTAGGTCAAATTATTAGTGGTGAATACTACGCAAATCTGTTATACGTTCCACAAGAATGGATTTAGAAAAAAGGGGCAGGTTTGGCTCGAAAAATATCATGTTCCTCCAAGGCAACGCAAGGGTTTACATATACGTCAAGGCTTTGACAAAATCAACGCACTGCGATTTCTTGCCCATCCACCTTATTTGCATTGTAGACAGCTACAATGAGCTTGGGGTACAGACCCCAAGCTCAAAATATTTTAGGTATACTGATATTGGAACAAATGACGTCGTTACGACAGCTGTAAAGAAATAATTTTCAAACCTTGAGGAAAGTCACTTTAGGGCGGTTATAACTGCTTTGGAGCGGAGATGGACTAGGTACGTAAAGCTTAAAGAGGACTATGTCGAAAAATAAATCAATTCTGTCACGTCAAATTGAGTATTTCCTTGCTAGTCCAGATTCTTATAAACTTAATATGAGCGGTATGACCCACTGGTGGGTCAAGCCCACTCTTAATATTTTTGTTTAACCCACCGCTGGTGACGTATGCCACCTACTGGAATATTCATCCTGACCCATCGGTGTGTCACTACGTCCTAAACGTGTTGATCTACTTAAAGTGTCATAATTCAATTTTTTTACTAATTTTTACAAAATTTTTTGGGACATCAACTTGTCAATCGGCTGAGGGGCCGAGGCCTGAAGGGTTAAAATTATTATCTAAACTTAGAATGAAAGATTACGCATGCTTTCGTAGTAGAAAAAGTTTTTGTAAATTCCACTTTAATTGGACTGGAAAATGCTCGTCTGGTGTGAACCAGTGCGATTAACCCCCTGGTTGATAAGAGTAGTGGAGCGAGTCGCAGACGAACGGCCAAGATTGAGAAGTTAAATTAAATTTTAATCCGACTGCTTCTCTTTTTCTAATCACTGACCCATCACTGATGTCACCATCAGCTAGCCAGCTTTGGGAGCTAATGGGCCCTTGTTGAGTTGGCCACGAAGACCCATTTGTTCAGGATCAGTCACACTCACAGGTAAACAGCCATCCAGCGGCCTCCACGCATGAAGTGCAATCCCGGGTAGGACTCTGGCTTGTGGGCTAGTTTCCCCCAGGAGTAATTCTTATGGCGCTTCTGGACGGTCTGCGCACCGTGCGGCGTGAGCCAATCGATTGTCCATTCTGACTATCAGTCG
Source organism: Micropterix aruncella (assembly GCA_944548615.1). Taxonomy (NCBI): domain Eukaryota; kingdom Metazoa; phylum Arthropoda; class Insecta; order Lepidoptera; family Micropterigidae; genus Micropterix; species Micropterix aruncella. Next base: position 12,715,561 of record OX155957.1, on the reverse strand, counting down.
GGGGAGTGTGGAAACAGTACTGTCTCCTACAGAGCGGGGGTGGTTGTTGACCTTACGGCGACTGCTCGGCTACCCGATTCCGGGTGAACAGCCGGGAAAAGGATTCCGTGGTCCGCGATAGATTCGGTTGACACCGTTTCACCGCTACGTAAGGGAGAGGACCGTGCAAGCGACCTCGAACTCCTAACCAGTCGGGCGACTGGAGTAATCTGGTCGCAACTGGAAGTAAGGGCGCGACTGTCAGCCCGCTGGGTAACATACCTGGCTATCTCGCGGATAAGGCGTTGGCCTCTTACGTGCATGTGGCGGAGCTTGACGGTGGTCTGTTTCGTCCAAGTCTTCTGCGCTCACCTCACGGGAGACACAACGATAAATTTCGTTAAAACTTCCTAAGCTGACGGGCTCGCCCGTTGTAGTTGACAGCTCTAGTTGATGTGACTTGCATGTACACATTGTCCCACCAGTGGGTCAAGCCGCCTCTTGAGATTTTTATTTAACCGGTAGAGTATGTCGTCCACTGAAATATCCACCGTGACCCACGGGTGTGTCATCATGTCCTAAACGTGTTAATTGACCAAAAATTACTATTCATTTTCTTACTCCAACGAGGTGGATGGAGACAGAAGCCAATCCATCCACCATCCGAGCAGTTATAACGACTATAGTCGTCTTTTCTACCCGAGCTTAATAGTATATCCAAAGATCAGAGGCTTCTATCCCCATCCAATCCCCATCCACTCTAAGGAGTCATTTATTAATTCGTTTCATAATTACATTTGTTTTCTTTTTTTTTACATTTTACATTTACATACACATACATGTATTTACATTACATTTCATTACATAGTTACAATACGTATTATATAAAATAAAATTCAAAAAAAAATAAAAAATATATGTATAATATATAATAATAAAAAGAAAAAAAAATACATTCATATTTTGGCAGGTGGTAGTGCATAGGCTATAAATTAAGCAGCATTCGCAAACAGCAGCAAGAAGGGAGTGGGGACAGAACGAGCTTGGTACGGCGGCACGGGCACACCCGTTAGGGAGAGAAACAATACAAACAAAGTTTAATTTAAAGCTGCACCGGCGTTTAAAACCAAAAATTACTATTGTAACACAGCATGAAAGATCAAGCAGGCTGTCGTACTAGAAAGAACCTTAGTAAATCCTACTTGAATCGAACGGAAAATTGTTCGGCTGGTGTAATCCAGTGCGATAAGTCCACCCTCCCCCCCTCCCCACTCCCCTGTTGAGTAGAATAGTGGAGCGAGTCGCGGACGAACGGCCAAGATTGAGAAGTTAAGTGAAACTTTAATCCGACCGCTCGTCTTTTTCTCATCACTCTCGTGAAGGCGTCCACTTGTTCGATGGCAATGTTTCAGCGCTTTCAGAATGCTCTTCAGAGACTCGCCTTTCCATCGAATGACGTCAGTTACCGTCGTTAATTCTATTACAGTACGAATTACATACATACCGTAGTACTTACATACTTACATACATAAGTACAGTATGAAATCTCGTATACGTTATGTAAATTGTAAGTATACATGTACAACAAATTGGATGAGTCGATAAGGATCGTATACAGTAAAGACCATTTAAAAAAATGGTGTCACAGGTGGCTTCTGAATGAAGGTCGGGATATTAGCCACCAAATAGGTCGGGATATTAGCCACCAAATATTTGACATTCTTATGTAATTTAATTTAAATAAATTGAATTAATATTATCATTATTTGGTTAAATCGCTGTTCTTGTGTTTTTGTTCTTTTTTTAATTAAATAATATTGAAATATATATTTTAACTTGCAACATGAACATTTTATATATAATTGTATCCTCGGACTATTTAAATTTGATTTTTTAACTATTTATTGCGACATCATTTTTCTATTTATTTCGATTCGTTATTATTATTTTTAAATATTTTTTTTGTATTTAATACGACATTATATTATTATTATTCAATTTGATTATTTCACCATTTATTGAATGTTATTTTTCTAGCATACTACAGCTACTGTTACACCACACTACACTACACTACACTCCGCTGCATTCTTTTTGAGCTCTCGACCACAGTCTCAAAAATGCTTACACAGATTAAACACAACCTCGTCAAAACTGCACATGAGAAAGAAAATCAAATGGCCTCGTGCTAGACTAGAGCCGCTATATGTAACGGACTTCGCCGTCTTCCTTAAAACCAAGGCATGTACAGCCAACGACAGAATATTTGATATCGTGATGATGTATTGAAAATTTCAAATTAGCTTTTATAGTCTAATTAACAAATTCAAATTCAATTTCAAATATGTTTATTCAATGTAAATACATAATATACACATACTGAATGTCAAAAGACAGTAATTGTACTTTTTCCTATTTTTTCCGGCGAGTTCTACAAGTAAGATTCCACTGGAAAGAACCGCCAAAGAAAACCAGTGACCACTTTTTTGGTACTATTATTGTCCATAATTTATATATAATCAATAATTCAAAAATATTTCATGTCCCCGGTCCATGTATTCACTTCATCGATGTCCCCGTGAATTGAAGACATGAAACAGAAAGAAAAAAGGCAGGCAGAAAACAAGTAATTTCACAATAAAATATAAATATTCAAAATAGATCGGCTATGCCTAGTTAGGAGCGACGCAAGCATTTGTTACTACAAACGGTGTAATTTTTTTAATCAAATAAAATAAAATAAAAAATAAATATTGAAGTGATGAATACAAAATAAAAAAAACTTAATTTCGACGTACAAAATCGACTAGCCATCCTAACAGTATTGTTTTAGAGAATGACTGTACTATAATTTAAATGTTCATTAGCGATTAACACATGCATTACATGCATAACCGTCCATGATGTAATATCGATAATTAGTTTGGTTTATAATACGGTGTGATATATAATTAGGTGGAAAATAACATTAGGATTGTGACACAAAAACACAAAACAATCATGTTTCACTTTCCAAACTATTACCACTTTTATATTAGGAGCCTCAATTATAACAGTACATCTCAAACACAATACTTTTATAGACTCTGCTTACAACACAATACGATCACCTTTCACTGTCCAAACTATTATTATAATTATATGTACCGCCGTATTGCCGTTTTATCAAAATCATCCAAACCCGTCTTTGGTTTACGACAGTTAGTCTTTTTTTTCCCTGGCGTAGAAAATGACGTCGGCTGGTCAGAATCTAATATTTTTTTCTTTTCGGCTAAAACTCTTTTTATTGACGCGATTGATATTTTACTAGCAGCAGAAAGCCTTTTTAAGACCGCTTGCAATTCAATTGTTATTCCGAATTTCGCTTCATCTTTCATGAAATGGTAAATATTTGATATTAATTCCCTTGTCTGGGATTTCAACGTCTTATTTCCCAATTTTGTTTTTAACGGCGTATTAAACGACGATCACGACAAGAAATAATAGAAAATAAAGTTATTTACCTACTGTACCTCCTGGGATTCAGCACAGTCGAACGCACGATCACAACACAGAACACGAAGACAAAATACAACACAAAACGTATTTATTTGTTACTCTTCTAATTGTACCGCTAAACGACGGGCCGCTGAGACAATCACGTATATACTGAAAAATTATCACAGCCCAATTCAACTCAACACTAAACGAATCTATTAGTTATGTAATCGTCTGACTGTACCGTTAAACGGCTGGCTTCGACGAGAATCATTACAGTCACGCGTAAACTCAACCTCTCTCCGTCATTCTCACAGGTATAAAATATGCCTATCCCTTTTTTGGTTTCAGTGCATTGGTGTTCAATAAATGCAATACGTGTGACCTGAGCATGTAGTTGTAGAGCTCAAGATGTTTGCATTCCTCTGTACACTACATTTACATCACGCTGCACTCAAATTACAGTGTTTATTATTATTAGTTAATTTTTAATATTATTTGATACCTAGCATATTTTTTAATTTAAGTAGTCTAAAGTATGCACAAGCCACTGTCTACTTGGTACGCTTGCCTTAGTAAGGGCCTAGGCCTAGTTAGGCGGCGTTGATTTGAAAAAAATGTGGTCTGCGGTGCTTTCTATTTTGCTATTATTAAGCCTCTAATGTTAATTGCTACATTTAAGCCTCTAATGTTAAACTTACAATGTACTGCCGTGAAAAATGTGCTTTTCTTTAATAAATAAAATAAATAAAATAAATACATAAATATATTGATTTTAAAATAAATCGTCAAGCATGAATAGCACCATAAACCTACATTGCAACGCATTACCAAAATAAAAGGTATAATTACATATGTTTTAAAAACGAATATTCTACGTGTGGGGAGATTTAATTAATTAAAATTAGATTATTTTTATTTAGAGTTTTATTTTCTCCACTAAACCTTACGTTACACAGGCATGCGCCATCAGCCCCTGTTCTGTAGTCACACTTCCGGCGAAAACAGATGCCGCCACTCCGAGCAATAAAAGGGTCGCGACGTCTCGATCGCCTGCCGCTAGAGGGCGACACACGCCACCTGTACGAAATACAAATAATATAAATCCGCCACTACAAACAAATAGTTAGAAAAAGGTCAAGAGTTTCACGTGACATACGTGTTATTCCATATCATTGTGTCAAATACACAGAGAAATAGCGATAAGAAGAATTCAAAATGTTTAGTGTAATGATTTTGATATTCCGATATTTATTTAGCTATTTAAATTACCTCTCCAGTCAATGTATAAATTAATAGTTAATAAATCCTCTGACGGTAATAAAAAGCTTTTAAAACGCATACGTTTTTCAACAAAATTCAGCAAAATCCACTCGAAAGATTTCCAATTTATTTAGTGTTTTTCAACTCTTTAAATTTGATTATTAAATAAAATGTCATGTATTGCCCTATAGCCATTATTACATTCCTCGCAAGAAAAGCCTTTTTGCGCTTTTTACTTAATTTCTTACATGAATTTCTTGCTACATTGAACTAATTGTGGTATAAATATGCATTTACATCATATATTTTTGGCTACCTATTCATATAGAATAGAGAAGTTATACGTAAGAATGCCAATATCACCCTCACGGTCAGTACTTTTTATGTCACTTGACCTTAATAGGATGAAGCTTTATGAATAAAATAATAATAAAATCAACTCGCACTGTAATGAGGGTATCCAGGATCGAATATGGAATGCCAATCATCTCTAAAATGAAACAATCTTCCTTCCTCCAAAATAAAAGTCCCTTGATTAGAACTAAATTCAAGCGAAATAGCAAAGATAAAGCAGTTTGGTTATAAAATAGCGAAATTCATTTTAAAGTCGAAATAACAACTCTAGAGGCTTTTAAGTTTTAAATATTTATTTTTTTACATAGGGGAATTTGATTGTGTGACGTGATTTTGACGTAACATCTGTGCATTTGTTTTGCCATTGAGAAGTAGGTAGATATATAGGATGTTCGGGACCTAAATTGTGTTTTTAAAGTGTGATCCAAAAAGCTTTAAATGATTTTTGACCCAGTTTTCATGTAACGCAATCTTCTCTCAAGAAAATTCTCAAAAACTTTTTTTAAAACACCTTAGTATTTTTTTTTCATGTCCAGTTTGATCATCCTATTAAAAAGGATTGCAAGTTCTTGAATAACCTGTATAATATATTTATTTAGTAAATTGAGGCCACCAGAACCAGAGGGGCTCAAGTGCATCAATCATTTCTGTGGATATGGGTCAAAATAGTTAAAGTGAATTCTGAAGTGAACATAGCAAAAAAAATATAGTAATGCACATAGTTTTTATTTTGATGATTTCTTGAAGATATGATTTTTATATGGAATTTTGCACTAAACTGAAAATCACCAAAATATCACTTGGGCCACTCTGGTTCTGGTGGCCTCAATTAACGAGCACATTTAACTCAAAATGGCCAAAATTTGAGTTATGTAGAGCTTGGCGTTTCAGATACAGATATGGGTATATATATTATTATTTTCTCAATTCGATGCGAGAATATCTTCTTTCACTCATGTTTTTACTTTTTATTGTGACATTTCAAAGGGGACGTGTTTATTATCATAAGACAGTCTCTTTCAACCAACCCTACTATGAATTGGTGTGTATCTTTTTATTGCATTCGATGGACAGAATTAAAACGCTATTCCGGTAATTTTGTTCCAACAGATAATGGTGACCCAGCCGGAAATCGAACCCGGCACCTTACAATGTAAAATCAGGTGACCTAACCACTATGCCACCGTGCCGTGTTTCTATTCAATGAATAACATAGGGAATCTGTTCTTAAAATAAGCTTTCTTTTAAAACATATAATATAAGACGATTCACTGCTTCACTCTGGTCCTATTCTATGTGACATTTCCCATTTCGAACGACAATCTATTCCAATCAACCCTAGGTGCTTATATTTATGTGTGCTGAAACATGCGTGTAAGTGTGTGCCCTATTATTGCATTCAATGGACAGAATTGAAATGTAATTCTGTTAGTTTTATCCCAACGGAAAAAGGTGACCCAGCCGGAAATCGAACCCGTTACTATGCCACTATGTCACATAAGTAGTAGTAGTAGTAGTAGATGGAGTGGGGGGCTTGTTTCCAGCCCTTGATGTCACCTAGATCTGTAAGGTCTTTTGTAACTACCCACTGTGTGGTTAGGTCAATTGTCAGCTAGTAGCCCGGTACTTCTTACCAGACTAAGTAGGTCACTGACCTTCAAGTTGGGCAGATCGCTGGGTTCGAGAAAGGCTCGTCCCAGTAAACTGTGTCTTTTGGCGGCGAGCCCTGGACAGCGGCCAACAATGTGTATGCTGTCTTCAGGTTCCTCGCCACATATTCGGCAATCCTTGCTCTCAGTCAAGCCAAGGTTGAATAGATGAGCTCTAAGGGTCGTGTGTCCGGTGAGGAGACCGATAGTGGTTCTAAGGTTCTTCTTGCTCATGTCAAGTAGGGCCTTGGTTTTCTTCTGTAGTGGTTGCTCCATCATGGCTTTTGCCTGGCGACATCCCTGACTCTGTTTCCAGGAAGCCCGATGTTCCTGCTCCAAGCAGTCCCTGATGATTTTCTTACCTGTAGCGAAGGGGACCCCTACAGCTGGCTCCACTGGGCAATCCAGTGTGCCCAGTTTTGCCAGTCTATTGGCCTCTTCGTTTCCGGGTATGCCTTGGTGACCCGGTATCCACATTAGGGTGATTTTGTTGGATTTTCCCAATTTGTTGAGCTCCTGCATGCAGTCCCAGACCACAGAAGATTCTGTGGTGGCTTTAGCCAGAGCGTCCAGTGCTGCTCTGCTGTCAGAGCAGATGAGGATTTGTCTGTTTTTTACCTCAAGTCGACTTTGTAGTTTTATGCATTCCAATATGGCAAGTACCTCGGCTTGGAAAACCGTAGCGTATTGTCCAAGGGGGATGCTGATTCTGTGGTTGCACTATGTCACATAAAAAAAAGCTTTTTTTTTTATGTGGTAAGTCCGTAATATCGTAAAACGATTTACTGCTTCAGGTGTATCACACAATGTAGGGAAGGACGTCATGCAATATTCCCAGCACAAGCATGAGATAAACACATGGTCCATAGAAACAAATCGCATCGAGATTTTGCTGCTAGAGCGCCCTGCCAGATCGTAGTAAACAGCTCTCGAGATTGGTACAAGCTTTTGGCGTATCCGCGTCATTTTCGGAAGCGGCGTCATAAATAAATACGCCGGCGACATCGACACGTCGACGTCGAGCGGCGCGTTCCTCCCGCCTCGGACATCGATGGCAAACACTCGCGTCGCGTCGTCGCCTGATAGAGCGACAAAGAAAACGACCGTAATGGGTCAACACAGAGCGCCGGGGGGCGGATACGATCCCTGTACGTAACGGTGGCAAATGCTTGTTTTTACTTGCGCTACGAATGTGAAAACGAGAAGAATATTGTAGAATTCGGCGATTTTGATGTGAAACGTCTTTAAATCTAGTCGAAAATCTAGAAACGCCTTAGAGAGATCCAATAATTTTACACTAGTGGCCCGTATTCCGTTTCTCGTAGGTGCCTAAAACAGGGTCTAAAAACGCACTAAAAAGACGAATTTTGAGTGGACGTTTTGGTATTCCCTTTCATGTGTCCTAACTGGAGCAGGCTAATGTAGAGGCTATCAGGCTCTTAAATTATTGCTAAGCACCGTCTATACCCTTTTTCGTATTCCGTTTCTACTAATGTCATGGCGGATTGGTCTTGTTCGGGGTCTCAACTAAGAACTGTCGAAATCGAGCAGTCTGCGTCTGACAGTCATATAGCTCTTGCTTCTCTCGTAATTTCTAATATTTTTTGTTACGAATTCAAAGATGTTTACTCAGCATTGGCTTCTAAATCGAAGAAGGGATGATGAGTGCCGATTATCACAAGTAATCGTTAATTAATACCTATATTTTGCCCCAAAAGTCATGTGTCAATATTTTTTGTAGTTGTGATAAAAAGCCTTGTATATTTTATAGCCTTGTATATTGTATGATAAAAGCCTTGTATATTCGAACATTTTAAAACAAACGAAAACGTGGCGACAATCAGCGTGCGGTGACGAGACGAGACGGCAGGCGAGCGTGTGACCGAACTGTCGAAATTAGGACCCCTCTTTGGAACGGCCATAGACAAAACGGATTTTTTAAAAATTCAAGACGGGTTCTTAATTTGGATGAAACGGAATACCAACAAAATAACGAAGGTGCTTCAGTTCCTAATTTTTAGCCTCAGCTTAGTTTAGACCTTGGAGAAACGGAATACGGGCCACTGTGATCCATTCAAATCCATACGAAGCTGTTGCGTGTTCCCAAATTTTTCATATTTGCAAATACTGATTCGGCTGATATGAATATTAATTATAAACAAATAAATAATAGTTTAGTTATTAGTTTAAAAATTTTTTTAAAAAAAAAAATATATTTTTGATCAAGGAGAAATATGTATTATATCAACATACTTTCCAGGACTAACTACTTAGCAATTAGAATAATTGCGAAGTAAAGATGGTCATATTAACGCAAACGTTCCTCCTTTACTCCCTTTATCAAGATCTAATATCTACCTACTACTAAGATTGTAATGAATTATAAACAGTTAAAATATTTTTTGGGCTGTTATTTTCTCATAATATTTTATTTCAGCATTATCATATATGAAATGCATAATAATAAATATTATTTTTTCATCCTATTAGTAGATACTTCAGAAAGGAAGTTCTACTTCGTGTGATACAACTTCAAGCAGTAGATTCGTTTTAAAAACCTATTTGATATGTCAAAATACCGATATAGTCTTTATATTCAGAAAATATATTTTAATTTCTATCTTATATTCGGTTAGTTTCGAAAGCGTTGATAATTCTCTATTTCTCAAAGTCTGCAAATGCAAGTTTTGGATAATTGCTAAAACAATGTTTGTGCTAAAACAATGTATATTGTAATGGTTTTATTAGAGTGTCTATTTTTATAGTTTCCTTTGCCTTTTCTTTTCGAGCAATGATTATTTTAAATTATATCAATTATTTTATATAGTCACAACTATCACGATAGTTACTTTTCCATAATAATGATATTACTAAGTAAATAAAATCGAAGACTATCGCGGTTGTTTAACTTTAGAAATAAGATAAAAACGAATTTATCGCGTGAAGTTTGTAGCACCGGACGTTTCGGTGATCCAACCGCCTTTGTCTAGCGTAGACTCCGTCTCAGTCTACCCTAAACAACGGCGATTGAAACATCACCGAAACGTCAGGTGATCTAAACTTCACACGTTAAATGATTTTTTATCCTTTTTATAATTACAATTTTAGACGCAATGATGCATCCAATTTGTATGAATGCCTACTAACTTGAGTAGAATTAAATTGAAATACTTTGAATTGTATTGGATCACCAGAAAAACGATTTTTAATGGATTCTACTCAATATAATAGACTTATCTTATAATTACGTATGCAATGTACCACATAAAATTCTAAAAGTGTTCGACGATAAATACAAAATCACTTGTTAATATATTGTATGAATACTTTATACTAATTGATCTTTCCGAAAACTTAAATTATAACAACTACTATTCTCTTGCAAGGTATTATGTGTAGAATTGATTTTTGAAGTGTACGGCAATATTTTACAATATAATTGACTTATGTTATAATTATGTATGCAATCTACCACATTAAAATTACCGCAATAGCATGGTTTCATGGGTATTTTACAGCATTGCTTTATGATTCGCTGAAATTCGGCAGACTAATAAGACTTTTCCGCTCTGCGTTATCAGTAGCTGAGGAAGTGGGGAAGACTATGCGTGGAAATTCAGTGTTGAGAGTCTACTCGCGGTAAGTAGCCGTGGGATCAAAGATCGCATTGGGTATAAAGCGATTTTAATGTTTGTATCATTTTCCAAAATTCGGTATTTTGTAGTAACATTTTAACACTTTCAACAAGTAACATTCAGAACCTAATGAAGTATTTTTTCTGTTTTTATTATTTTATTTATTACAAGCTACCCTTTTTCAAATATGCACGGAAAAGTTTTAAATTTATTGATTGTAATGTGGTTACAAGGACAAATATACCTAATGTTGGTAGAATTTATGGCTAAAACTTTGCATACTCTAATTTGTGATTTAAAGTAATTTGCGTTTTCGGTCCGTCACTGGCGGGTTGTGTCAATATATCGCTCCGCTATTATCGATATAATCTAAGTTTAAAGTGATCTTTTCACCCCCGACGAACCACCAAATTGAAGAGGAGAAGTCGCTGATTCTACCAATTTATGTGAGATTAAAAAGGACTTTTCCGTATGTAAATGAAATAACTTTTTTTCGTTGTTAAAACAGTGTTAAAATACTCGGTAATTCTTATATTACCCTACCATTAATCCGCCTGAAAAACGTCACATTTGCGACGTCACTAGTTTGAACGTCACGGTCAATATCTAATACTTCAAGCCCGACTGAGACTCATCACGCAGCGCCGTTTGGCTAACTGGTGTTAATCTTCAACTTCCATTCGTCGAGTCCCGGGTTCGCATCCTGCTGCGAACGATTTTAATTTCGTATTTTTAATTCTTCAACTGCTTATCTCTAACCGAGCGGAATATTACCTGTACTTCGGCTACACAAACAAATAAACAAAATAAAAAACATAAAAAAGGAAAAAATACAGCGCCATCTCTTATCAAATTGAGCGACCGTCGATTGTTTGACATCTATCGTACACAGGGGCTACTTGGTCTTCATTCGCCTACGATAACAAAAATATAATAGAGGAAATCTGTAATCGTAATATATAAACCTACCACATCGTGCTACCTTAAACAGGGGTTACTCTACCGAAAATTATTCTACTTTAATCTCAAATAAATTCTTGGTCGTTATAATGAATTGCAAAATTTGTAGCCAAGATTTTCAAGACAAGGAATGGACTATGAATTGTGCAATTTGCAAAGACACGATGCACGTACAATGTGCTGGTATAGATGAGGCTACATTTAAAAGGCAGACAAAGCATCGTCGCGCGAAAATGAATTGCACGCGATGTATACAAACCAAAAATCAAAGCTCAGACTCGGATGCCACTGAGCCAAGTCTAGCCATGCTGCTGGCCGAAATAAGAGATTTCAAAAATGAAATGCGAGAAAAAGTCGGATGTATCCAGTCATTACACACTGACATAAAAGAGCTAAAAATTGATTTTTCTACTTTTAAAGCCTCTCTGGAGTATGTAAACGATAAAGTTGTCGAATTTGAGGAAAAACTGTCATCTTATGAAGACAAGATTAAAAAGATTGATTCTCTCGAGCAGCAAATGTCGGCCATGCAAACCCGACTGAATGCGCTAAAAAACCAATCCGATGAAAGAGATCAATGGTGTAGGCTATCGAATATACAGGTGACAGGCGTACCTGAAAATATAAATGAAAATCTGCAATTTGTAATTTTAAAAATCGCTGAACTGGCCAATGTTTAAGTTAAGCCTGAAGACATCGAGTTTGTCTCTCGTGTCAAACCACATCATCCACAACAAGGGCGACCCAAAATTATTGTCGCAAAGTTGTGTCGACGTTCTACTAATGACCAGATCATCGCCGGAATACGCTCGCTCGCTGGAATTACTACTGCAGACTTGGGGTTTCCTGGGAGACCAACAAAGATATATATAAACGAACATCTTACAGCGGCAAACAAAGATCTCCTGAGGCAAACAAAACTGAGGGCCAAACAGCAAGGTTTCGAGTACGTGTGGGTTCGTCAGTGCAGAATTTTCGTCAGGCGTGCGGTCAATGCTCCAGTGATCACAATCTCATCGGAGGAAGATCTGAAAAAGCTTGTTGCGGTTGCTTCCCAGTCACCTCAGACCCATATGTGAAAGAGATACCTACCATCTTCTTACTAGTAAAAAAAATATCTTTAATATATCAACCTAATTTAAGTTCATACGAGATATGTAAACATATTATTATTTGTACCACACATCATTGTTTATGCCGTATATATTCATGTAAACTATTTGTTTATGCGTTTGAGAGACATTTCAGATTCTTTAATATAATATTAATTTTTAGTCTAGTCTGGTTCCATAACGACATTCGATAATATAACCATTTATTATCAAAATGTGCAGGGACTGCGCACAAAAACGGACGAATTTCGACACAATGTCCTGACGAATGAATACGATATCTTGGCCATCAGCGAAACATGGCTAACAGACGGTTTCTTTGATGCGGAGTTGGTGGATGCAAGGTACGACCTCCACCGATTTGATCGAGACGCCTCTACTGGCGGCAACAGGCTATATGGAGGTGGGGTTTTCCTTGCTGCTCGCCGTTCTTTGTGCACTTTTAGACGCACCGAGTGGACCATAGCTGGAATCGAGTGTATCTGGGTAACAATTCCGGGTAAGGGCAAACAACCTCGTATAGATACCCATCTCGCTGTATTATACATTCCTGGCGACGTGCCAGGTAGTAACACACAATCATCTTTGCTTAAAGATTTTGGTGAATCACTTTGTGCTTTACGCGACCAGCTCCCAATGGACAATTTCATTGTGATGGGTGACTTTAACCTGCCCAAAATAGTCTGGTCTCCAACAGACGATGGCGACCAAGCTATCTCATTACTATCTGACCCAGCTTGCTCTCTCGACACCACTTCTTCAGCCTTTGTCGATGACATCATGTTCGCAGGTCTAACTCAATACAATGGCATTGCAAACTCCAATGGACGTTTTCTAGATCTAGTCTTGGCAAATATATCACTCGATGTTCTTCACTGTTCGCAACCCTTAAGTCGAGAAATTTCTCATCACCCATCGCTTGCCATTGTCATGCCATTTGAAAAATCTCAGGCACTGAAAGAGCTCCCAAGAGAAGTCCTATTTTATAGTAAGGCAGACTATCATAAAATTAATGAATTTCTCTCCGTAACCAACTGGAACTGCCTGCTTCACAGCTGCGATATAAATGTTGCAGTCGAAAATTTCTATGGAATATTAAAAAAAACAATTGATCTTTACGTTCCGAAAGGCAGAAGTAAGAATTCCTCGTATCCCAAATGGTTTACTGCATCCCTCATTAAACTCATTAAAGAAAAATCAAAATACCACAGAAAGTGGCGTCAATATGGCAACCCCCGAGACTACGAATCATTTTCTCTGCTCCGCGCCCGGCAAAAAGCAATGAGAGATGATTGCTTCCAGCAATATATTAGCCGTTGCGAAACATCTATAAGGGACAACCCGAAGGAAATTTGGTCATATGTCAAAAGTATCCGTCGTCACCACGTGCTACCTCAGCGCATGATTTACGAGGACCTTAACATTGATGGGGGCCATGAAATCTGCGAAGCTTTCTCTAAGTACTTCGAATCGGTGTTTGACAAGGGCACACGACTGGACGCTGTTCCGGCTCCTGACTCCCCTGAAGAGCACCCTAGCAGTACAAGTAGTATATCCAAAATTGCCATCGATAAGGGACTTATCGGCAAGTATTTAAGCAAGCTAGACAAGAATAAAGGATCTGGAAGTGATGGAATTCCTCCCACCTATATTATAAACTGTGCAAGCCAATTAGCTCATCCACTCGCCTTGTTATTCCGCCGTTCCCTGGATGAAGGTACATTTCCTTCTCGTTGGAAAGAAGCCTTTATTGTACCAATACATAAAAGTGGCTTAAATAATAACATATCGCATTATAGGCCCATCTCAATCCTTCCGGTGTTTAGTAAAGTTTTCGAAAAAATTACATACGATCAGATTTATCCCGCCATTTGCAATTCGCTTTCTCCGTATCAGCACGGCTTCATGAGTAAGCGATCTGTAGTCACGAACTTAAGTCAATTCACTAACGAGATCCTGGATAACATGAACAATCGGATACAAACTGATGTTATATATACAGATTTCTCAAAAGCATTTGACAGGGTAAATCATTCTATATTATTAATTAAACTTGAGAAACTCGGTATACACGGCGATCTGTTAAGATGGTTCACATCTTATATTCATAATCGTCAACAGGCTGTCGTCGTAGGTGGATTTAAATCAGACTTTATTTCGATTCCTTCGGGTGTTCCACAGGGATCACACCTGGGACCGCTCTTATTCAATATATATATTAACGATATCGGTTCCTGTTTTAAATCTTGCCAGTTTATGATTCTGTGAAATAAGCGCACAGGAAAAATGCGCACGCGAAAGTTGCGCATCGGAAAAAATCGCACATGTAGATATGCGCACACGAAAAAAGCGCACAGAGAAAAAAACGCACAGAGAAAGAAACGCACAACGAACAAAGCGCACATAGAAAAAAGCGCACAACGAAAAATGCGCACAGGTATATAAGCGCACATAGAAAAATGCGCACAACGAGAAATGCGCACAGGTATATAAGCGCACACAAGCTTTGCTTACATAGGTAGTTTCTTAAATGTTGAAATGTATTTAGAAGTTCAAATAAATAACGGGTAAATAATAACTAATAACCTATCAAACAATTTAGCTTATTTCATAATATGCCAGGACCAAATGATGCCTGCATGCCAAATTTCAGCCCAATCAGATGTAGCGTTTGGACGCTATCGTGGAGGAATACAGACAGACCGACAGACCTACAACTGGCGGTGTCAACTACTACGGGCGAACCCGTCACCCCAGGATGGTATAACGATATTCATCGTTTTTTCGCCCTGAAATGAACGTAGAGCCTTTAAGGGACGGACAGTCCACCAAAAAGCTCCACCAACAACCCGTAAGAAGCCAACGCCTTACCGCGAGGCGCCAGACCGACAGACAGACAGACAGAAGTGCGTCCACAATACTTTCCTTGCCAGGAAAGTAAAAAAATAATAAAATATATTAGAAGCCACAATTAAATAAATATTGTAATATTTAAAAAAATCGTATTTTTTTTTATTGACTGGCTTGTGATGGTAAAAATGTTAGTTTTCTGTCCCATAGTTTTAATTCTTTGTTCCTAATTGTTTGAACTTTTTGTTTATATGTGTTTACAAATTATGTACTTACTTACATTCTTTTTTATTATCTCAAATGATGTGTTGTTGTGAGTATATTGATCCATTTTATATAATTAGGTTAAATGTCGAGCAATAAATAAATGGAGAGTAAAATAAAAAATACAGATACAAAAAATGAGCAAAGCTTGTGTGCGCTTATATATCTACCTGTGCGCATTTTTCGTTGTGCGCTTTTTTCTATGTGCGTTTATATACCTGTGCGCATTTTTCTATGTGCGCTTTATTCTATGTGCGCTTATATACCTGTGCGCTTTGTTCGTTGTGCGTTATTTTCACAGTGCGCTTTTTTCGCGTGCGCATATATACATGTGCGCTTTTTTCCGATGCGCAACTTTCGTGTGCGCTTTTTTCCTGTGCGCTTATTTCCGGTCACCCCAGTTTATCCTATACGCGGATGACCTTAAAGTTTATTCTGTTATCTCAAAAGTGGCTGACTGTTTACGCCTGCAGGATGACCTGAACCGTCTTAGCGAATACTGTGTTTTGAACAAGCTCGATCTTAATGTCAAGAAGTGCCATCGAATCACGTTTACGAGAAACAGAAATAAAATATTATACAATTATAAAATTGGTTTAGATAACATTAAGGAGACTAACATTGTCCGAGATTTGGGGGTTTTACTCGATTCCAAAATGAAATTCGACCAGCACATTGAAAGTATTGTCACCAGAGCATACAAATCGCTAGGTTTTCTACTACGGGCGTGCAAGCCCTTTTCCGAGATATCCACCTTGTTAGTAATATACCAAGCCTATGTCCGTAGTATACTTGAATTTGCATCTTGTATTTGGTCCCCTCAATACAATGTGTATAAGCAACGAATCGAGCGTATTCAAAAAAAATTCTTAAGGCACTTGTGCTTTAGGGAAAATAGACCTGCTGAATCGTACAAGGATAGATTAGCTCTTTTTAAACTCGATAGTCTTGAAGATAGGCGTACAACTTGCGATATGATGTTTCTCTACAACGTAATAAATAACAATTTTGACAGTGCGTATCTGGTCGAAAAGATATCCATTCTGGCTCCTCCTCGCATTACTCGAAACCCGAATCTGTTTTATATAAAGAGATATAACTCTAATTACACGAAACATTCCTTAATAAACAGAGCTATGACAACGTATAATGATAGGTTCGGGTACATTGATATTTTTTCATCAGTTAAAAGTCACTTTAAGGAAACCATTAAAAAATCCTATCAGTCCTTTGTCCCTCGTATTTCATATAATGACTATTAATCGCTTGAACAGTTTACATGAATAGCTTTTTTGTAATTTTTTGTTTTTGCAATTTTTTGTTTTTTAAAATGTATCTTTGGTACAAAATAATTAATATTGTATATAATCTCAATGTAAAATTTCATTTCCATTTGTTTTTTGTTCTTTTTCTTTTTCTATAATATTAAATTTGCTAAAAAATGTATATATATAAATAAGATATAATAACGGAGATATGTACTGTACACATTATAGATAGATAGTGTTAACATATAATTAGTCATAGTTTTATTGTTATATTTTGTATTTGTTATGTATAAACGCTGTTTGTTAACCAAATAAAAAAAAATAAAAAAAAAAAAATAAATAAATAAAGTAGGTACTTAAGTATTTTAATTGTAACATAACCAATATTCCAGTAATTTTACAATTTTTAGTGGATGTTATATAAATTACTGTGTTACTGTAATGGTTGTATTATGTTGTGATACCAACACGTAAAGATTACATCTCGTAGAGATGTCCATGAGAGGAACATTACCAAATCGCCATTCTCGACTTCTCCAGTTCTAATTGCATTACTGCACAGGCCTTCAACCCCTCAACCAATGATGATAACTAGATACTGTAGAGGGTATTTTATTTATATATTAAGAGCCCGATCTAATAAAAAGAATCATTTTCGCAAGGATTGATAAGTTGCTATAAAAATGTTTTTGATTATATTATATAACAATGATTGTTTCAAAGAATACGTAGTTTTGGTTCTTATCTCGGTAAATACCAAATATACCACTTTGAAATATACACCATTCGATCCACCGATATCGATTTCTAGGCCGAAATGTTAAATAAAACATATAGGTCATCGCATTAGTTTAAAGTTATAAATGTTTAAATCAAACGCTTGGTCTTTTCCTATCTACTCAATAAACTTAACTCGCCAGTGCTCAGTTCCTTTTTCACAGATAATAATGATGTTTACAGTTTAAGCTCTCCCAAAATGTGGGCTAAGCAGCGATTCAAGCTATATTGGAATCTGTTCCGCAGTTCTTGAATTTATCGCGATCTTAGAATTCGGACAAAATGTATAAAGACTGCAAGCTGCCATTGTTCATCGCCATTTTTTATATATATTGATTGTTTTATATAAACATGCCGCGAAAGACGGCCTAATGAACAGTGGAACCCGAATCCAATCCAAATCTGTCCGGTCGTTCTTGAGTTTACGACGCTTGACTCTTTAGGTTTTTCTCGAGGGTTTTGTTTTATAATTGTTTAGAAGGTATCAAAGAAAAAGAAGTAACAATTACAAAAATAAATATACCAACTTTTCTTTGTTAGTGCTATTGGGAATTCCGTACCTGAAGGGTAAGAGGTTTGCGGCATATTTTTTTCTCCCGGCATGCGCCTGGTTAAGCATTAAACTTCTATTGAATAAACTATTAACCGCTTTTATACGATCGACTCGACTTCATTTAAAATAATCGTTTTCAATACATATGTCCGCTTGTGTCTATTTTAGAACCGTTTCATTACTTTACAACCAGGTGTAATTGCGGTTTAACTAGCAGACAAATCGATGCTGGGAACCTATGTGCATATCGACTTTTATCGATAAACAATCGATTGCGCCAGACGCTAAGTGGCGGGCGACTGGCAATCGCCAACGTGTGCGCCAACCCGCAGGAATTCAATAGAGATACAATCTGTGTGTTGGTACTTGGGACGCGACACTCCCAAATGTGCTCTTTTATGGTAGCGGGTCAGTACTTGGGCGAGTGCATTCGAATAAACTCTTTAGTACACCATTAAACGTCTCGGAAACGTGTCTACAAATGCTATGTAACTTTCAGTGTTTATGGTCGTCAAAGATCGTGAAACTGAGAAGAATCCCGGAATAGCGGTAGTGAAACAAACCTCTTTAGAAATCTATGTATCGTTGCGAATATAAGATAGCGTGTTTGTCATTAGGACTTCAGGACCTATGTCACCTATCATCATCGGTTGAAACATCTGATATGGATGGACTAAAAACTTTTGAACCAAATTTAATAATATTAAATTTATATGTTTCATAATATATGAAACAGTAATACTAATAATAAAATCTTCTTCTCGACATGATAGTAGCTGAAATTATTATTATTTTCTAACTAGGTAAAAAGGGAAAATACTGGTGACTATCAGGGGACTATCTATTATCTGTGTCATCAGAATGCAAGTCAGAAACCAATTGTAAAAAACAATTAATGCTTTTAAAAGTTACAACTGTTGGTGCACACGTTTTGCGAGTGACGTTTGCGGCGTTTTTTGGTAATATTTTAGTATTGTGTTTTAACACCAGAGTTATAATACGCCTATGTATATATTAATGTATACATACGTACACTATAAATAAAATAAAAATATATATAATTATAGAAATTATTGTAAACTTTAGAGGGAAATTGTAAAGCACATTGTAGTACCAATATTATGTATATCATAATGTAGCTGTTCTCAATAAATTTTTATATTCTATTCTATTTATCCTGTAACAACAGGAGACTGTACATAATTGATTTAGGAGGTACGATTTTTGTTTTTTTTTATTCGTTGTGTGGGGTTTTTTAAGGTTTTTATGAGCCTTGTAACGCTGCGACCATTGCTGATCTATTGTGTTCGCCACCTACTATAGTTCTGCGCTAAGCCTCGTGTCACTTAAGAACTGCAACAGGCTTTTCGCGCCAGATCGTTTTATTTCCTCAGGTTGGAGGTAATGACCACCCAAGTGGATATATCTTTTACGCATCAGCGGGCCACACTCGCAAATGATGTGCAGAGGATTTTCCTCTGCCCCTTGGCAGAACCTGCACATTTTTGTTCCTCGGATTTTGAGGTTGTACATATGTTTGTTAAGGTCACAATGCCCCGTGAGCGCCCTCACCAGTATACGTACATAGATTATTCCTATTTAGCGATAAGGCCTCACTTAAGGTCTTACGCGCCTTAATTGGCGCTTTGGATTGATTCAACCCTGGAGTGATGTTGCAGTGGTTGACGGATTGTTCTAAACATATTTGTTTGAGCATTAGGTTTGCAAAACTTTTTGGTACGCCACAGCAAGGTTCAGGGCCGTATAAAGTTCCCTTTGCTCCCGTCTCAGCAAGTTCGTCGGCTTTTTCATTTCCATCGATTCCTGCATGGCCTGGAACCCATCTTAGAATTACCCTGTTCTTTTCGCCCAGGGAATTCAGAAGTGATACGCAGTTTTGCACTAGCTTTGAATTAATAGTATTAGAGGCTAGTGTCATAAGAGCTGCCTTGCTATCCGAATGGATATAGATACGGTGGTTGGCGTAGTTCTTATGGAGATTGATATCCGCACATTCAATAATGGCGTATACCTCCGCTTGGAATATGGAGGCGTATCTCCCCAAGTTTACACTTCTATCGAAGTTTGGTCGCTCTCCATATATACCGCAGCCTACGTCCAGTCCCGATTTGGACCCATCAGTATACTATTTAAGGCTACCAGCCTCCCAGTGCAGTTGGCTTTTAGCCAGTCGTCTCTGGGCGGCAGTTCCACTGTAAAAAGTTTTCCAAAGTTTAGGAGTGGAAGCATGGTGTCTGATACCATGTTGAGGGTTGGAGTTTCACCATACCACCGAGGCGTACGAGATTATTGGCCTCACAATGGCAGTGTATAGCCAGTGGGAGATCTTGGGGTTAAGGCCCCAGTTTTTCCCTGCCAGTCTTTTGCTTATACCCAAAGCACTTTTAGCTTTTTGAATTGTTTTGTCTATAAGGTGGCTGTTTCAGGTGAGTCTCTGGTCGAGCGTGACTCATAGATACTTTACTTTCTTGGAGAAAGGAATCTGCCTGTGGTTCAGGATTGGTATTTTTAGTCCACCTAGGTGACGTTTGTTGGTGAATGGCACGAGGACGGTCTTATCGGGGTTGACCGATAATTCGTTCTCTCTGCACCAATTGCCAACGATTGTTAACGCTTTTTGCATCATGTGCGAAATCGTGTTTTGGCAGAAGCTTCGGACAATAACTACTAGGTTATCATCATAGCCCTGTATGTCTATCCTGGCCTCTGCCATCCTATGCAGGAGTTGATCTATTGCAAGAGTCCATAGTAGGGCCGAGAGTACGCCTCCCTGCGGACATCCTCTTGTGGTGGTGACTTCAAGGTTTGTTCCGTGAAGAGCAACCTTGGCCCTGTGGTTTGAGAGCATCGCTTTCACCCATCTGGTTGTGGTTTTGTCAACTTGATTTGACTCTAGCCCCTTCACCAGTGATTTAATGAGGGTTTTGTCGGAGGCGCCTAGGAGGTGCGAAACGGTGTTCGTGTATGGAATGACCTAGTAGAAATAAAGAAGCTAAAGCCTTTGGAAGGATTCATGAAAGCTTGCTCCACGTACGTATACCTTAGACTGACGACATGAAATGCTAGCTGCTTTTTAACGCAGAGGTTTTATAGTGAATTATATATTAAGCCATTTTATTTTAACAGTAGTTGATAATTTTATTTATACCTTCTTCTTCTTTTGAACATGTTTTCTTTTTTAAACTTGTATATGTTTAAAATGTTTGCCTTAGAACAAGTTTTTACTTAGTTGGGCGACATGGGACCGATATTCACTATAAGCGTGACACAACTTGCTGTGGTGTTTTTTTTTAAGGCTAAATTTTATTCAGTGTTATTACATATTACCTAAGCTTAGTGTTACACTTGTTGCAAACCGCTGAACATTACTATAAATAAATAAATGAATAAATTAGTAGGGATAATATACGTATTGCTTGAGGTATACAAAGCATAAAAAATATAGTGATATAAAGATCCTCATGTGGTTTCCATATAACTGTATTTGATTCTACCAAGACACATCATAAGTCATGGCTGAGATGACGTAGTTGGTTTTTCGTCATGGCGTTCGTAAGCAGGTATGCTATATGACTAATCGATCTCACCACACGTCATGCATTATCATTTAAATCGTCAGTATATTTTTTACCCGTTTCCGCCCACCAAATGAAGCTTCATTACCAAATTCCACCACTCCTCGCTGTGCAAATCAGCCATACAAATGATGCCCTGTTAATATCGTATCTGGATGGAGGTCCGAATAAATATGCATAACCCGACGCAGGGGTTAAACGAATCGATTCCGTAATAACACACCGCGCGACACGCATTTTGTTATTCGGCAGGCGGCGCATTGTTATTAAGGCAATTGCAAAATAAAAGTTTTCTCGGAACGGATTCGGAGTTTAAAGATGATCCGCGGTCGGCGCGTCTAGACGGGCAGAGGTCGAGCGGTAATTATCGGTAATGATAGTGATGTTGATAATCGATAAATTTCGGGCGGATCTACGATAGCAGCATTTGGCGGCTTCCCAGGCAGCCGAACGCACATGCGATGATATTAAAATTAGCCAATGATACAAAATGATGGGTTAGGATCAACCGCTGCTAATCGTGACGCTTCAAATTAAAATATTATATTCAAATTAGATCTGCATTTTATTCGCTACCTAAAATTTAGTATTCGTTTGTGAAAAAGAAATTTAGGATTTGAAAATACGTGGAAAAATTGGTTGTGTCATACAATACTATCATAGCAAGTAGTGAAGAACTGATTTCATCTGAATAATCATTTCATAAATAAAATCGATGAGCGCCAATTCTTGGCCGGCGGATGAACCCGGCTGGGTTCCGTTTAACCACCTCGGGCGGCGCGGTTCGTTTCTCGTCTAATGGCCAGGTTGGGCCAAGCGCCAACATGTCTTTAATATTTCATTAAAATGTATGGCGGTATTTAAATAATATTAGTGTAGCTTTTTTGTGAGATATAGGTACAAAACCCCAACCAAAACCATACAATGTAATTTCGACCCACCAAGGCATCTTAAGTACTGCCACCGCGTACCAAATTTCAAGTCTCTTAAGTACAATACTTCGAGATTAAAATATGACTATTGCGCCCCCTGGTGAAACGATTTCAACCTAACTATTGCCGTAACCAAATTATGCCTGCATGCCAAATTTCATCACAATCGGTTTAAGCGTTTGGGCGCTATCGTGTAGGAATACACACAGAGAAACAGACGGGACACAGGGACTTCCACCTAGAAATGGTCTTAATCGTCTCAGGAGGACTCAAAAGAGATATTTCCTTCTACGTCTTTAAAAAAAATTGCGCGTTCATAATACTTTTCCTCCTGGTTGGTTGGTGGGCCGAGAAATTATAAAAATATACCTTTAGACATAAAACAATAAAATAATAGAATATTCCCACAAACAACATCATTATGCGCCAGGTCGCTAGGATGGATATGTTAACGATGAGACGATATTGATAGAAACGAATATAGTGAAGTTCACAATTTTTTAGCAAATAAAAGCTACAACATAGAAATAAAATAAAACGTTGATGGTCATTACTTTCTGAGCTGGTGATATTAAACTATATTAATATATTAATAACCTCCGGAAAAAAGCAAACTTTGATGCATTAGGAAAATCAAATTTTTGCACAAAAATCATTGCTCCTTCCGAATTCGGACTATGTGTACGTTTTCTATTTGGACGCAAATGATCGAGTTCTGTAGAAAATTGAGCGCCTACAAAACGCCTGTATTCAGTACATATATATTTGATCTACTGAAATTTGACCATGACAGAGAATTCTGAAACAAACTTCAATAGCAATAGTGATTGCAGGAATACGCATACCCTTTTCGCGTTATATATAAATAAATAAATACAAACGGAGCTGCCCTGGAATTCACCGACCGGAGTCGGGCCCATAATAATACTATTTTTTACACTTCTGGGGGGTGAGCAGTGGATTCCGGACTTACGAACCGGCTGTGGTAGGTTTAGGACAGCTATCTTGCCACATGTGAGCGTCCACCTTACCACTCATTCACTCCCCCTTCGAAGCCATAGAATTTGAGATGCGCAAATCTCAGTTTTAGATATTTTTTCTAAGAAAGAGTTGATTATTTTTCTGGAAAGGCCAAGATCTTTAACCCCTCAAATGTGAGGCGTCCCTTAAGGGATGCCTTGGCAAAATGTATACAAAATGTATATAAATTTATATAAATGTAAATATAAATGTAAATGTGCGCCGCTTTATAGTAATCCGCTCTATAGTAATGCTATAGCTCTATAGTAAACCCCGCTCTATGTAAATGTAAATTTAAATGTAAATATAAATTTATATACATTTTGCCGTAGGCAACCCGAGCTAATCGCCATTCATTTGAGGGGTTAAAGAGGTGAAATAGAGATTTAGCTGCAGGCCATGAGCGCCAACTTCCACCGCGTGAAGGTGAACAGTGAAGCCGTTCCGGGTTACGGCATTTGCAAGATCATGGTATTTATTTAATTTATACTCGTGGTCTTTTGGGATGTTTGATTCCCATGGAACAGTTAATTCTACAATAAGGGCCACCTTCCGAGATAGAGAGTAAAGAGTTATATCTGGAAAGAGGGCTGTGCATCCGAGACTTTCAGGGAATTTATATTGCTTAGAGACCGAATCAACCTCCAGAATCCAATCTGTAGCTTTCTCAATTATTGAGAAAGGTTTTGTAGTTAAATGTTTTTTGCCTTTAAAGCCATCCCGCACAAACTGTATTGGGGGTTTGGAGGATACTGTCAAACTATTGTTGGCACGAGCCACTGAGAGACTAATTACCTCGCGAATAACAGCGAGAACTTTGTCATGGCGGTAAGTGTACCGTCCTTGATCTAAGGCCACCTTGCAGCCATCTAGAATATGTCTAGCTGTGCAAGGGGTATTGCTAAAGATGGGACAAGAACTATCCTCGGCAAAGCTCCAACGAGCGATGTTACTGGGGTCTGGAAGTGTATGCTGAAAGGCATTCAAATAAAATTTCAGCATCTCTGGCGTCCAGTCATAGAGCATTACCTTCCAGTGCATTGGAGGCGGAATGCAAAGTCCCCAATTGTTGTCCAATCATTCGGGTATTGAAGGCCAATAGCATGAGCCATACTGTTACTGTCGTAATCTCCCCGCAAAAGAGACTTCTTAAGTCCACGTCACTCGTGGTTGTACTGCCATACCCCAGATCAGTGCCATTCTGGCTGATTTCAGTAAGGAACTTTTTGTGGAAGTCTACGCGGGCTTGTAGATCATTTGAATCACTACGGCCACTTATTACGTGCTTTAATATTGCCGGATCTTTGGAATTGCACAGAATCGATTTTTTGGTTATTCTGGAGTTGGCGTAGAGCAGAGAGGGCAGTTTTAGCGCTAGCCCAAAATTTTGTTTGGACCTGAAGAGAGTCGAGGGGTCAGCTGGTTTGGCTAAGGACAGCCAGGATTTTAAACTAGCTGTCACCAGCGCATCTAAATAGATATTATACAGATATTATATAATCCAAATTCACCCTAAAATCTAAAAGACAAATTTAAATTCCTAGAAAAGCATCATAGGATCCAATCTCCAATGCAATTCTCACTAGTCTTTCTACTATAATTATTTTGCTTTGCATGCAGCCCAACTATAGAAAAGAATTCCTAGTATGGTCAGAAACGCTAAATTAATGTATCCCTTTTAAACAGCATCGATTAAAAAAAATATATGTAACCCCCCATCCCTAGTCTCCTCTATCTTAGTGTCGCTCATAATAATATTATATAATATATTGATTGCTAAATCGTACACATTGCATATGTCATAATTACTATATCGTACATAGTAATTGAGTATATAAATGTATCTAATTATATTTATTTATTACATATTTTTTTTTATAAAACTTACAATAAAAGCTTAATCATAAAATACAATATACATACATCGCAGAAAATAACCCATTGCAAGATTTAACCAGGGGTGTGTATTTAAAAATGTCTCATGTCGCTCCACTTAGATACGTGCTATAGCGGACATTAAAAAGCATTATATCTTAAATCCATTTAAAATAATAAATATTTTTTATTATATATTACGAATAGGATAAATACTGGATATTTATAAAGATATAAATATATACATATATAGATATATGGATATAAGCATACACATAGTATACTATATACATAAAATATAATACAATATATAAATACAAGACCTAGGATACACGTGTGATAAAGAATAGTCGGGATAAAATAAAATATGAAAATGTCAACATTAAAAAAAAGAAGATAGTCGTGATTAAAAGTAGTCTTGTCTAAAAGTAGTCGTGCAGTCTTGTTGAAAAATAGTCGAGATTAAAAATAGTCGAGATTGTTATAATAAATTTTAGAAAATTATTGAAACCGCTCGTTGGTTTTGGATCTGTAATAAACTGAAGAATGTGTTGAATCGCTAATTTTACATTAATAAATGAACTAACCTATGAGAAACCATTTATTTCATTAAAAACCGCTGATGTGCCAAAACTGAGCAACCAAGCTACCAGTTTTTTTTAAAAATACAAATATAATTGGCTAGTTTTTATATCTTCGGGTACGATATTGTATATTTTGGGGGCTAAATATATGGAAAACCTGGCTATGGGCTAATATATTTATATATTTATTTATTTATTACATAAGTATTTATGCTTTATTATTTCTTAGTTATGTTTTATGAAATAGTTACCACTCTCTAAAATCAATAAAACTACTTAATATGGCTGTAAGAAATTATGTAATGAATATGTATTAAGTATACATGAGTATGCTCGCCATTTGTACAGGTAAATGGTTTTTATGAAAGTGTGCAATAAGAGATGTTGCATTCATCCATTCAAAAGCGACAAGATGGATGGATAATAACTCTGAAGTATATTGAACAAAAAGTTCCCTAAAAGATACGCAATCTCAGCTGATGTTTTGAAAATGGAGCAGTTAAATTTTTCTCATACTTTAGACGCTAGGGTCCTCAAGAATCAATAATAAAAAGGTGTTATGAAGCCCAAATTCTAAATACACACTATTACACTCAATCTAATGAAAGTTGGTCTATATCATTTATTACGAATAGTATCACGCATTAGCGATACAGTAGTGATTCAAAGTTGACTTCAAGTGGTCTGATTTACGATCTCGAAATTCCTCCTAGATTTTGCCCTTCAGCTGTCCAACAGGTTGAAAAGCCCTAAATCATGGCGGCCGCTTGCCCGAGCATGTTATTAATTTAGAGTCGGTCCGTTAATATATCATCGCGTGATGCGGCCTAATTATTTTGTCTAACATAACGTCTAGAAACGGGCGAACAACGCAGAAAAATAGAATCTTTTAATTTCTCTCGCCGCTTCGAGGGGGGTTACGTATTACGTCCTCCTCTGCGTTTATCTTACAAACACAAAGCCACAGAGTCAGGCAAGCGGAACCATCTAGATTGCTCTGATATTTAAATTTGATTTGTGGCAATTACGACTTTTACTTTTCGTTTATTAATACGAATCCGCCCAGTGCTAATTGCGGCTCGCCATTTAGGGAAAATTATGGACAGGTCAAAGGTGATGATATCTTGCCGGATACAATGTAAATATATTTATATCACAAAATAAGACTTGGCGGTTTCAGATCGAATTATAAAATTGGCAATTAATATTATTTTTTATGCAGATTTTTTTGATAATTAGTTTAGTTCAAATAACTATAAGGTGAGTTTTTAATTAGTGACATCTTCTTAAAGGGTGAATCGGTACGACGATCTAGACAACTTTTGATAAGAATTTTTAGGAAAAAATAAAAAACTAGGTTTTCTTTTTGTTTATTTTTCCTAAATGTATTTACTAGCCGTAGGTAAAATATCGCTAATATTGTTTATTAGCGATATTTTACCTACCACTAGATGGCACAGCGCGCTCAACGCTTCTTAAACTTTTCTTTAATAGATAGGATTTGCAAATTTAACATTTCAATTCTGTCGATCGAATGCAATAATAAGACACATACTTACACATTTGTTACACGCTTACATACATATAAACTATTCATAGTAGGGTTGGTTGTAAGAGATTGCCATATAACAATAAACCCGCCCAATGTGATTTCATAATCAAGAGTAGAAACAAACAAACAAACAAATTTGACAAATACAAAAACCAAAAATATTCTATTCTTATATTTTTTTGTTTTTTCCAAAAGTTTTGTTAAACGTTGTATCATACTGATTCACCCACTACAAGGATGTCAAAAAAAAAACTCATTCCGTAAATCTTCGAAATACAATATATTTCTTAATCTCAATCTATTTTATATCATTTGTATAATGTTGTTATTTCGAATCTATTCAATATGTAGGTACTTATGTTTTTTAATAACGAAGACTGTGATTTTTCCATATTAATAACTTAGTTTTTTATGATTACATTTTATTATGATTAATATAATTTGCTAGACATTATAGTTAAGGAAGCATAGCAACTAACATTACACATTTAATGAATAAGTAAAAAAATACAACCTGTTATTTATAACAGGGAGTTATGAGAATCGAATTGTCATACATCATCACCGTAAAATATTACACTGTAATTCGGACAATTAATATATTTGTATTTCTATAAAGACTTAAATTGTGACATACAGGCTTTCAATTATTGTGAATATCAAAACTTTATTACTCGCTTATACCGTATACGTAGGGCTTGAATTAAAATACAAAAAATAACAAATCATTATTTTTCAGTGAATATTTCAACAAATACAAAATGCAGAATCTGCCAGTCTAAAGACCGTGTCGAGATAGGCTCACAGAAGGCTTGTGATTTTTCAAATTTCTGTGCGCACAGTGCTCACTCACTAAGATTAAAAGTAGAAAATTTGATAGTTTGTAATATATTTTATAGATACACAATAAGAATGGATGGAGATACAAAATTGTAAAATGTCAAGTCACTTTTTGAAAAATTAAGGTGACAAGTTAGATAGTAATAAGTTTCTCGACTTCTTTTGTGCTAAGTTCAAAAAGTGGTATATTAATTTGACTTTATGTTTTTAAATGTTTCCAGATCTTCATGTAATTTATTGAAAACTTTTGGACTTAGTAAATTAAAATATTTTTTCGCAAATGAAGTCTTGGTTTTTATTTTCATATGTATATTTTTTTACCTCTTGTTACAATGAATGATAAGTAATTTCATGCATTTTCTGATATTGTGAATAATGACAAAAATATATTTTAGCTTATATTTGGATGACGTTCTGCAATTTAAACTCTTCAAACAGGTCATATAAATTATCCAATCCGAGGAGCTTTTTAGTCAATTTTCAATATTACGAGTATAAGAATATCTAAGCCCCTCTTCAAACGATCAGACAGAATATTCTACAATAGGTAACTAAATATAACTTAAATACATTTAATAGTTTTTTTTATAAAAATTAAATAAAAGACGCTTTTATGTAAACACACATACAAAATATTTATATGATACAATTGTTGGCCTTCAAATAAAATATACGCGGATTTTGTTATAATACACATTTAAGAATGCATCTACAATCGTTAAATCGATCTCTTGAAGAATTTTACCTAATACAATATTATACATACATTTAATAGAAATAAAATAACGGGTAAATCAATTAATAAACCCAAATCAAATATTTCATGAATTATGTTAGTATAAATCTTTTGCTAATGACTGAGACGACCCACATATTAATTGTTACCTTTTGTTGACCTACTTATGACTTTCAATGTATCGAGAAACATGATATTCCAGATTTTGGAATATTCTTAGTTAGCAAATATTACAAAAGGGTATGGTATGCTGTTATTACTGCTAATGATTTCAAAATAATTTTCTAATAAATTTTGCTCATTACCTACATTTTAGTCATTTGTCCTTAGCCACCTATAATACTATCTCAAATGTGGTTACCCAATTATAGAGTGTAGATAAAAAGAATTCAATGAATTTACCAACATTTATAAACATTTACCGTGCATATTTGTTTGCATTTAACGTGCATACCGTGCATATTAAGCCTACCGTGCATATTTGTTTTTCTCGTATTATATGGCAGTTGCATTATTTCATATATTGCAAGCGATTAAAGTATGATGAGAATGTGTAGATGTTGTATTTATTTATCTATGTTATTAAAAGTTAAAATTTCCTTATATGTTCACTCACACAAAAAACGGTTTTTTTCATCTCCTCGAGGTTACGACAAGTTGAATAAAAGTGTGTAAAAATGCAAGGGCTGTAACATAATGCTGAAGGGTAGATAGACCTAATTATACCCCTGAAACTGATATCAAGAAAATATTTTATATTGTTCCCTGTAATTAAGAATAATAAAAATTTAAAATTTCTCTCCTTTACTATCACAATAGCTGTTAGTTTTGCTAGAATTATATATTTTTTATCTTTTCGCGGAAACAAATAATTAGATTTGTTTTATTTTGCTCGTTTTGTAAAAGTTGATTAGGAACATTTTTTTTAGTAAATACCGTTTGCTTACCAAATAATATTAAAAAATATATAAATCTACGGGTGCTATTCTGGGTGTAAAGACCCGCTGTCTGCCTTTACTACTCTAATCCGCCCCTTGTAAACTCAGTGCCCCTAGTTAAAAGCGAGCATAAATTTCTTCGGTTATTTTTGTACGGCACCGAACATGTAAACCTGTTTATGCATAAAGCCTAGGGATGTAAAAATATTCAATATACAGTGAAGTAAAAAAATCTTTTCAAATTTCCTATCCCATACATTATATTTTTTTTGGTTCTCTTTTTTGTTGCTGTAATTAAATGGCCTACTGAATTATTATTATTATGTTTAGGTAATTTTTCAGCACTATTGACTGTTGATGGATCTCAATAATGTTATTATAATAGTTTTTCAAATAATGATTTTTAATGAATCGTCAGGTAAACGGCAAGTAGCGGCAATAATTATGTAATTAAGCACTCGGACTACACATACAATATTATGTGCAAATAAAAAAATATATAAAAATGTAGGTAATTTAATGTATATGATAGCATAAATATTGTCTATGTACCTATTATTCTAATCAAAGATAATAAACAGGGCGAGTGTTTTCTATAATGCAGCAAAACTTGATTATCCTTAGATGTATCGGATAGGATGAAATATTAAACGGACTATCACAACGACGGCAATCATATAAAATTCAAACCTGCATTATACCCGCATTAAAATCCGTTTATTGGTCACGATTTTCAAACTCAGTTACAAATCGACTATAACGTGTATAACAAAAATTTGGCTTAGTTCGGTTACAAGAAAGTACATATTTATTGGTAAGTCTTTTAGATAGTCCGCCAGATGGTACCATTGCTTATATAGGGTAACATATTGCTCAAAGCAATACTACGTTTTGGCAACCCTTTTGCGCCGGCCACATGCAATTTGTGCTGATAGCATTGTACAGCGAAACAAATGGCAATTTATTTGGCCATATATAAAACCTAGATAATGGTTTTATATAAATGATTGATTAAAAACACAGTAATTTAAGCAATGATAAAAATAATAACATGAAATTATCAGTGCCATCTATCCTATTTTTTAATAGGCTGATAACATTACAGAAATAATACAGAGATCTAGATGGCATACTAATAGCTTTAGAGTAGGTAATTTATGGCATGATATATTTATATATTTTTATTATAGATATAGTATGACATCTACTAGTCTATCTCAGCGATTCCCAAATTGGTCCATATAGACCCCCAAGGGTCGATTTCGAATTGCAGAGGGTCCATGTCAGTAAGAAAAAAATGGGGTTGCATGAGATGTGAATAGGGGTTTACCTTAACGGACTCCAATTAGGCAGATCATCATAAACATTTAGGCGATCAGTAAATGTCTAATTACACATAAAACGGGTTGTGTATACAGCATAGTATTTCAAAGTTATATTAATCCCAATAAACAAACGCGCATGTCACAAGTGTCATGAAAGGATACCAACACTCAAATTGCATTACTAGTCGTTTGAGGAGGCCAACGTACTTGACTAACGACGGAAGATGCGAGTGAGATATGTTTAAAAAAATGCACTTCAATGGGTATACTTGCGAGAGAGTAGGATAGACGCGTCACATGAATGAGCAAGCGAGATATTGTTAAATGTGCAGTTATGTGCGGCTCTCTTAAATGCTTCATACTTTAAGGTCGTGGACGCTCAGAAATGAACAACTAAAAATTATACATATTTTTATTTTTTTAGCTGTACACTTTACCAAAAACACTATGTATATGATCAGTACTGCGTCGGCTTATAAAAACACATTAAAATTAATAAGTTTAGGATAATTCAATATTATGCAGGCGGGGGGGGGGGGGAGGGAGGGGGGTCTACGGAAAACATCAAGTGGTCTACGGGACAAAAAAGTACCTAAGGACTTCTGGAAGACAAAGGTGCCGCTGGTCTATCTGAACATTGAAGTGTGTAATTATTGCGTATTTAAACCTGTATACTAAATGAAAATTTACTTCTTTATATAAATATTATTAAAATAATAGGAGCTTTGATATAAACAATCTTTGTAATTATATTGATATTTTACGTCTTAATAGGATACCGAATAGGCGTGCTTAGAACGCCATATATACAGCCATACTACGAACGCAGCTATACTAAAAATTAGAGAAGAATTATCAATATTTGGAACTATAAGTACCTTCTACACGTTGCGTTTCGAAAGCGAAAATCTGCCAAAGCGTAGTTTTTATTATTATTTTTTTTGAATTTTGGATTTTGTTTTTATGTAATACGTATTTTAACTATGTAATGAAATGTAATGTAAATACATGTATGTGTACGTAAATGTAAAATGTAAAAAAAAAGAAAAAAAATGTAATTATAAAACGAACAAATAAATACTTCTTGCGGGACTGTATGGGGATAGAAGCCTCTGATCTTTGGATAAACTATTAAGCTCGGGCAGAACAGATGACTATAGTCGTTATAACTTCCCGGGTGGTGGATGGATTGGCTTCTGTCTCCATCCACCTCGTTGGAGTAAGAAATCTGCTAAAGTGTAGTACGGCTTTAAGCAATCTAATATCCTATATAATCAATTATGGTACTCAAGGCCCTCCCATAATGCGGCAAACACGGAGCAGCTCCGTGGCGGCAAACAAGACGGCATCTTCGGTCGCGAGGCTGCAATCGATTCCCTCTGCACCTCCCTACTCGCATCCGTAGACTGGGGTGGAGAGACAGAGCGGGGCACAAATTCGTAATAAATATTTAAACAAGACATCAAAGGAAATTCAGCGTTCGCCATAGTGGCGCGCTCCCCAGGTACGCACCAGCCTAAACATGATTAAAAACGCAGGGGCACATAAGGAGGGGGTGCGTTGCGTCTTCTCTAACTCACAGCGTCCACCGGACAAAATAAAGCGCCTAATCCAGTTTAAAACGTTTTTAAAAAGGAGCTCTACGCAAGCTGACGACGTTGAATGCCAAGCAAAGCGTATATAGTGGTGGGGGGGCGTATAGTGAAGAAGGGCTGCTTCCAA
This sequence comes from Micropterix aruncella, assembly GCA_944548615.1. NCBI lineage: Eukaryota > Metazoa > Arthropoda > Insecta > Lepidoptera > Micropterigidae > Micropterix > Micropterix aruncella. The sequence goes on along the minus strand of OX155957.1, from coordinate 12,682,300 downwards.
TGTAATATTCTAATAAAGGCGTAGTTTACTTTTGGAGAATGGTACTCGTATATATATATATATATATATATATATATATATATATATATATATATATATATATATATATATATATATATATATATATATATATATATATATATATATATATATATATATATATATATATATATATATATATATATATATATATATATATATATATATATATATATATATATATATATATATATATATATATATATATATATATATATATATATATATATATATATATATATATATATATATATATATATATATATATATATATATATATATATATATATATATATATATATATATATATATATATATATATATATATATATATATATATATATATATATATATATATATATATATATATATATATATATATATATATCCTTCTAGCCGTATTCGGCCATAGCGATTGCATTCTAGATTTTTTTTTTTTGTTTTTTTTTTATTGTTGGGGGTTTTGCTGGTAAGCCCTCAGGTGACTGATGTAGCCGATCTTGGCTTTGAATGTGCGTGCACATTTGGCGCAAGTCAAGACACCATCGACGTAATTATACTTTATGGCCGCCGGTGGTCGGGCCTTTAGCTCGTCGCGCTTGGCATCTAAGTCGAGCAGCCTCTTCTTTTCAAAATCATCTACATTGCCCTGCACTAGCAGTCTCCATCCTGGGCGATCTTTCGCTTTACTCTCCCACTGAGAGGGTTCAATGTTTGTTAATTGTTCAATGTTCAAAACTCGTATATAACCCGTTACTCGCAGTATAACTCATTACACTGCAAGTAAGTATAATCTTTTTATTATCATATAAAATTACCCAAATAAAAGCGAAGCGGTTCACTTATAAAACCTATCTCACTTGCTAATCGCAACCTTAGGCATTAATCTGAGTAAATTCTAAAACTGGTTTAATGGCCATAATAGCAGTTGGCGTAAATTATCTAAATTAATAATATAGCGTTTTCTCAAAAGTGCGAATTAATTACTCCACGTTAAGAGGGTGTACGTCCAGCTACCTTAAGTTTCGCAAAATGTTAAAAAGAGTTTGCAATGAAATTTATAAAGAAAATTGGTGTTTTTTAAAAATTTGTCTTATGATATAACCTAAAGCATAAGTATACTTTCTTTTTTCATATTTAATTTTACGTTGTTTTTAATTTTCTATTTAATTTTTTTTTAAATTATATATTTCTAAATTCATTGGACTAACGTCATGTTAACATAAAATATTACTTTTGCGGTTGTAATTAAAAAGGAGATTAAAAAAAACCAAGCATAGATATTTTCATTATCAGCTTCAGGTCGTCATACTGTCGATAATAATATTTGTGTGGGGCATAATCGGCACTCGATTATGTTATGGGCATTTATTTTAGAGATCTGGGGATTTTATTACCATATGACTTATCTATGTTAAAGACATTAGAATTACAACTAGAGCTGTCAACTACAATGGGCGAACCCGTCACCTCAGGAAGTTTTAACGAAATTTAATCGATTTATCTCCCGTGAGGTGAGCGTAGAAGACTTAGGACAAAAACAGTCCACCGTCAAGCTCCGCCACATGCCCGTAAGAGGCCAACGCCTAATCCGCGAGATAGCCAGGTGTACAATGTATGTTTCACTAACGCCCTTACTTCCAGTTGCGACCAGATTACTTCGGTATCTCGACTGGTTACGAGTTCGAGATCGCTCGCGCGGTCCTCTCCCTTACGTAGCGGTGAAACGGTGTCAACCGAATCTATCGCGGACGGACCACGGCATTATTTACCCGGCTGTTCACCCGGAATCGGGTAGCCGTTGGTCGTTTCAAAAGCAGTCGCCGTAAGGTCAGCAACCACCCCCGCTCTATGGGAAACAGTACTGTTTGCAGACTCCCACGACTGTTAGTCAGAATGCACAATCGATTGGCTTACGCCGCACGGTGCGCAGACCATGCAGGAGCGCCAGAAGATTGACTCCTGGGGGAATCTAGCCCTAAGGCCAGAGTCCTACCCGGGCTCGCGCTTCATGCGTGGAAGCCGCCGGATGGGTGTTGACCCGTGAGTCTGACCGACCCTGAACAAAAGTCTTCGTGGCCAACTCAACAAGGGCCCATTAGGGCCCATTAGCATTACAGTAGTTTAAATATATGGGTATATTGTCCTAGTAAGGTTTTCTATTTTTCAATGAGTATCTATTCAAAATTTAATATATTGTGTGCCAACGGGTAGCCTGTGTCAACATGTTTATGGTACAAAATAGTGGACAAAACGAAAAAAAATATTATTATGTCTCATATTTTAATACTTTGATATTATACACTTTGATACCTACACTAGGACCTTCCCTACTCCTCGGTTGGTAGGCCGAAAAAGTACAACATTGATTATTTTTTCCTTGACTATTCCTGCTGTTTTATTCCAACATTGATTATTCCTGGTGTTTTATTCCATTATTTAATTTCAAATTCGCCTTTCTGCCCACTATCAGTTCCTAATGACACCGGTTCTTAATGGTTCCGTACAGCTTTGGTAGTGTTGGCCACAAATCTATATTATCTGGCCTGCCCAACTCACGATTCAACTCCTATCTGGTAGCCTCCTCGAACAGGGGCTTACCCTGTCAGGGCCGCTGTGAACTTCTGCCGCGGCTATAATCCTGCAGTCGGAGGTGGTTAGGATCAGAAGATCGCGGATTCGGGGGAATACCTCGGACGGAACTGGGCAGTTGGTGCACCATCCAGTTTGCTAGGTGCTAAATGCCCAGCTAGCAAATAGCCATAGGGGTCTGGGACTTACGTTTCCTTAGACGGCAAAGGGTATTCGTCGACCTGAAGAATTCAATCCTTGAAACGATCCACGCGTCGGCCACCTAATCCCGTGACCGTGGCGGCAAAGGGCGTCGCGGGCAGCAAAATATTTAAACTAAATAACCGCTTACATCAGATAGAGGCCACGCAAGCGACCTTGAATCAGTAACCAGACCGGAGGACGGAATAATACGGAAAAATCTGGTAGTATGAGCGTGAGGTTGGCCCGCTGGTTTCACTTTCCAGTGCCTCGCGTTAAGGCATCGGCTTCTTACGGGCATGTTGCTGGTGCTAGACTGTGGGCTGTGTTGTCCCTGAGTCACTGTGTAATCACCTCATGGCTGAAAGAACGATCTATATCGTTAAACAGCTTGAGGTGTCGAGTTCGCCTATTGCAGATGACAGCTGCAAAGTAACCCACTATCAAACTTCTGATTATGTGGCTTCCAGTCACGCCAATAAAGGGTTTAGGTCCTACGAATACTATATCGGCTCCTTTATTTGCGAAATGATCAGTCTTATTCACCCCATCATGTCCTGGCACCAACATCAATTTTACTTTAGTCTATTTTACTAGATATTTTAGATGTAAGGTTTTCAGAAATACGTGAATAAGCTTAGCTCAAAAACTCAAACCTTAGCTTGGAGAGCTTACTGACTCTCTGAAATAATGTAAATCCTAGAAATGCGCATGCTTTTTTAGTTGATTTACTTTTTTAGTTGATTACTTGTATATTTATACAAACATCTATAGACAACATAAAATATTAACACAATTTATTGTTCACACTCTAAAACTATATATACGTCTAACTTAAATTAATATAAACTACAAAAAAACGACATGAAAATGCATTAAATATTAGGTAACAAAATATAAGATTTATAAAATAGATATTTGAAGAAGATTATTAGTACGTTATTTTAAAAAAAATGTCGCCACGGCATTGACAAATTTATTTTTTTTTAAGGGAAAGTTGAGGCTCCGATAAATTTGCTGTGAAACTTGAATCTGCCAAAATTGTGCAAGGGTATTTTCTGCAGATCGAAGACTACTAAACTATGTACGCGATCTTCAAACTTTATTAAAGCAACTACTAAACTCGTATTAGATGCAGCTATTTTAACTACTGGCGCCAAGGGACAGAGGGTCCAAATTTCAGGGAAACCTATTACATTATCCAACTATCCTTTCAAATATATACGCCTACAGTTTTTTTAAGCTTTGCTTTCCAATGCCAGTGAAAAATAGCCTAAGTACAAAAATTGAAGGTAGCAGGCGTTGATCTCCGTCAAACATGTTTTTCGCACGGCCAGCTATATGTAGCATGTTTGCGTGTCAGTTTCAGCAGAAATTTTTACCTTCTCGCTCATACTGCCGCGATCAAAAATTTGTTTTACAAAGAAGCTATTCAATTATTTACACGAATTCTATCGAAGTAGGCATCTTCTATACCTTTTTCGAGATATTTTTCTATATGATTCAATACTGACTGCTGCCGCTATTCGTGCATAGAAGACTCTGTGCCGTTTATATTAAAATCTACTGCACATCATCATTTGAGACAGTGTAAATATATAGATAAATCACATGCTTTAACACACATCTTCTTTTTTCAATCCGCAGCAGAAAAAAAATAACACAACACAATTATAACAAAACAGAAATGTTGTCTCGGTTGGAGCGACGGGTATAATATATATATTATATATACATTGTAACTCAACTGAAATAATAAAATCAACATGAATCTCGTAACCTAAAAGTGTTTTCTTTTCGAACTATATTAAAGCAACAACATAGGTACATGTATAAAAATAATTGTTTATTGTTTGTTAATAACAGGGTATATAATGTTTATTGACTATCGAATAATAGGCAAGACACTACAGACTAAACTCCTGAAAAAACTATTTAATTACCCATGTGAAACATGGATTATATAAATGTATAAAATTTAATACATTATATAACCTACTGATTTTTGTGTATATCAAAACATATATTGCTTCTCTAGAGCTGGATGCAAAACGCTGTATATTTTTATGCCTTTTAGATTCTGCAATTTTGAAACATTAATAAAATTAACTTTATGAGTAGGCAGTATTATCGCAAAGTTTATGTATGTTTATTATTATATATTTATATGTTAGTAATCATGTGAAAAAACCGATTTCTTATTTTTTATGCAAATTCCTGTGCGACCAACCGGACAATACATTTCAATACCCAAATATGTACCGCTAAGCGGATTTAACTAATTCAAATGTCAACGTCTCACTTGTGCCATTGACATTTTTGTCCTGCGGCCGCCCAGCTAACCCTTCTGTCGTCCCTGGTATAATACAATGGCGATCCGAAATATCATAATCCACAAAGCCCTTTTGAGGGAAGAAAAAACACGGGACACGCATGGCTGATCGAATTTGCGGCGCACAAAGCGATAATGGCGAGCCGGGCCATTGTTACAGTTTTCAATGTTTCATGCAGGTGATCCCCGAGAGCGTTTGTCGCGACGTGTTATTGCAGCAGAAAGGGTAAGACCCAAATCGGATTTGGACGTGCGAACGGCTGCCGCGGCGACATTTTCAGTTTTGCGATCGCTTTTGTCACGAAACCACTCGGCTCCAACCATGGCTCAGCTCAGTAGGTAGGTATTGCCTAAAGGACTCCGTAGACGGTCAAAATTGCTTGTCAAGCACGTGATTTTTTGGGGCTTTACAAGCAATGTTGACCGTCTAGAGCTATCCTTGATGGCTTGACAAGCAAACTACGTGCTGTTCACAATACTCGATGAAAATTTATATTTCTGCAATGCTTGTCAAGTCCGCTTGACCGACTAGAGATACGCTTGTCAAGCAACTCACAACATAAGCTACACGAAACGCCTTAAAGAGGCTCTTCACTCTGTGGTGACTAAAATGCAAATGAATGTAAATGCTTCACAAGCATGCTTGATGTTTCATTACGCCATGTCAAACATGATTGCTAAGCACGATAAGCATTGACAAGCATTTTTGACCGTCTAGGGTGCCTCTAATACTACTCTGACAAGATAAGTTTTTTTACCGGATCAGCAACTATTTTGTTGGTTAAATTGAAATATTAAAACGAAACAATCCTCTAAATTGAACACATTTAAAAAACGGCAATATAATGGAACATGGAAATAAATAAGAACACTTATAAGCTGTCGTTGTATAACGCGATCATATATTATGTAAAAATTGTGTGATGAAAAACGATTCATGTAGATTTCGACAAAGGAACCTAAAACTTTTGAATACCTCTATGCGATTCACTACTGGAATGTCATTCCCTTTACCGCCCTATCTATACGAACGTACTAGTGATACGTCCGTTATATTATTGCCCATACGCAACAAGCCGTATCACGCACGTTCGAGTACAAAAGCAAAAAAATAAATAAAAATAAAAAAACCCGAAACCCACAAAGCGTACGTGACACGTTAAATTGCTCCTACGATTCTAAATACAAAAAAGGTAATAAATTGTTTTGTGTAAAAAAAATACTAGTATATTGTAGAACAAATATTGTTATTAGGAAATCTAATGGAAAGACCAAACGATTTTTCCTCCTTTTTAAATAATAACCCAAAGGTAGGGCGGTTAAAGTATTGAAAAGTATTTAGCGCCATTGCCATAACTCATTATTGCCAGGAAATCAGCACCCTATGATGTATGCAAGTATGTAGTACTGTACGGCCAATATCAACGTGCACTTGGAGTCATAAATCATTAGGCCGGACCTCTCGCTCACACTCGCTGTCTTTCGCTCGCACTATGGGGATGCGTGTTTTAAAAATAATAATAGCAGTATCGATGGATTATCGATGTATCGATGGAATATCGATGGATTATGATGGATCGATGGTTGGATCGATAAAGATGACAAGAGATTTTCGATGGGTTGATTTGTAATAATTGGTTTAGTTAGTTTTAAACTCATTTATTAAGAAAAATTTTCATAAATACAAACTAACGTATACATGCAACAATAAAGTGAAATAAAAGTTTAAAGAATATTAAAAAAATATCTACATAACCCTAAATATTATCTTAAAATGTAACATGAAACTAAGTACTAAATATTAAATGCAACTGTTTGCATGGTGATACGGTAAAATAGTACCGTGTCACCATGCAAACAGTGAAATTATTCCTACTTACCAGTACGCCCAAGTGCATTCACCTTCGTTGAACAAACCAGCCAACAATGTAAGATGACCATCTTTGCGAGCTTATTTCCACATGATAATATCTTACAGAAAAACCTAATCACAGTGTATTTGGAGGTGTTAAATATAACGGGCAAACCCGTCACCTCAGGAAGTTTTAACGATATTTGATCATTCTGTTTCCCGTGAGGTGAGCGTAGAAGATATGGGACGAAACAGTCCACTTTCTAGTTACGCCACTCGCCCGTAAGAGACCAACGCCTTACCGCGAGAAGCCGAGTATGCACAATGCGGGCCGACACTCGCGCCCTTACTTCCAGTTACGGCCAGATTTCTCCGACCTCACGGGCTCGAGGTCGCTTACGCGGACCTCCTCCTTACCTAGCGGTGATTCGGTGTCTACCGCATCTATCGCGGACAACGGCATCATATGCCCGGAAGTTTATTGGGTAGCCAATTGGTTGTTTCAAAAGCAGTTGCCATAAGGTTAACAACCACCCCCGCTCTACAGGAAACAAAGCCGTTTCCAGACGCCCCCGGTTATGTCGGAATGCACAGTCAATTGGCTGACGCTGCACGGTGCGCAACCCGTCTAGGAGCACCTCAAGGTCGATTCCCAGGGGACATAGTATTACCCGGGCTCGTACTTCTGCGTGGAGGCTACCGGATGGGTGTTGACCTGTTAGTTACACTGGGCCCATTAGCTCTCAGTGCAGTGCAGTGGTAAATGCATGCGTCGTGGAAATAAAGAATAGCAAGTTTGTTTACATAAAATACAAATCAATATATTTAAAACAAAGAATGCCCGAGGAGAGTAAATTAGGAGAGGAAGTAGATAGAAAGGGAAGAACTGGTGACTTCTTAGAAAAGTAGTTATTTTTGAGGTGAGTCTTGAATGATTGCAAAGTAGGCGAGTTTCGTATATTTGCTATGGATTGGATATTTTAATATGTATATAGAGATATTTGCCATAAGATCAGATATGAAAATACCAATAACACAGAGGTTATCGAAATTTGGCAGACATTTGAATTCAAGCGCCGTGCTGCTAGCTTTGATAATCGGCACCTTCAGTGATAAACCACAACGAAAATGTAAAATTCCCTGCGTTGCGGTTAAAATCGTTCTATTTACACAACGATGGAAATATTGAACTATTAATCGAATACTATTTAGTCTACTAATGCCGACGGAAAATATTTGCACGGCGCGATAAAGGGAAGCTTATTTATTCTCATCTGTTTGCATTCCATCCACGAAGAGACAACAAAGCGACAGAGTGGGGCAAACAGAATTACAATTTACATTGGTTGCAGAAAGCGAGAAGAGAATCTTACGCAATTTACTTAGGGAACGCTGAGCAAGGGTTGGGATTAGAGGACGGTTGAATTGCGGTTTCGAATTTGACTGAAAAGTTCGTTTAGTTAGAGCGCTTGAATTTAGTTCGATTCCAGAGGTGGATTGACTCTAAGTTTGATCGTGTTTATTTAGAAGTTGCAAATATACACAGAAATTTTGACGATTATCACCTGAGTGCTGCTACATGAGCTGCCGCTACATAAGCTGCCTGAGCGACATGAGCTACATGAACTACATGAGCTGCCGCTTCGCCCTCTAACCATCGATATATAAGGTATGTCGATGCCACTAGCGAGAGAACATTACAGAGAGAGTCCCAACTGAATGATTTATTTATAACTAGTAGTTTCAGAGATTAGCGCGTTTAAACAAACAAACTCTTTATCTTTATTATTAGAACAGATTATGTGGTAAGACTCTTCAGAAACCTTCAGTCGATTTTTAGATTTTTTTCAATCGAATGTGAGGCGACCAATTCTGGTTGCCTACGCAAAATGTATACAAAATGTATATAAATTTAAATAAATGTAAATGTGCGCCGCTCTATAGTAATCCGCTCTATAGTAATGGTATAGCTCTATAGTAAACCCCGCTCTATGTAAATGTAAATGTGTGTGTAAATATAAATTTATATACATTTTGCCGTAGGCAACCCGAGCTAATCGCCATTCATTTGAGGGGGCGGCTATCTACTAAAACATTATATCAACTCCGTAATCACTGCTTTTGTTCTTTGGATTTTATAATCAAATTATGTAATATCATGTATCCAAAGTATTGTATCCCTCCCTCCCCCCTCCTCCCAAACCCCCTACCTCCGGATTTTTCTCAAGATCCTCCAGATTTTTTTTCTATTGCATTCATTAGGAAATATTTCCATCCCGAGAACATAGCGATCAAAACAAAATAGATTCAACCTAAAATATGTCGGTCCTATTCAAAAAAAAGAATTACGAATACCAATCGTTCGAATCGTGAGTAGTAAAAAAGCACTCACAGTTTCTCCCGAATTTACCAATTTTCCAGACAACTTTTCCAATTTTCCTTTCCGTTAGGACCTCATTTGGACTATTATGAACATTTTAAAAAGGGAAATTAGCCAAATCGCATCAGCCGTTCAACCTAATATGCGGTTACCAACGAACAGCATTTCATTTTTATTTATATAGATTATAGAACATCAAAAAGGTGACAATTTATGTTTTAACGATGAGCATATACCACTAATGATAAGACCGCTAGTTACTGAGAATTAATGACATATCGAATGTTTATCGTGAATAATAAAGACGAAAACAAACACGAAACCAGTCAACTCGACAGTGGTTACTATAAGATGCCACGTTACCAATAATTATGAATAATTGGGGTAATCAATCGCCCTAATCTGTTCTGTAGACATTTTTATACAATTATATAATACATACGTACATACAAATAAAATAATATTACCTTAAATATAATTTAAATAAATTATATTCATTGATAAAATAATACGAACTGAAATACAATATAATTTTCAATTTAATTTTAATATCGCCGACATATGCGTTAAAAATAAGGATATTTTTTATTGCCCATTATTATTATTATTATTATCTGATTAAAAACTTTTGATCTCAATAACTTAGTAATTATAACACAGAGCCCCCAAAAAGCGTCCCCAGAATTAAAAACAATTATTTTAATTTTAATAAATTGAGTACAAATGCAGAACGTCAAAATACAATAGTACATTTTGTATTTATTTCGGAGTATTTTACGACTTTTTTCATTGGCCAAAGAGAGACCGCCAAAGAAAACCAGTGATCACTTTGTTTTTGGTTAAGATACAATTTAATTAATACAATGTCCTATATTATTTATTCGAATTATTTTAGATTTGTGTTATGTCTTCTGTCCTGTTGTTCCATGCCTATAAAATAACCGTGAATTGAATATATGAAATAGAAAGAAAAGAGAACGCAGGAAACAACTAAGCCAACCATAAATCCTTTGTGTTGAAGTGAACCATACATAATAATACATCATATATCTCGACGTATGAAAATCGTCTCAAATTATAATAAATAATGAAAATAAAGATAGTATGTGGATACAGTATGTCGACTTACAGTACTATAATACGTTGAGTAAAAATATGTAGATTGATTAACACCATTTATCTTTATCAATTACGTAATCGCCTATTTTTAACAGAATTCATTAAAAGAAGGAGGTTATCAATCAGTTGTATTTTATTTTTTTAAGTTTTTACCTTAAAACTATGTTATTTATGAACCGATTTGAAATATTCCGTTTTTATTTGAAAGTATAGGTATACTTACAGATTGGTCCCATTTTTATCAAATCCTATTCTGATTATGGGATCCATGAGTAATTGAGGGAACTCCTAAAATATTATCAAATAAAGTTGAAAATTTACATATTGGTTCAATTCCATTGACAATGCATTTGTTTTATGATAAGCATGACCTGATTCTACATCCTGGGTTGGCTCCCGATGAGGGTACTCCTCAACGGTCAATAGCACACACGAAATTTTGTATACTCATTCAGTTATGACAGCCCGTTCTAAGTTTCCCCATGACATGGTAAACTTTCACTCCAGAAGATATTAACAGTGGTTTTATGGTAGTGGATAAAATCTACACAATTCAATAAGCATTTAATTGGTTCGTGAAAATTACTTACAATTCAACTTATTGTAAAATCATTATTGTAAAATAATTATTGTAAAATACAGTATAATGTTGAATAATTAAAAAGAATTACATTTTTTTTTCTGGAAAATGCGTATAAATATTTCATTACCTGTCAGTTGGTAAAAATCACATATTGGCATCTTATATTATTTAAAACCTACACTTTCTGAATGAGCCCCATACAGGTTAATAATTTGTGATGCAGTAAGAATTTCATCATTGAAATTTATTACTATGCAAACCTACGATAGGAAACGGCATCAGAAGAAGAAGAATACACGACACAAAGAAACCTCCTCAAACGTAGCTCCAGATCCAGATTTTTTCGGTAACATAAAAAAACTCTATTATCATAAACATATTCTGCTGATTTAAACGCGACATATTACGACGTTCTTCTCCACGTTATGGCAGGCAAGATTTATTGACTATTATATAACGGAATATATGCATACCTTTCGTTTCTTTATTTTCCTTGTATGGTTACCGAGAAATAATTTTATTTTGGAAATAGGGCAAAATTATCATTTGCGTTGGAATATAAAATTTGTAAGGGATACTGCGTATTATGTATAAACTTTGCATTGTGTTATGTTTATTGGCGCATATTTTAGATATCAATAACAAGTTGGTTAGGTAAAAGGAAATTTATAAAAAGTAATCTGTTCACTAAAAAGAGACAATTTGTCTGTCTGCCAGTTATTACCTTTGACAGATAGATAGGAGTATTCACAAAGTAGAAGGTACACAATTAATATTAAAAAGCAACATCTACAAACGTCAAATATGTAATTTTATTCAATCTTTTGGAGCAAAATGTTACTTTATAATTATTAAAAATGATTTTTTTAAAGGGAAGGGGACTCCTATCGCAGACTGCGCCGGTTATTCTCCAGAGTGCACAGTCGATTAGCTAACGCCACATGGTGCTCAAACCGCCCAGCAGCGCCCAAAGGCTATCTCAAAGGATACGATCCACCTGCCGTGACAGTGAAAACGGAGATAGTTGGGACAGTGGTGAGTTGTCACCTGCAAGTGGCGAAACAGTCACCCCAAGTAGGTATTTCATATTATTATTATTTATAGTTATTTCAGCCTGGAGTGTACATAGTGACAAGGAAGAAACAGACTAACTTCTAGCTGCCCCAATAGTTAGAGAGCCAGCGACAAAAGAGTGAAAGAGTTTTGTAAAAGCTGATACTTTCAGATTTCGGCCATAGAATGCCGGGGTAGAGTCAGCAGGCCAGATTCCAGAACACCTGGCGCTGGCGTACTAGGAAAAGTGTACTTTTAATTAGTACCCCTAAAGTGTTTTAGAAAAACTGAAAATTCATCAGTAAACAGTGGATGCAATAAAGAACTCGAAAAAATAGACAGACATCTTAACAATAATACGCGTGGCGTAAGCATTACTACATATATGTCACAAAAATGAAGTACCTGCAAATACGCCGGTACGTATTTGTCGGTAGCTATTACCAATCGGCCTAATGCGCCCCGCAATATAATGGAATTTATTTCTGTGACATGTATGGAGTAATGCTCTTTTGGTCTAATGGTCAGAATTTAAAAAAAAATATTGTTTAAAATTCTGACCATTTGTTTTACATCTAGTACGCCGTACATTTTTCCTAGTACGCCATCGCCAGGTGTCTCGGAGTCTGACCTGCTGACTCTACCCTAGCATCTATGGCCCAAATACTGATCAAAACTCTTGCATTTTTTTGTCGCTGCCTCTTACACTACAACACGCCAGTCAGAGGTCAACATCTTACCGCGAGGAATTTGGAAGAGAACCCAGAGGACTGGGAAAAGACTTAGCTATGGAGATTCGCACTGACCCGAGCCATCCTGACACTGGCTATATGAGCAGGTAGTGTGGCATCCCGTCACTGCCACATCTCTATGTAAAATGATGGTATCCTTAATTTCCCTAATTCGAATGCACAATAATTGCAGGCTCCCCATTGGCCCCCCGTTCAATCTCTCCTAGACCGGAAAATTGTTTGATGTTCGCATTTTGACGTTTTCAATGAAACTTGCTTCGCGTTCGACCGTACGGCTTTGTTAATTTCGTTTGAGGAGGACTGAAAGTATTAGGGACAATAATATAATTGGATTTCCGAGACGGCCCAAGTACTGCGATGTTGCGCATTAATTGTAATTAAAAGCGCAGCAAGACTGCGAGGGTTATTTAGAGACGTTATCTATATAATATATAGATGCATAATATCAATTTATGCTGATAGGCATAGAAATATGAGCAGTTTATGAATTGGGTAGATAAGATTCAAGTGAAAACTATGTTTTTCAGAAATTATTATTTTTTATATCTATTTAGGTATCAAGGTACCTCACAAAGTTTTACATGCTTTAAATAGTAAAATGTTTCTCTAACTAAAGTAAAATAATATATAAAGGTTTAAAAACTAATTTATGGTTTGAATTTTGTTCACCCGAAATTTCGGCGATGTTGCAACCGCCGTTGTCCAGGATAGACAGGAGGAGTCTACCTTAGACAACGGCGGTTGCAACATCGCCAAAATATCGGGCTTTTTATATTATCAAACAATCGCGACAGTCTTCGATTTCATAAAGTAAAATAGTTATAATTTGAGATATATTATAGCTCTTAATCTTGTGCATACTTCTAAATCTTATGATTCATATTATTATGGATTGTTAGTCATAGTAATTTAAATATATATACGTTCGTTTCAGAAAAATCGTAATTTTCCAGAAAAATCGGGAAACTCAGTTTTTTGTTTCATTCTAATCTATTTATATTCACAATAGGACAAATCAACCAATCAAATCTTTTGTTTAATGTTGTATTCGTTCACCTCAACTTTACTATATCCATGCCATGAAAAAATCTAAGATATGGTAGAACGACAGGTACTTTGATTATATCTGCATTCTGATTGATAAAAACCACGAGTTAAAAGAAATAAACTAAAAATATGAAAAATATGTGCTTGCTAATTTAGGGCGTGACGTGTTAAATGTTTACGGTCCAGGAATGATTACAATCAGATTAATAGAGCGAATGATATATATTTTTAGAAACCTCATTCTATGGTAACTAAATCCATGTAAAAATGAACTGAAAAAACATTCTGCAATTTGCATAGTTACAACATTTACACTTAGTAGTTCATTAAAGAAAGTTAAATTTGAATCACACGCTGAAATGTAAATTCGACCACGGTGCTTGATCGGGGTCGCTAGGCTCCGACTCGGACGTTGGGGTGAGGGTTGCTGGTGAATACTAACAGATGGTAAACGATGACGCAGTGCAGCCCCTTCCCACCTCCATTCACCACTTTCCCGCCCCCAACGCCGGCGTCGACTTTCCAATCGACGCCGCCGCCCCAGGCGACGCGTCGCTCTCCCGACGCGTCGACTTACCCGGTATACGTTAGCGCAAATATCATTAAGAAATACTTAGAAAATCGCCCGCGGGAGAATTTAATTCCAAGTGGCACGGACTGGTTCAATACAGTGGGACGGAAGACAATTGGGGAATAAAGATTGCACTTGTCTTCCAGCGAGAATATTTCATCTGGTGCAGCTGATGCAGTGTTTATGAGGATGTATTGTAATAATTTTAAATATTCATTTAAATAATACCACTCCAACCAGGATTTCTATTGATTCAATTCACAAGTAAGACCTTGGCGATCAAAAGCGAGATAGAGAATAGTTGACCCGATACCAAAGCAACTTAAATCCAATTCTGGGAATGTCCATGAGTTATACACACGGAGAGAGGGCCAGCAAAAATATTATCGACTTATATACCACATTCTTACAAAACAGAGTTGTCAACTACAACGGGCGAATCCGTCATCTCAGGAAGTTTTAACGATTGGTCGTTCTATCTCCCGAGAAAAGAGCGCAGAAGACTTTGACAAAACAGTCCACCGTCAAGCTCCGCCACATGCCCGTAAGAGGCCTACGCCTTATCCGCGAGATAGCCAGGTATGTTACCCAGCGTGCTTAGACTCACGCCCTTACTTCCAATTGCGAATAGATTACTCCGGTCTCTCCACTGGTTACGGTTCGAGGTTGCTTGAGCGGTCCTCTCCCTTACGAAGCGGTGAAACGGTGTAAACCGCATCTATCGCGGACCACGGCATCCTTTGCCCGGCTGTTCACCCAGGATCGGGTAGCCGATGGTCGTTTCAAGAGCAGTCGCCGTAAGGTCCGCAACCACCCCGCAGTACTGCTTCCAGACTCCCCCGACTGTTAGTCAGAGTGCACAATCGTTTGGCTAACGCCGCACGGTGCGCAGACTGTCCAGGAGCGCCAGAAGGTTGACTCCTAGGGGAAACTAGCCCTAAGGCCAGGGTCCTGCCCGGGCTCTAACTTCATGCGTGGAGGCCGCCAGATGGGTGTTGACCTGTGAGTGTGACCAACCCTGAACAGAATGGCTCTTCGTGGCCAACTCAGCAAGGGCCCATTAGCTCCCACCACATTCTTACAGTACATAGGTTGCTGTTTCTTTGTGGTATATTGTCATCATGTTATTTTACCTGCATAGGTCATAGAATTTAACCAATTTACCCGCCCTACCTATATAGGTATTATAGGGCGGGTAATTTACGCCCACGACTCACGTGGGCGTAATTTAGGGCGGGTAATTACGTTAACGTTTCACGTACGTTTATATGAACGTACGTGATACGTCCACTATATTATCATATTGAAAAAAAATATGTCTAAAAATTGTATACATACAAATTTATATAAAACCGATGCATAAAAACCGCTTATATAAACCGCTTATATAAACCGCTATATATTGTGTCTTGTATATTTTAAACAAGTATTGTTATTGACAAATGTAATAAAAAAAGCCAAGGATTACCTACTTTTTGAATAATAACCCAAAGGTAGGGCGTTTAACAGATTACGCTGGTACCCAAATAAGTCCCCTAATAAGCCTCTCTCTCATGCCCTTCCAGCTAAATATATACTTTTTAAGCATTACGCTATAGGTTGTTCCATTCCTTTATTAACTTTTCTGCAATTATAGAGATAATCGCTTTCTCCGATGCCTCACAATGTAAATAAAACTCTTTTGGATGACTTCTTTAATTTATCGAATTCCAATTGAATCTTCTGATTCCAAACTAGTTTATGAACCGTCCCTATTTTATTCCTGTAAATTTTTATAATGGGTGAGCTATAAACACGAAGTTTATGTGAAAGATTTTCGATTAAAGTGGAGTATTTATAATCCTCCTTTAATATGAAGTTCACAAATGTATATTGAAGGCAGATAATTGGCATTTCATATACTACCTAAATTTTTTTGCGAAAACGGCACCGGATAATGATCTCTCTCTCTACTGATAGTGCTGTACTACCTATTACCGGGGCGTACTACATGTTTTTATAATACACATGGGTACGCGAATACTACACCCTTGTGTAAATTAATGTCAACTAGACAATTTTTCTTTAAAAATTGTTGGTCATAACAAAAAATAGAAATTATTTCAAAATGGGACGAATTAATATTTAATGTTCAACTACGAACTCGATCAATTAAATTTTTAGTTGTTTAATCCATCTATCTATATATCGTTTTGCAGATAGAAAATCTCATTCGTATTGAGGTTTCAGTGAATTGCCAGGCCAATCCAAAGCGCCCACACCATTGTCACCGAAAAATATTTTTACAATCTTGGACGCATGGTAAGATGCCAGATCTTGTTGAAAAACTAAGTTTTCCAAATTTATTATAGTGAGCATTCGATCTTGCAAAACTTTATGTATTTGACCCTGTTATGAATACTTATTATTGATCCTGGACCTAAAAAGGAGAAGCAGTCCCAAACATTTGCTTCACTGGCTTTTTAACTGACTGCTGTATATGAGATGGCGAAAATGGTTCACCCTCAGACTGGCGAACGATCTAGTTACCCATGCTACTAACAAAAACAGGTTTCATCTAAAAGTAA
This sequence comes from Micropterix aruncella, assembly GCA_944548615.1. NCBI lineage: Eukaryota > Metazoa > Arthropoda > Insecta > Lepidoptera > Micropterigidae > Micropterix > Micropterix aruncella. The sequence goes on along the minus strand of OX155957.1, from coordinate 12,665,233 downwards.
CACCTCATGCAGTCATTTTGTGTCAATTCTTTGTATTTCTATGCCTAACGTTCTCCTTTATAATCACCATCAGGAGTTGCTTCTTCAGGGGTTCTGAGCTTTTTGCCTTATTTCTAGAAGAGGACACCGCACTGTAGAGGCAATTATATTTGTTCCAACAAGAGCAAGGTTTCCCAAGTCGTCACTGGCCTTCGTGAGGTTTAATTTAATGTTCCTTAAGATTAGTATGTTTTATTTATTAATGGTTTTTCTTTTCTACCCGTATTGACTCACTCTCCCTCTCTGTTTCTATCTTGATGTGGTAAAATTGAGCCAGTGTCGCTGTGGAGTTTGATCAGCTTGTTTACAACACTTTAAGAAATGACACATTCTTCATTTCTATGCCTTTAGGTATTTTCAGTATGTTAAGCAGTGTAATAATATTAGAATAAATTCATGTGATACCAATAACTTTATGGATATTACAATAAATTTATGTGATACCAAACTATCATTAAATTTAAAGAAACAAACTAAACACATTTGACACCAGAAAGTGAAAAAGCCCTAAAATTCGAAAATTACTTTGCTAACAATTCGCCTATATGTAGGATCATTTCAGGTTAGATTGACACCGACAGATTCAAACAGTTTTGCCAACGTATAAGTTTTGGTCGTTGGGTTTTGTACCAAAAGTTTGTCTTTCGGTAGAATATACGAGTAGTTTCTATTTTTGGTGATTGTATATGGTGTGATGAAACCGCAATTGGCATTGAATGGACGAGTGTAAGCTTAGGTAAATGGACTTTGAACTAATAATGATTGTTGTTTCGTTCTAAGTATCTCAGGTTATGGCGCTAGTCGAGTTGGCCGTGAAGGCAAAAGGAACATTTTAAATAGGCAAGTTCGAAGCCATGTATCATGCTACATAATAGGTTTAATACTTTTACTCGGTTATATTGTATACTGTTACCTATTAAGCTTTTAGCCTATCTCGAATATTAGGGTACATGTGGACTTACATTTGTTCTTGAATGTCTTATTCTCACACATACACATACCGAGTAGCCAGCGCTCCCGATCATTTTTCATCCGCTAACCGCCCGTTCTTTCACGCTTGACGTGAACGTCCACTGCAACAATTACCTGTTAGTAATTATAGAAATATGATAATCGCACAGCGGGACGTATCCTGCGCGGCTTAGTAATTAGGTACTTAGTCGGCGTCGCTGGATACAATGGCGGGTAGGCCATTGTCGAAACGGCCAGCGTATGAATTAGCACTCACGTCGCATACTAAATATCGAGGAAACATGCCCATTGTCGCACCAAGCCGATACGGGGAGCCTAGCGTGCGGATTACGTAGCTATTCGTGGCAGTAGTGGACATAAGACCTTATCGTACTGCGTCATATGTACTGTTATGTGAAAGGCAAAGATTAGACTGGATCCGTGAATATTCACTTTGAATTGGAGTATGAGCTTCTTAGACCAGGTGCACTGCTACTTTCGCAGATTTTTTGTACCCTCGTTTACTTAAGTTGCCTTGTACAGCCCTGTGTTTTCTACATCCCCCAGTATCTTTGACGGAATAATTTATTTGATATCACTTGGGTGCATAAGGTGTATTCCCAAGTGTTGCTTCCTTAATTACATTAAAAGCCCACATTTACACAGAAAGTAGATCTATGTCCCTGCTTTATAAAAGAATCATTTGCGCAATGCACATATTTGTATCCAGTAGCCCGATTTGATGTATACGCTTAGTGTACTTACACAATGACCTGCCAGGAGTAAGTGCGCAGCTATGTAGTTCCAGTTTAGTACCTATTAGTAGTTTTTCGATGCGCTTACCAGCAATGTAATACTCTTAACAGTCAGATAAATTAGTTCAAACAGCATCACATAAAATGGTCTAGGGAATCGACCTATCGACTATGCGAATCCACACATGCATATCGCAGTTTGACTGATCGAAAAATAGCAACAGGAACTGTTGCATTTCAAGCAATATTCCTTGCTGCAGAGCGGAATTTCTTGTGACGAAAGTGCGTTAGATGGATAGTTAACATGCTAAGCCAGAGAATAATCACCACATCTTTCCAGGACAAGAAGGTAAGAGTAGCCGAGGAAAGAGGCTGCGCACAAAGGGTGGTGGTTTCGCCGCTGCTAAAAGTGCTTTGTAATTGACAAACTTTTGGGGAAGCTTGATACAAACGGTGTTTACGCGCTAGCATATGCAGATGATGTGGTGGTTATGACAAAAGCTCTTCATGAACGGTGAACGAATTAACACAATGAGCGATCAACACAATATACCACTAGTGCTTAATCAATGGATCCACTAATCCTAGAAACTTGATTAAGTTCAGGAAACCTAAGTTTAACCATTAAAAAAACAGTCACCAAGTGAAGTACCTTGGAGTAACTTTGGATTCAAAATTAACTTGGCACTATCACATGAAATACAAACGAAATAAAGATACTATCTAATAGACCCTAGCATATTTGGGATAACATAGGGCTTCAGCAAAAACACCCTTTTGGACTGGAACGGCAAATATCCGGGCATGCTTTGGGATCACCTGGGCCATGAGGATCGCACCCACTGCGGCCATCAAAACCCCAATTAACTTAGCCACCTTTAAAATATTACGAAGAATAGGAAGAATACAGTAGAGAAGAAAGTGAAGTCGACAAATGGATATTACAATACATAAACAAAGGCTAAATAAATATAGGATAATGCAGAAATTAGACAGCTAGCATAGATGCACTCTGATACCATGATACCTGAAAGTAATTTTTTAAAAATCCATTCGGCAAAATCACTACCATAGAGGGGACAGGCACCAATATCGCATCGGTTTTGGTCGCTTTTTTGTATTCAAAATATTCTACAAAAAAACAGTATGTTGTGTTCATTGCCATACAACACTGATACAAATTACACCGTAAATAAACAAGGTTCGCCGAGGGGGAAATACGATGCATACGGCGGCGGCGCTGTGCCATTTTTCCGAAGTGTCCGTCGACACGCGTCCATAGTGATTCATACACCACTGACGACAGCGCCTTGACACGGCGAGGGCCCTTTCCGCTCGACTTTCTATACAAACGCACTAAAGTTAAAACTAAGGTTATGTAGTGCCAAAACATCGAAATTTCTATCAACATCCTAGTTATTAGCCCTAAAAAGCGTAAATTTTGCCTCAATTTCACCTTAGTTTGGATAGCCGTAATCTACTTTACAAATAATGAAAACTAAAAAATATTTCGAGGCAATCCTCGTACATGAAAAGAAGATTAAAATTAAGTTTATCTGAAGGTTCTAATGATAACGGTTTGGTCAAAAACATTTATTTCCTGGAACAAGAATTTACAAGAGCATTCGGTTTGTTTGCGTTTGAATACCTTGCTAACTCTTTCGTCGTTCTACAAAGCGCTATCTCTTTCGTCGTTCTATCTCTCTCGTCATTCTATCTCTTTCGTCGTAGCAATCTCTTTCGTCGGTCTACAGTCCCTCTCTTTTCAACAATGGGTGAGATGAAACAGCAAGCTTTTAAGACCACACGCGGGTCGCAGTTGCGGCGTTCGTATAGGGCCACCTTAACCGTGGATTTCCACAGCGATAGAAACGTGTGTGGACAAGAGGGTTTAGTAGATAGTTTTTACTTGCTGTCCCTGACAAACACGCGATGACCGTTTATTGTCTTTAGCGAATCTTTTGTAATGAACATCCGGCCTACATGCATAACAAAGAGCCCTTTATAAACGGGCTTATATTATAGTCTATACATCATTTACCTATGGGTTACCAATGACTGAAAATATCTCTGATGAATTGTTATAACAGGTAAAAAGCTTAGGTATTCCTATGAATTAATCATTAAATATCCCGCTGTGCCATGTGTGTCTCACCGTTTTAATATATTATCATGATGAACCCAGGGAAGATTATTTCATCAAAACGTTATCCCAGTGGTATCTTAAAGGAGAATCCGCTCTAACAATAGATATTAGGAACTGCCTACGTGACAGAGATAATCTCCAGCAACGCAGTAATTAGCAGCGGCGTCCGGAGAATAATGATGGAGGTTTATCACTATTTAGCAGATGGACTCCTGTTTGTTATGCGTGGAGTAAGATGACCCAATATATGGCCGGAATTTCTATATAGTATATTAAAATAATTTAATTATAGTCTTGTCAGGCAATTGTGGCAGAGGGCCATATACAGCATTAAAAAATTGCTGTTTGTGACCTAAATCGAGCCCCCGGGTTCTAAAGCGACGACATGATATACGCTGTCGTCGCTCGAAACGGGAGCTAAAAGAACTTTTATCGTATGTTGTCAGCCTATAAATTATCGCACTGCTTTCAAGTGGTCGATCGACGTTAATCGGTAAATAGAGCAAGACATCCTTCCGCGTCTGCATCAAACTGACTGTTCCGGAGATTTTTGAAGAGTTACTGCGTAGTCATTTTCTTACAAATCGTATAAAAACACTGCAATAAAATTTATTTAGAAACTCATCTCGCGCGTACGATAAAATTAGAAGCTAAGCGGTCATTCTAGACTTATCGTAATCGCCGCGATTCCCCAGACGGCATATCATGAGTTGTCGTCATTCTTAACCTAACATTGACAATTCAAGGACTATCGTAAACTCGACTCTTCGACTTAGCTGGTGTGAGTGCTTAGCTTCTTATTTTATCGATGAGTCGTACGTCGATAAACCAGTCAAAATACTATAAAAGTCTTCCGCTCCCGCTTCGAGTTACGATAATCGTATATCGTGTCGTCGCTTCAGAAACTCAGCCGATGTGTCACCTTTTGCAATTTTTTTGTTGAATGGCCTGGTTTTTCTTATTGTGTTGTTATCTACATTTTTAAGAGGGTACCACCACAGAACATTGGAACCCCGATAGGGTGGCAAGACGGGCTCGCAAATGTTCTTTGGGTACCACGCTAAGTATCTATGTGATACTTTGACAATCAAGGACTATCGTAAACTCGGCTCTTCGACTTAGCTAGTGTGAGTGCTTAGCTTCTTATTTTATCGATAAGTCGTACGTCGATAAGCCATTACACGCAGTGCGATAATTTATAGTCTGTCAAAATAGTACTATAAAAGTCTTCCGCTCCCGCTTAGAGTGACGATAACCGTATATTGCTTCAGAAACCCAGCTGATGTGTCACTTTTTGCAATTTTTGTGTTGAATGGCCTAGTTTTTCGTATTGTGTTGTTTTCTACATTTTAAAGAGGGTACCGCCACAGAACATTGGAACCCCGGCAGGATGGCAAGACGGGCTCGCGAAGTTCTTTGGGTACCACGCTAGTATCACACAACCTACTCAAAATAATAGGTAAAATAAAAAAATGTTATACGAATAGTTAGATTTAGGTATAAAGCTTTGCATGCCATGTTACTAAAGTGTTATTTAATAATCTTTTATATCTTACGAGAAATACGCAGAGAAATATCGATAAAAACGAGCCAAATTAACTAAAATGATTTCCAGATTCCGATTATTAGATGCCATATTAGTACTGTCTTTATGTACTGTCTCATATTAGTACAAGTCAGTAAGTTGTTGAATTCTGAAGTGCCATCAAATCTTTTAAAATTAGTTTTTCGGTGAAATTCATTAAAATTAAAACGCCAAAGGAAAGCAATTGAGTGATTGTTTTATAATAAAAAAAGGCTTTATTTTTAAGACAAAAACGTGATTGTATTATTGCCTTGTTAGAATATCTATAAGCTAACCTATAACTTAAACGTAGACTACAAGTTTTGCGTCGGCTATACAAAATAAAAAATAAAATGCTACAATATCCGATACTTGATAGTAACCAAAAAAAATCAATTAACTAATAAAACTAAATAAAGACGCAGAAGAAAGGAAAGAGAAGAAAAAAGGAAAGGGATCCAAGAAGGAGGAGGAGCAGGGCTGGTTATGTTATTATGGTTTTAGGGTTCGTGCTTCTTGAGCCTGACCTTGAACTTGGTGATGCTTGGATTATTTGCCGAATTTTAGTAAAAAGTTATAGAATTCGTAATGTTTTTGATTTATTTAGTATAGTATATGTATAATTTATTAATTCTTCAACACTGAGTTTAAAGAAGAACTCTAACTTAATGAGGTTAATAATGAAGAATATCCCTATAACGATTACTATGATACTTGAAGAAAAACCTTTAAGATTCATTTTATAATTTTTTTTTCTTTACATATAATATATTGCGATTAAAATGTTTATTTACATCATACCATGTCCTCAGCTACCTATCCGTATATACCTACACTTACCTACATAACCATTCAAATTTGTTTGAGTGATTATATCACCCTTCTTAATATACTTACCCTGCTATCGTCATATTTATTAGAGAACATTAGGCTTGTAATTAAGGATATAAACTAATTTTAAAAGAAACGTCACTTTGACGTTTTTAGTTTTGGACGTCAAAGTAACGAGTAGATCATTATGTTCTCGGATAAATTGTATATCGGAAGCCTACAGCTACGGACTGATATGTACATGCCAGCTCACACTATCACCCCTATCATCTTCGTTCAGTTGAAAAAGGTTGCTTGTGAATCAAGCTCGCGATCTAAGCGACGCTGAGCATTTTTCGCAGGAGATGGAACATGTCAATGATGGCTTAGGACAAGCGGTTACGGAAAATATTAAGAGACATGCCCACGATCCATACAAACGAAACTGAAAAACCGAGCTTATCACTAGCATTCTTAACATACGTCAAGGGTATGACAGAACGAATAAGTAAGATGCTAAACAAATTCGACATAAAAACGATCTTCAGGCCGACCCAAATATTAGCTCGGCTCTCAGGCCTGTAAAGGATATAATTCCACTGCAAACCCCGGGTGTGTACAAAACCGAATGTAGCTGTGGCTTAACCTAAGTTGGACAAACGAAACGGCCCACATGGACTCAACTTATGGAACAAATCAAAGCTGTTAAAAACGTTCGGCGAGAAAAATCGGAGGATGGCGGACCTAACCACTAGGTGCAATTTCAAAATCTCATTGTGCTATCCAAAGCACAATTTAACTTTCCCTGCATGATCCGGGAAGTTTTTTAAATAAGAAGAACCCCGAACTTCAATAGAGGTGACGGATTCAAACTCTTTACTACGCAGAACCGTCCTAAAATATCAATGGCTATCGCCAAGTGCAGGGACGTAATACAGGATACAGTGAGTGTGTGTGCACGGCGGGTTTTCTAAATTACCGTTACAATCTACGCAGTGGCGACAACGGTATGCGGCCATAGCCGCGGAACAACGGATTGATAACTCTTCAGTCTACCTTAGACAACTGCGGTTGCAACATCGCCGAAACATCGGGCGCTACACACTTCACCCGCTAAATTCGTTTTTATCTTATAATCCCGCAAATTTTACCCAGAGACAATAATGACGTAAAAATGTCTTGTATAAAAAATTGATTAAAATTCTTTTTGACAGATTCAATTCTATCCGAATATCTAACAAAAAAAAAATCCATATTAACGAACAGAATTTTAAATGGGGGCGCACTAATGAAATTATTAGCAGCATTAAACTCCAGGGGCTTTTGGACGACTTAATTATTCCCGTTAATAAACCCAACTTTTATATTTGCTTACCTACAAAATTGACAATGTAAGTTTTAGATGTAAGATTAAAATCAAACGTATTTCTTAAATAGCAATTATAGGGCCCGATTGCGTTTCTTTGTAAACTAAAACTAAAATTAGTCTAAGCGAACGAGACAGAGCAATACGTTAGAGCGGAATATGGAACGAACGATCGTCGATTAAATACTACCTGCCGAACATATACTCGTCCAAATAAATTCGAGCATATTTCGTGCGGTGTAAGATTTGACCTTGGCGAGCAGTTTTAATGCGAAAAAGTGACAACCGGTCATCTCATACTTCGCTCTAGCGTATTGCCCTGTCTCGACCACACGGACTAATTTCCGATTTTAGTTCACCGTCCAAATAAATTCGACCATATTTCGTGCGGTGTAAGATTTGACCTTGGCGAGCAGTTTTAATGCGAAAAAGTGACAACCGGTCATCTCACACTCCGCTCTAGCGTATTGCCCTGCCTCGTCCACACGGACTAATTTCCGATTTTAGTTCACGAAGAAACGCAATCGAGCCCATTGTCTGCATTGTTTAACGATATACAATTCTTGTACATGTTATGTGCATATACTTTACTATATGCACATACCAATAACATAACAATGAGTTATCATTGCCTCGCAGAGTTGTCGGGAAAAATTCTAACAAAGTAAACATTAAAGTAACCCAATATATAAAATAGCAATAGCAGATACATTTTCTTTCCGATCCTACTTTCTTCGACATTTACACCCAATTCAAAATTACAGTATTAAAAATCCGTTGAGAATCACTTAATAAAATAGGAATGAACACTATTACACACAGAATATATACCGTACAACATACATAATAACAGATTCAAAACATTAATTGCTAAAAACATAATATTCAGAATAATTACCAAATATACAGTTTGCCATTTTAAAAAATACTTTCTTTGAAAAAACAACAACAAAAAGTCTTTCGTGTCGCGCGTGCTAGTATATTACAGTTTGTTTATTGCACAATATTACAATATTACTTGCGAAAATACCAAAAGAATAGGTACATAACATAATAATCATTGTATGTATGTTCAGGTATGTGGTTAAAGAATAAAACAGAACCGATCCCATTCCAAAATGAATAAGGCATAACGCCTACACCTGGAAGAGATGTGGGCTCGCTGTAAAAATATTCAGATCTGAAGCTATCGAACATGTTGAGCATGTATGTGCCGTAAGGCATGCGTAAGCTCACTCCGCCGACTTATGTAGTTTGGCTCACGAGGACGGCTCTGCAAAAAGATTATGTGGCAGGGGTTTATTATGTATAATCCTAATAAATATTTTAAACATTTTTTTTAATATTTCTCTTTTTTATTATATTGTTATGTATGTTGTATGGTTAATATTTTGTGTATAATTAATAATAGTGTTAGGGCGGGAGGCAGTGATAGAAAATTTCAAGTCGTTTCTTCAAATCAATTATTGTGATCAATTATTCAAATCAAAATTTAAACAGCTGGAGGACATAAAATTTAAAAAACACATCAAGGAGATGCTGATAGGCCACCCTTTCTATAATTTGGCCGAATTTGAGGGCCACGATTTTTCAAATATTGTGCCCATTAAAATTACTTAAAAAAGTAGAGCCTTATTGTCTGATTATTTTATATGGTCTTATATCTGTACTTTTAGTTTAAAATGCATAACGTAGATTTAATTTGATTATTTAACATTTTACTGACAATTTGAATACGATAAATAATTTTACTACGTATCTTTTCGAATCACTAACTACTTCAAATATTAAGCTTCTATTTTGATTATTTATATTTATAGTTTGACAATCTAGTAGTTAATTCTTGACTAACTATGTATGTTCAGTAAAGAGTAGTAGCGAAACTTACTACATAACCCAATTATTTTGACACGTCCAAGAGCGGTCTTTAGCCGTCAATTGGACACGACGAAAATGTAATGTAATGTAATGTGTTACAAGCTTTCCAAGATTAATGTGCCATACTGTCACAAATCGTTTTATATTATTAAATAAATCTGCTTCTTTGCTGTATGGTGGTTATTTGGAACCGTTGAAAAGGTATGGCATAGTGAGTTTCGTGGTTATTTATTTTAAAATGTTTAGTTAAAAGTACTAACCTGTAACAAATAAAAATATAAAAAAATGACATTTATCGATAGTTACAGCGGGCCATAAGCCCCACCGTAAAGTACAGCATTTCGATATGGCCAATTAATTATTTATCGAAAACGTTCAGAAAAGTACGTACGTATCTGGCTAAAGTACAGAAAAGCTACTTGTACCTTAGCATTAAATTCTATAATCTACTCCCTACAAAATTTAAACAGCTGGAGGACATTAAATTAAAAAAAAACATCAAGGAGATGCTGATAGGCCACCCTTTATATAATCTGGCCGAATTTGAGGGCCATGATTTTTCAAATATTGTGCCCATTTAAATTACTTAAAAAGTATTGTCTTATTGTCTGATTATTTATATGGTCTTATATCTGTTCTTTTAGTTTAAAATGCATAACGTAGATTTAATTTGATTATTTAACATTTTACTGACAATTTGAATATTACGATGAATAATTTTACTACGTATCTTTTCGAATTACTAACTACTTCAAATATTAGGCTTCTATTTTGATTATTTATATTTATAGTTTGACAATCTAGTAGTTAATTCTTGACTACCTATGTATGTTCAGTAAAGAGTAGTAACGAGACTTACTAGCTAACCCAATTATTTTGATACGTCCTAGAGCGGTCTTTAGCCGTCAATTGGACACGACCAAAATGTAAATGTAAATGTAAATGTAAAACCGATATTGTAACAACTCGTTTTACACTATGAAATAAATCTGCTCCTTTGCGGCGGTATGGCGGTTATTTGGAACCGTCATAAAGGTATGGCATAGTGGTTTTCGTGAATGTTTATTGAAAAATAATTATTTTAAAATATAATTGACCTGTAAGTAATAAATAAATAAAATTTGCGTGTTCCGATAGGCATAGCGGGCCATAAGCTGAGCTATACTGTAAAAGTAAGGCATTTCGCTAGGGCAGATTCATTATTTATCAACAACAGAAAAAATTACTAAAGTATTTGTGTAACAAATCGTTTGAAAAACGTATTTTTTCCGACATAAGTTTAATTAATTACCTTGCGACTACGCCCGATGCCCAGCGCAAAATAACAAATGCTATTCTATTCTACTTCAAATTTTCTGTCACTATCTCCCGGCCTATATTTATTCTAATGTTATAAAGGGCATCTCACCGGCTTGGTATTACTGTAATGTCGATTAGCAAGTAATATGTAATATAAATGAGATAAAAAATAAAAAAATATTGAAGAATGGTAGAAATAATACATATTATATCGGCTATTGATTTTTATTTTTTTTTTCAACAAATAAAAATAGCAAAAGCAGATAAAAATTTAATTCATTTCCAACTTTTTTCGACAACGGGAGTCATGATGTTCATGGAACTTCACTAGCATTTCATACATATAAACTTGCTAAAGAACTTTTTGCTGTTCAAGCTGCCATCAGCATTATACAACAAAGCATTAACTCTCCTAAAAATCAATCAATTCCCCATTCTCTTGGTAATCAAAAAACGGTCACGCAAATGTTACGAAATAGTCCCTACGGATTCACAGTCGGAGTAAAAATTATTATCGTTCGGCCAACCATGATAGTCACTACTACGTGCTTGTCTCATCGCGTGTGCTGGAGAGTGCATGAGTAGCTGTCACGTGTGCACGCACGTGAATTCGAATAGATCAACAGGGTAGAATCCACGGTTGGTATCCAGCGTTTATTCACTAATATAATAAAATAGAACCTGTCTATTTTATTAAACTGATCTAATACGTGATTTTAGCTCGACCTTATAGTATCACTGAAAGAAAAACTTCCAGCAGTCGGAATCGTGAAATGGAAAATGCTAGACTATTTTTTATAATTTTAAATCTGTATGCTATGCCTCGATTACAAAAGACTCGTATAGCCAATTTTTCGATTAGACAACACAATTTTACTCAATTATATTTGTTAGAATATCATTGCATTGGATGTCAATACATTCTCATGTCGAAACGACATTATTAGCAGCGGTATTGCAAATGAAATTTATGAGTTGTCTGCTAGCTGTCCAGAAAGAAAGGTATGCGTATTTCCAATCATCATATATCGATGATGTTCAATATGTTAAAACACTTTTAAGTTCTCGCGCTACAAGACACAACTACAACTGGCAGCCAGCTTACTCATAACAGCGAAAAGGATATGACTTCTATGTAAAGCTGTAGTTTTGACGCGAATTAATAGATGACGATCTCGTCAATTTAAAGCGTATTGTTATATCCATTGATCAAACTGGAACAATATAGTCGTTTAATAATCATTGTTGAAAGTATTCCAAGATCTTAGTTGGCTGGTTGGTTCAATGAAAGCAAATGCCCCTGGAAGAGCTGGTGAAGAAGGAATTACGGTATACAGTAACGCTAATCGACATAGATCGTAGCATTGCGGTAAGAAATGGTATAGTAGCATTCAAAAGTATTGCCAGTACGGATCTGTCTCTGATCGTTACAATAATGCTACATAAAGGCATTATTGATTGTTGAGATGCAGCGTCCACATATAATACTTTGTCGATGGATATAAATTAATTATATACCATTTCGTCAATGACTTACGGAGAGTTGAGGCTGCTGTTGACTTGATTTAAATATAGCGTATATGGAAACTTGTGATAATATAGAATACTTTAAGTCGGTATTATTTACGACAATTTTGAATATCTCAGGGTAGTCATATAGGTTATAAACAAATTAATGTTCGTTCCTTTATAAAACTTCCTTTTAATTTTAGTTCAAAATATTACATTTCTGAAAATTACTGCAACTTATTTCAATCATCGATGCCTTTTTAACCAGAGTACTATAAATATTTACTCATTCATATGTCCTAACTGAATCTATCAGTCATGTATTTCAAGTGCGACTTTTCCTTATAAAATATTATCGAAATATTTTCCATGGCAATACCCACAATAGCGTGCATAACCCTGCTAATTACGTCTACCTCGGAAGCTGTCCTATTACGACATCGCTTTATTTTTGGAAAAGAATCAAAAATTATTGTAATTACGGAAATTACGGGCACCTGTTCACATGCGCGGAAAAATGACACTTTCGTATTTAGTTATTACGAAAAATAATTGTCATAATTTTGTATTATCAGTTCAGGAATAGTCACAGGCAGGTGATGGGTAATTATTTGATTGTGTACAATTAAATATATTCCAATACAATTATCTAAAATTTCAAAGGCTACTAATAGACTCATTGAGCTAGTGGACGCCTTGTGAGTTTGGTGACTTAGAGTTTAGATAGAACTTGTGTTTTGGAGTGAGGGGGTCTTAAAATACCAACTTTCGGTGAATCGTCTTTAAACTCTCAACTCATTTAGTACGTGCATGGGTTCAGAAGAAAACGGCAATGTCCTTTGCTAATCTCATATATTTTGCTCCTTATTTGTCCTACAGACCACCACAAACTTTGGTCTGTCTATTTTATTCCAATTAAAATTCTTTTTTCTCCCAAAGTTCATAGTAACAGATACAAAATAATTAAACCTCACCTAACTGAACCGCACGAGACATCCGCACTAAGATAGGCTTAGATGCCTTTATTTGAATACTGCCTAATGATAAAATAAAATATTAAATTGAATAAAGTCATTAAATCAATTTAAAACATTTAAATCTACAACAATATAATTATAAATCTTAGAAGAAAACAAATAGGTCAACTAATACATGTTGATTTGAAACTCTCAAAATCTATAGAAATAATTATGGAAAAAAAAAACGTACAAAATAAAATTTTAATAATAAATAACAAGTGACAATAATAATAAAGTTATCTATACATAAATATCATCGAAATTATGGTCTCCTGTTTGGTATTGTTGCACTCTTTTCAATTTTATAACTTCACTGACATTAAAAGTAACGCTTTTTTGTTAATGTTTGATTTTACTATCCATCAAATTCTCTTACCGGAGGGGCATTAAATTAAATTGATTCTTAAGGAGTAAAATCCACAAAGAATTTCTTTAACACATGGTAAGTACTTTTTTTTAATAGGCCAGGGTATACTTTATTTGAATAGGAATAGGTACTTTTTTTGAATTTTATTGCCGATTATATAATTGAATTGCATTTTATTGATTATATTATCTTTTAATATTCATTATTAATAATATTATTTTGAAGACCACATTTTGGGAAATTTAGTGTTATTAGCTTTTTACTAAAACTTGTACATTTGTAAGCAATCAAGCAATCAAGCATTATTGTAATATTAGAGTCCTGTCTACCCTAGAACGGGCTAGTCCCAGTTGGGTGACAGAATGAAATAAGCAAAAGGTTAAGGTTTTGCCATTCGGTTCCTGTTATTTTTGTAAGCAAATCAACGTTTTATAGTAATTAATTTTTAAATAAATAAAATAAAATAAATAAATAAAGGTTGTTTTATTTCACAAACTGCCAATATCGATCCGCATTTATTGGAAAACCCTATATGTAGTCTACAGTACTACAGCCTTTTCTAAATCCGGCTTTATCGACTGGCTGGAACTGGTTAATCGCGGCAAGTGAGACCTTCTATCTATGTATAACGTATATCTAGAATGAGGAATAAAAGGGTTAATCGAATCAAAATGTCGCTGAATTCACTAACCCATATTCTGCTAAAAGTAGCACGACTCTCGAGTTAAAACTCTTACGATAGTTAACACTATGTTGACCAAAAACTAAGTAGAGCGATCAGACAGGCGTATAAATTTATCCCAGTTCGGTTAATAAAGCACGCTCGCGGCGAGGCTAAACCCGCCATCTTTTTATGCTAATGACACTACCGATCGGAACACATACAAGGCCACGTTTTCGTCGTGGATCTGTTCCTTGTCTTTCCGCCCTTTATGGAAAGACACACGGGGGCATAATTAATTAATTCCAAAATATGATACTATATTTCTCATGGTTAAAGGTGCTCTTACTATGTAAATAGACATTTGCCAATGCTAATGTCACAGATGCGGAATGTATTTATATAGTATATTATTATGTTTAATTTCCACATCACTGAGTTCCGAAATAACACTCAGTTAAAATTGATCACGGAGCTAAGAGCAATACTCTGTCTCTGAACTATAGTACGATCTTTTAGCCCTGCTTCCTTGTATTATCCGTAAGGAGAAAAATATACGAAACTCGCCTTTATTAGAATCATTCAAGACTCACCTTAAAAAGTACTACTTTTGTAGGAAGTAACCAGTTCTTTCTTTCTCTCAACTTCCTCTTCTATTTTTCGTATACTTTTAATGACAGCTCGCAATCTAAAATAAGTATTAAATCGCACATCTAGGCACATACGTTATTTTAGTATTATGTGTGATATGTCTCGAGTTGAATGGGATTACAATAATCAACTTGTCGCTTATTAAATTAGAAAATGATTATTTTTGGTTATGTAAACTGTAATAAGTAAATAAATAAAATAAAATAAATATTTTTCCTCTCCTCTTACTTTTAAATGTAGTAGTTTGTATCTTACGCAGGTAAACTTATTTGTTTATTAAATAAATCTTTATTTTCACAACGCGCATGTACCACTGCACTGCGATTAGGTTAGTTATAAGATATTGGCATGTGGTAATAAGCTCGCCTTTTTGTAAATTTTTTTAAAGTGCAAATAAAGAGGTATTATTATTTTTACTGCTGTTCAAAATTGTTTTCTTGTTATTTGTTTTTGTATTTTATTGTTTCAGTGCAAATAAAAGGTTTTTTATTTTTATTTCTTTAAATCTTTTTCTTGTTATCAAGCGATTTACATTTCATGTCAAATAATTAAGGCTTACCACCGTAAGACTGCCCGTGAGGCCTTATCGCTAAAAAGAAACAATCTCGGCATACTGGTGAGGGCGGTCACGTGGCATTGTGGCCTGGACAGACACGTGTACAGTAGGGCGGTGTCAACTACAGCGGGCGAACCCGTCACCCCAGGCTGGTATAGCTAAATGGATCATTCTTCCAGACGTGGGATGAGCGTAGAAGACTTAGAGACAAAACAATATACCATTAGCCCATTAGAGGCCAACGCCTTACGGCGAGGCACCGTGAAAGGTACCTAACGGGCAGCCTCGCCCCTTAACTACCAGTTTTGGAAGGATATCTCGATCTGGAGGTATCTTGAAGGTTACGGTAGAGGTAGAGGCCGCGTAAGCGAAGTCGCTTACGCGGCCTCTACCTGTCTACCTGTTGAAATTACAGCAGTAATTCAATTTGAATTTATCGCGGACCTGGGCGTTCTTTGCCCGTATTGCCACACGGGATCGAGTGGCACAAGGTCATTTCAAGAGTGGCATGACAACAGGTCAACATCAACAACCAAGTATATTTTCATAGTCGCCAGACTCTTTGAGCAATTAATCAGAGTGCACAACCGATTGGCGTCGCCGAACGATGCGAAAACCGCCCAGTAGCGCCGGGATGCAATCCCACAAGGATAAACCAGTCCACCAGCTTGTAAGGCCTGAGACGCGGGAGTCTTACCCGGGGTAGCCTTCCGCACGAGGAGGCTTCTGAATAGAAGCTGAATCGTGAGTTGAGCCGATCCGAGAACAAAATGGATCTTGTGGCCCAAGCTGCACGCAACCGTTCGCTGCCGAAGACACATGTACAACCTTAAGCTCCGGGACACGAAAATGTGCAGGTTCTGCCAAGATGTAGAGGAAACTCCCCTGCACCTTATGCGCGAGTGTGGCCCGCCGATGCGTAAAAGATACACCCACTTGGGTGGTTGGGTGGTGCAACATCGCCGAAATATCGGGTGCTACAAATAGAGTTGTCAACTACAACGGGCGAACCCGTCACCTCAGGAAGTTTTAACGATTTTTCGTGTAGTGAGCTCAGAAGACTTGGACAAAACAGTCCACCGTCAAGCTCCGCCACATGCCTGTAAGAGGCCAACGCCTTATCCGCGAGATAACCAGGTATGTTACCCAGCGGGCTTACACTCACGCCCTTACTTCCAAAATTATTTATTTTATTTTATTTATTTATTTATTTCCATAATAATTGAAGTTACAATTTACAAAAAGAAAATATTTATCCTAATACAAAAACATTTTATAATAAGTGTACATATTGTAGGTACCTAGCTTAGAAAGGAAATTCATCGTTGACATATCGGTTTACCACCTCACTAGGTATGAACCTGTGTTGAGGTGGTACTAACATCGGTAACTTATTTTGAGAAATGCTACCAGATTACTCCGGTCTCTCGATTGGTTACGAGTTCGAGGTCGCTTGCGCGGTCCTCTTCCTTACGAAGCGGTGAAACGGTGTATACCGAATCTATCGAGGACCACGGCATCCTTTGCCCGGCTGTTCACCCAGGATCGGGTAGCCGATGGTCGTTTCGAGAGCATTCGCTGTAAGGTCCGCAACCACCCCCGCTCTCTAGGAAACAGTACTGCTTTCAGTCTCCCCCGACTGTTAGTCAGAGTGCACAATCGATTGGCTTACGCCGCACGGTGCGCAGACCGTCCAGGAGCGCCAGACGGTTGACTCCTAGGGGAAACTAGCCCTAAGGCCAGAATTATGCCCGGGCTCGCACTTCATGCGTGGAGGCGGCCAGATGTGTGTTGACCCGTGAGTGTGACCAATCCTGAACAGAATGGGTCTTCGTGGCCAACTCAGCAAGGGCCCGTTAGCTCCCTATCGGGGGCTACAGATTTCACACGGTAAATTAATTTTATCCTAATGTCAAACGACAGCGATAGTCTTCGATTTCATATCAGTCGAACTGTTAGGCTCACCAAATTATGATTTAAAAAAAAATTTTTTTTTGAATCAGGAGTATAGGGTACGACTCCCTGACTAACAAAAGTTACAACATTTTTTGGTACTCAGGCTACCAAAAGTTGTTGCGTTTGCCAGAATTTTTTGAGTCAAAATATCGTGAAAATGTAAAAGCTTATTAGCGTTTAAGATAAATTTGTTAACGGAGTGTGAGTTAGTAGAGAATGTAGATAAGGCAAAAATCCATTACCTACCCAAAGTCGATATCAAAACCATCTCATAAAATGTCCAAACGTCTGCCGATCCCTTTTAACCAAGTGGAAAATTCGCCATGAGCATATTTTATGAACATTCTAGGCAATTATTTGAGTGTTAAAAATCTGCAATAAATTTATGTGTGGAACCATGATGCAGTGGCTGGCATTTCAGAGATGTTATCACTATTTTACACGGTCGGCTGCGGTTGCGCTGCGGTTCGGCATGGCGGCGATGAATGCGAAAAATGCGGCGGCGCGAGGGTGTGTTGCGATGTTTACAATCGCGAATTCGCTGACCAGAAATAATGTGACCACCGCCTGTTAATGCATATATTTCATTTTACTTTATTTAGAAAACAAATAGGTGGACATTATTATTCTAACCTTACCCAATATTCCAGTATATTAATAGTTTGTTTATTATAAAAAAGTATATAAACGAATATAAGGACTGATGTTTGTAGCAGCCAAAGTTTGGGCGATGTTGCAACCGCCGTTGTCTAAGGTATATTCCAGTCCAGTAACAACGGCGGTTTCAACATTGCCGAAATATCGACTGCTACAAACTTCATTCGGTAAAACCGTTCAAAATGTTATTTATAATGTCAAACAACCGCGCTAGTCTTCGATTTAAGATCGTTTATTGTTTATTAGAAAATTTCCTACTGCTTACTTCCAACTAGTCTATCTTCTAACCAAACCAAACTTTGCCTGTGCCAAGGTATAACGAGTGCTATAAGATATCGCTATAGCGATAATACATTATCTTTTTTTTTATAAAACCACTGTAATATTCATTAAGTAATGTTTTAATAGGACAATAAAGTTATTTTATTCTATTCTATAGTATCGTTACTGGCGTTCGCTCCGTATATGGCATAGTCTGATATGGCATTTACCGCAAGTGACAATATTCCAATCATTACATGTCCCTATTATATATATTTAATTCATTGAATATTTATTTCAAATATAGCAGTTGCCGACCTACCTCCTTCTTTACTCCTCCTTAACCGATTTCAAAAAAAGGTGAAGGTAATCAAATCGGTTTTTTTATTTTTTATTTTGTTACGCCTGAACTCCGTCATTTATGAAGCGATTTGAAAAATTTTTCTTTTATGCGAAAGGATATACTTACAGAACAGTATCATTTTCCCCAGGTTGGTCCCAGTCTTTTTAACTACAACATCTGCTCTTTAAACTACTACTAGGCACACATATTTGTCCGGTATAGTGATTAGGTCGCCTGATCTTACATCGTAAGGTCCCGGGCTCGATTCCCGGCTGGGTCTCCATTTTCCGTTGGGATAAAATTAACGGAATTGCATTTTCAATTCTGTCGATCGAATGCATTAACAAGACACACACTTACACACATGATACACACACACATACATATAAACACGTCATAGTAGGGTTGGTTTTAAGAGATTGTTATATGACAATAAACCCGTCCATTGTGATTTCACAATAAAGAGTAGAAACAAACAAACATATTTAATATATATATTTCTTTATTAATATACATATTTATTAAAAGTTTCAACTTAATTTTAACAAAATGTATTTCCTATATTATTCAACTTCTGTGGTAACATATTGAAATACTTAAAACCTAGTCCTCGCATTTGTTTTCTGTGCATAGTAATTTCAGCCCCTAGTGAAATGAGTTTGTATCCGGCTATGTGTAGTTGCGACAATTCGGTCATTAAAGAGGTAGAATAATACATCTACCATAAAGATGCCTCAAACTGTCAATATTCCTAGTTCTGCAAAATGTGACCCGCAGCTGTTTAATTGCGGTTAAGTATGGTACTTTTTGCAAGCTTTGCAGAATGAAAATATATGTGATACGTGTCGCCCTACCACAGATCAGTATGCCATATTATCTCAGATGGTATTTTACAACGGCGTAACAGACTGAAATCACAGTTTGTTATCAATAAGTGACCAGATCCGAGATAAGGCATATGATCCATAGGTTATTTATTATATCTTCATCGTGGCCGATGTGGTTATGTCAATTCAATGATATCATCCAAATGAATCCTTAGTCAAAGCTAGAATAAGATCTAAGAATAACATACATACATTTAATGAAACTATGTATTAGGTACATTTATTTAAATTTTCTAAATAAAAAGCTTCTATTGTAAATGGCCACGAATATATTTAATCGATATATAGAAAATGTGTTGTATTTCTATAAAATAAAATAAATGCAATATAATATATAATTTTGCAGTTAATTAAAAAAATCGTATCAAGATAGATAATAAAATTTGTGTGTACCTTTTCAAACAAAGATTCCATTATATAATAGAAGACATTATAGAATACGAATCTTCGCTTGCCATAATAATAAATGACTAGCAAAGCAAGTGTGAAATACGCCAGCATTCCAGGTAACGGTGTGGGTAGTTAATGTTTCTATTCTCCATTACCTTCCAAAAATAAGCAATTTCTATGTATCATTAATGAGTTTGAAGACTACATATTGAAGTCAATTTTATAATTAGACCATATACATATAAGATCCATTAGAGTTCAGATAAAAGATAAGCGAAATTAGTCGGCCGTTATTGATTCCACGGACTCGGCTGGAATTCACGATTAAAAGCAATGTTTATGAACGGTCATCTTCTTCATAATTGGCTTTTAGGTTAGCTTGTATTTAGCGCTTAATTAGAAGCATACGCTTTCGATTATAATTGGATTAACCTGGCCGAAATTAACATTTTAATTATAATTGGACGTGCCTATTTAGCGCGATCGAATAACTTCGCCGCTTTGTTTTTACAGATTATCTCTGATTACGGGACGAATCAATCCATTTTAATGGGCTTATAAGTCGAAACATAAATATTCCTTAATTAGCAATCTCGCCTATCTGCGCTAATGATCTTTTACTTGCCTATGAAATATTTTGTAATACTAATTAATCCCGGATGAGATTTCCGACAAAGGATTTATTTACCGATTTGCTGGAAATGTAACATTTCTTGGAAATACCTAGCTCTCTTGTTGCTATAGGAATAAAGGTAATGTACGGGAATAGTGACAAGATAGAGACATAACGTGAATCGTTCATGATGCCGTTTTATTTAAGGATCACATTGTAATATTCAAGAGCAAGGAACCTTACAGCGGTTTGGTTACATAATATTGGGCCCGATTGCGTTTCTTCGTGAACCAAAATAGGATCTCAGTTCAACCGAACGAGACAGAGCAATACGTTAGAACGGAATATAAGATGAGCTATCGTCGATTTTCCAGCACCAAAACTACCTGTCGAACTTATGGGCGCCCGAATAAATTTAAACACATTTCGTGGAGTCTTAGATTTAGCTGCTTAATCTTTGGTGGGTAGTTTTAATGCGGAAAAGTGACAACCATCACATTTCACATTCTGCTCTGGCATACTGCTCTGTCCCGTTCATATGAACTAATTTCCAATTTTAGTCCAAGAGAAACGGGATCGAGCGCAATATATAAATAAAAACATTAAATTGTCTATATCGCTTAATAACGTTGATCATGATAGAAATGTTGTAAAGTAAAACCTCAATTAGTTTCAATATATTTTGCTGTAATTAATTATAACTATACAAATTAGCATCTAACTTAGGTTAGTTTGAAAGTCCCCTTCTTGACTGAAAATCTTTTTTGTTATAAATTTATATTTTTTTTAAACAACTTCTCCGCTCTCTTTTTAGGTGTCATATTGGGTGGAGTTTCTGATTTGGCTAAAACCAAAATTGGCTCAAAAATATAAGGTTCAATCAAAAAAGGACGTATTTTTACAATGTGAGAAATTATCTGTTATCCAATAAGGTCGGAATTCTGAATGATTGTAGGTATTTATGACTGCATGATAAATAATGAAATACGTTCTAGCTACATTTAAAATAAATCCTAATATAGTTTTTCCCTTTCCCAAATAAAACTGTTGTTATCGTGGCATATAGTGCAGAAATACCCTTGTAAAGAAATAAACAAAAAATCTCCGTATGTGAGCTCTTTACCGTCTCTTTGAATAAGGAGTAGGTACCTACATCATATGGAAAATTATTGTATAATGTAATATTAAACGAACGTATTCATGGCAGTGAAATTGTAGAAAGTTAATGAAAATAACAGGAAATTGAACAATCTCTACATTTTCATTACTTTTTATAAATGTTCAGCAATAACTGCGGTCACGCTATGGAACCGATATTTTATCTTTTAAGTACCTGTTTGTTCATCTCGTTCCTATTTCGAAAAAATAATTTGAGATTATCTCATCACATATCTTAATCTTATATCACTATTTTCTTCGATATCCAAAGTAGACAATAAAATAAATATATCAGACACTATTTGATTGGCCGCTTTGGCGTTATCTGTTTCATTCCAGTAATATATGTAGGGTAGACCGGGGTCAATAGTAACAGGGGTCGGTAGTAACATTGTGAATATCTCCCAAGCTGTAGTAGGTACAGACTAGTGGCGCCGACTGACGATGCGTCTGCGAGCCGCGAACCGCTGTTAGTCTCACCCCGGGCGTCGCTACTGCCGGCCGCGTGCAGTGACGGTGAGAATTTTTTACTCCTTTCTTTGATCATATTATTACGTTAATATTTCGTTTTTCTTGTTAATTTTGGACAATATTATTGCATAATATTAATCTGTGGTCTTTATATTATACATTTTAGCTGGACAACACGCGATCATAGTCACCAAACTATTGATTATTTGACTGAAATGCTAAACTGTCTACTAGGGGTCAGTTGAAACGCTATGATTGGGGGCAGTTGTAACGTTACAACTGACCCCGGTGTTACAACCGACCCCGTACATTTTTTTTGCTTTAACTAAGCTAAGTAACACAATGTGACATTATTTTTGTTTTTAAACATTAGATACATATGAAACGGTTTACTTTTTTATAAATTTTGCATAACAGCCCTACCGTAACACGATGTTTTAGATAAAAAATACTTTTTTTAGTGTTCATTAGAAGATTTGTTTAGTGTTACTGTTGTTAAAAAATACTTTCTATGGGTCAGTTGTAACACCCGGGACAATTGTAACACCTTGTTTAGTACTGAGAATAGTATTACATTTTACTTTGTATTTGGTTAGTTGAGGCTAATAATATGTTATAAAATAGTGATAATATGCTAATATGCTTTTATATAAGTATTTTAAAACGTTAAAAAAAACCTTCAGTTCATTGTGAAACTATCTCACAAATATTTTGCTTGTGGTTGAAATAAAACATTGATAACCTTCACTTTTCTGTATTTTTTGTTTTGTAATAATATAATAAAACATAGCTATGTAACTAGTGGTCCAAATGGTAATGAGAGAGTTAAAGATAAATAAAACATTTCACCCAAAAACCTTTGTGTTACTACTGACCCCGACTACTGTTACAATTGAAGCCGGATCGGGTCCACTTGTAACAATTTCCCTAGTTTTACTTTATGGTCTTAATCCTAGAACTTTTAATGGCAGGTGAAACGTGAATAATTTTAATATTTAGTTACTTAAATTTCCGACGGTTATCTATAAGTAACTATTCCCTAACTATTATACTGCCGCCGTACCGTAGGAACAATGCCAAATTGTTACTACCGACCCCGGTCTACCCTACATTGCCCAGTGGAATTTTGAAGCTTCAACAACAGCAGTAAAATTATACAAATTTGTATATCTGCTCAAACAGGCTGACTGATCTGTCGAGTTAGTTAAAAATAGTTTTTGTTTTTTTGACAAAATTAATTTTTTAACATACTATAAAATAACTTATCTTTTATGAAATGCAGTCTTTTTGTGTGATGAAATTCTGTTTCGGCTGACCACCTAAAGCATTCTGAAATTTTCTAGTAAATTCAGAACAGCAAGAAGAGGTATCTTTCATGCCGGTGATTTGAAATCTGCATTATATTTTATATTAAAAACTTTTCTAAAAATAATTCTTTTACTTTAAATTCGGGGGCTTAATTCATTGATTCATATTGTACATTTTCCATAGCTGTTTAATATTTATATCTGGTGGTAAGTAAATCCTATCTAATGACTTCCTTCAAAATGAATGCGGTTTATTTACTTGTAGGGACTCAGTGAATGACTAGACTTTAGAGTGTCTTTCCAGGGATCGCTATTTTTTATGATTCCTTATTTCTTTCGTCAGGCTACCTTCTTCTTTTGAAAAAGCGTTGCAAGACACCAAAACTCGGATTTTGCAATTCTTAAAAATTTCCATAAATACTTTCTTGCAAATTCTGACCTGCTTCTGTGGATTTATTAATTTGAAAACCGTTTGCCATGGCTGACAAAAATTTTGAGATTTCATGCTTTTTTTATTTTATCTTGGATCTACCGTAGTTTGAAACTAAATGAAGGTTTGGGAACATGGAAATCAATTGAGACAAGACCATTTTTTTGAAAATTGGATGTGGCGAAGTTTGAAATTAGACGATACATTTCTTCTATATCGTTCGGCGTTGGTTTCTTCTTTGGTGAAACTTATAGACATCTTAACCAACCTATTTTCATCGGTCTCAGGTGAAACAGAGGATAGAATTCGGCCACTGTGCTACTGCTCGTCCGGTTTCATAACTGTTTCTGTAAGTGTTTTTTTTTTTTTTTATATATATGTTATTACATGTCTTGATTTTTATTTTAATAAAGTATTAATCATAAAATTTAAATTGTTAGATATTTGAATTTTAATACCAATGATTTTATAAGAAACTAGATGACCCGGTGAACTTCGTACCACCTAAAATTGATTTGATTGTAACTCTTCATAAGCGTTTATTATTGATCCTAATCAACCTTTCAAATCCAAGTGATTGAAATCTATAATATGGCCGAATCATGTACGGTTTGAGTTTCGTTTGGTGAATGAAAGTCGTTTGTAATTAAAAAAAATTCAATGTATTTAATTTACATGATGAAATATAAATGCTTCTTCGACTTTTCCGACTTTTTAGACTTTTTCGGCTTTTGCCTTTTCCGACTTAATCGACTTTTTTCATTTTTCGACTTTTTGGACTTTTCGATTTTTTTGATGTTTTCGACGTTATCGACTTTTTCACTTTTTCGACTTTTTTGACTTTCTTGACTTTTTCAACTTTTGACCTTTTCTACTTTTTCGACTTTTCGACTTTTTGAAATTTTTCACAATCTCACGGAATGAATAACAGTTATGGACGGCGCAGCTGTCAAACAATAGGATCGTCGCGAACGCCATCTATTGAAAGTGGCCCATTTCCCATTTTGACTGACAAATGATCAATTTCGATTTTTTCGGTTTTCAGTTGTTTCTTTTATTTTTTTTTTGTAAACCACCCCTGAATCAAGCCAAACAAAATAAAAGAAAAATAATTCAAATCGGTCGAGTCATTTCCGAAATCCTGCGAGACTAACGCACGGCGATTATTTTTTATATAAAGATAGAAATAAACCACAATTATCTACATAACTATTTATATAATCGAGACATATCGCAACTACTAACACAACATTGCGCTTTAAGCGAGAAGAAGAAAAATATGGTAGAATATGGGGATGGCAAATTTCAGCATAGTGAAATTTTTTAATAATCTAATTCTCTACACAATCAACAACAGGTTGTTGTATGATGTGATTATATAGTTGCGTATGATGTGATTTTAGCTCAAATCAGAAACCCCAGCAGTTTATCTGATATTCCCACATCATAAAATTAAGGAAAACCATTTTTATTCTCCTATCCCCTACTGTAGGTAAGGCTCGTATTGGAGACAATTTAATAAATCTATTGTTGAAACATGTCCTTGGTCAGAAATGTATTTATTTAATGTACATTATTTTTTGCAACGCTGTATGTTATCCTTAATAAATAAATAAATAAATAAGAAACCATATGCCCTAGCATCATATACATAACCGTACATAACCGTAAAGTAGCTTTAGTGCGACATAATCAGTCTACAGCTGTCATCAATATATTGTATAAGGAAATCCCTGCTGGTGGCGATTTTTGCTCAACCCACTTGTCTCGGTATCGATACGTTGTGTCATTTAGAGGCATTTTTATGAGCCTGCCACAAACGGCACGCCCCTTAACTTATCCGCGAATAATTATAGGCAGCGATATCACAGCACCGCCATTTTAAATGTGAAATTACGACCCGGTTGTATTATTTAGTGAGCGCGCTGACAGCGGTCTGCCGCCCCCGGGCAAAACCATTTACATACACTACAAGTATATAAAAAAACATTTTCCTCTTAAGTAGGTACCGTCGATCATGTTGCCTTGCCTATAACGTGTGCAGATATCAATAAACTTTGCACAATTTTGTTTTTGAAATTTTAAAATCTTTTAAAAGTGTTTAAGTACCTACTACCTTTTAGACGAAAATAATTCGGTAATAAAATGTACCCACAATTTAATTCACTGAAATAGAAATTACACTTGCTTTTTTAATTTTCAAGGTTTTGCACAGTATTGGGAAAAAACCTTTAAATATATAGAAATCCTAATTGATAATGGTAATCCTATTTATTTGTCTGGTCTCAGAAGTACAAAAATATGCCAGTTTAAAACCAAGAGAAAACTCACGAGCGCAAGCATAATTATTGTAGATTAAATATTAATTATAATAAAACAACGTAAATCGCGGACATTCCACAAGATTTTAAGATTTGATAATTTGAAATTCATCTATATTGAACATCTATATTGGTCCATTTTAATCATTTGATTCGCATTTCCTAATATTTTCCTAATATACGACACACAGAAAGTTTCCCAAATAGATGAGAATAAAATATGATTAATGGGCAAAAATATTTTTTTTGTCTCGCAATATATCCTCTATGATCGTTAAGACACTCCTCCATGGTTACCTAGGAAACATGTTTTCACATTCGATAGCCTTTTCTGGCGATGAAAATCGTTGACCGAGTAATTGGTTCTTAATTTTTGGAAATAAGACGAAGTCACAAGGTGCCAAGTAAGATCTGTATAGAGGATGGATTGTAAGTTCGTTCGTTTTTCGCCTTCAAAAATTCGTTTGTCTGTCTGGCCGTGTGAGAGCTGGAAATGTCGTCCTTCAATATGGTTCAGCTTTTAAGGTTGCTTTTAAGGAGTTCGTTAATAACTTCAGCAAGCAAATGATCTTGTAGCAATCAGAATTCAGGGTACCATGATTCTCCAAAGCAACAGTAGCCAGGTGTCCAGTTTTCATAATAAAAAGCTTTTTCCTGGTCAGTGTAACTTTACCTTATACTACTATACTATACTATACTTTTACTAATATTACTAATAATAATATATCCAAATGCATCATCTGAAATCGGCAATGATGAGAATGTATCTGCTTCGAAAATTGGGTTCAGAGGATGTCGAAAATTGGGTTCAGAGGGTATAAAACCATTCACATTAATGAGGTAACAACACCTTCGGCAATATTTATTAAGAGCCCAAAATCGAGATAGTTTCGGATACAGTAATATCGTAGAGTGCGGTTGACCCCGCGAAGCCTTGTAGGCGAATAAACATCGCTTCCCACGATAACAACAGCAAAGTATATTGACGAATGAAAAGGTAAGGATCTCATTATATAGTTTTACAAAGTGTTAAATGTTCCTAACATCTACAAAGGGAACTTTGTCTACTGGCTACACTTCGGTGATATTTTTCCTGATTTAGAAGTTTTATGTGTGCCATAAAGGGCCAGGTTTAGAGAATGAACAATTACAGGAGATTTATCATAAAAGGTAATACTGTCGACAAACGGAGGTATCATCTGCCAGGTGAATTTATCTGAAAATCACTTGTTATTCGGCAATTAGCGACATAAAGTATTTACAGATTTAAACTGTTAGTCACACAGATATAACCTATTAGAACAATTCATCAAGAGCTCCATTTGAGGTATGGTTTCGTTGATGCCATAGTGCCATATTATAAGTACTCACCAGAAGTTTTTTTAGAAAATAATGGCGCTAGACTCTGTTGGGATTGCCCAATAATAACCGATATGGAATAATTGTAGCAAAAAGGCCTGGTAATTACAGCATAAGTCGATTATATTTGCAGCAGACTCATCTGATCGATATAACTATACCGCTTGATGACCACCTCGACAAATCCGATCAAGATAATATTATTAATTATCCTGACATAGCCTATGAGTTTGACGACATATGGAGAACCCATGTGTCTGCTATACTACCAACAATTGTATCCGCGCACAGCGAGGTCTCTAAGAGTCTTACTAAATATATCAAGGAGCTGTCGCTCGACACTAGCAGAAGGCAGTAATACCCAGAATAGAGAGAAGGTTTATGCAATTGTAGCTCTTGACTACCTAGACTTGGTTAGGATCACCAAACTAGGTTATCCACACCAACTTTCTGCTCTACCTCTATTATTACCGCCTTCTGCATTACCTGTTTAACCCATGTGAAATGACAGCTTCCTGTGATATTTAATGAGGCTCCTAAGGACCTCGCCGTTTGCGGATACAATTGCTGTTACTATAGCAGCCACATAGTATCTCCACATGTCAGTAACTTCATAGGTTAAGTAAAGATACTTCATAATTTTATGGGATTGATCTTAATCGGCTTTGTGTAGAGTCTCCCTCGGTGGTCTAATCTGGCCTAAATGTTCAAGTAGTAGCATTTGGAACACTGCAATGCGACTGGCTTGATGCCTCCGCTCCGATAAACAAAACTTGTAATAAATGTAACTTGTGAACGCATGAACACTTTGTTGAATCCGTATGTGTTTGTCTGCCTCGATGAATACGGTGGATATTTTAACTGGCGGCATTTATTGCAATAATATCTTGGTCTTCTTTTTCGTGTATATTTCCTGCACTATATAGTTAGTTTTTAGTTCGGTTTTTTATTATTTTATATTCATTTTATATTTTTTGATATATTCTATGTTGGACCTGGTGGTCTAACATCAAATGAGACGTCAATAAAGCCCAATTGTCCAAATCGACCACTTAAAATCGCTCGACCTGGCGCAGAAAAGTGAGGAGACCCGACCCCATATAATAGGAATAGGAGAGGACGAAGAAGAATATAATTTTATATTCATTAAAGACACTCTCCAATAGTTATTATTCTCTTAACTTGCAGTAGTTATCAAAGGTCCTATGTATATCGTATCAACAACCGGAGCAGTGTATTAGGAAAATATATCGGAGGACACAAAGTTTTATCGAAAATATATGTTCTTTTGGTACGCCCAATTATGCATGATGCATTCCATATTTCATATTTGAATTTGGCGTAATTTTTCTGAAATACCGAATACTGTGATAGTGACAGACTGTGACTGTTTCAGGAGGCGCGAGCTAGACTGGGCCGTCTCTCTGTCATCAAAGGTAACTGATTTAATGGATAATACTCGCTACTTTTGTATGTAGATCGATCATCTCTAATAGGTTCAATAAAACTACTGAGAAAGTGGTCAGAAATTTGCTCTTGCATTGTGTTTTAAGAGTTGACGATGAAAGGTGTTCATTATCGGTTTATCGTGAAGGTTAAAAATTTATTTAATATTCTGTTTAGAATCGAAAGTGCTAATCATAGTGCCTTGTTACAGGAACACTGAATAGCCAATTAATTACATAACCATCCATTTCCCCCCTCCCATACCCTTTATTCTACAATATCTCTTTTAAATTACGTAAAACGCTACTTTTTTTGCTTTTATACCCCTTACATTATCGGCCCGGTAATTATCTATCAGGCGGCCGAATTTTTATAACATCACGTAGACTCAGGCGGTATCCAAGTACTGACTACGCTCGACGTTGCTAACTTCTGTGCTCTGACGGGAGCCGTGTTTCAACGCGGCTACGGACGTTACCAACTTTTAAACATATATTTTGTATTTAATTCCCCATAAAGTCAGTAAAATAATTAGCTAAAATATGAATCATTCATATGATTCATTATTTTCAATCGAATGTGCTGCGTTTACGGGGCTCGTAGATCCGCGAATAACTATGGAAAAACGTTTGCCCGAAAAGATCTATCGTAAAGGCCGTTTGGCCGAAAACAATTCTTAGGTTTTATTGCACCACGACACGTATTTTAAACCAAAAACTTTACGAATATCTTAGACCAATCGCTTTATTTATCAATTATAACCCATTGTAACTGTCATAACCCATTATAACTGTTATAACCTTATAACTGTTATAACCCATTGTTACTGGTAAAACCTTATTTTAATGGTGGTACCATTATTTAGTAAACCTCCAAAACTTTGCAATATCTTAAATATTAAAATACACAAATTGGTTGTTTACAAATTTCGTAATCAAAAAAGGGCTAACACATAAACATACTAACCAACAAATTCTAGCGAAATATGGTTAGTTTCGACTGCAACCGTGATCAGCTATTCGATCCCAAAATCCATGAATATTAGGAAACCTCAAATTCGAAATCTTGAGTTACTTACTGCAATACTTCTAAAATCATTAAAATATATCATATTTGGACATCCATAATGACACTTATAATGAAGGTATTTTTTATAATGAACTTATTATAAAAACCCAATAATTTAACAAATGATAACAATAATAACATTCACTTATTAGTGCCATCTATCGCATTTCTTGTATAAGCTGATTACATCCCAGAAATATTACGGAGAGAATGTCATCTATAACAGTACCATTTATTATTATCTGAACTTTAAAATGCGTAATTATTACGTATTGAAAACTATTATTACCTATTGAAGATATAATATCTATGAAAAAATTCGTTTTAGAAATACAATTTTAACACCATTAAAAAAAGGGTTTGTTATTATATTATTAATTTATACCGAATAGGCTAGTTTAGAGCGGCATCTACGGTGCGCCGCCATTCTGTTATATCACGAAAGTCGCCATACTAAAAATAATATTAATATTAACTTCCAGGTACCTCATTTTAGTTTTTATTGTTTAATAAATATGAATTTATTATTTAATATGTATAATACAATGTTTAACGTAACATACCTGACCATATACATATGTCGTTTTTTCCAATTTTGTTTTGATACTTTCTATTGTGTGATTATTTTTTGTATAGAGTGCCTACGATGATTATTAAAGTCTTATAATCATTATTTATTTTATATGTACAGTCGTGTACATGGATTCAGCACAATTTTTTTAATTTTATTTGTCTGCCGTGTATATATTTTTAATTTTATATGTCTGCCGTGTAAAGCCGACTTTAGTCAACGCTATTGTGAAATTAATATTTCTGCTTTAATAGTTTTATATCTACATATTTTAATATATTACTAGCAACTGACTAATTCTAATATGCGATAATTAGCTTTAATTGATAACTCATGCTTTTATTGTATATTCTAAATGAATACTGAATATTGAATAATTGAAAATTTATAAATTTTTTGAACTAAATCCATCTACATATTGTATTTTGTTAAAATCCTGGTTGACAATTTGCAGTATAACGCTGAGCAATCTAGTACTATATAGTCAATGACTAAAGCTTCCTCTATTTCCGTATTTGTTTTGTAGCTGTTGGCTTTGTCTTACTGTGACTCGTGTACACGTGATCTGCGTCAGTTCGTCTCTATGAGTTGTCATCGTTTACAAAATGGAGCAGATGTTTCAATTTACTTCCGTTTTAAAAGCGCTAAAACCATTAGGAATTCGCCTCTCCCTGTCCAGACTATGACAATAAAATTGTACGTGGAAATCCTAAATCACAAGAATTCATCGTATTTGTCTCGACGTTTACGAATACGGTAATTGGTATCTTGTGCACGACAATATGCCGGCACACACCAGCATTCTTTTATATCAGTTTATGTTCAAAAGAAGGTTGCGGTCCTCCAACATCCCTCTATATTCGCCTGATTTGGCCCCAGTGGACTGCGCATGCTCTTCCCCAAACTCATATTGTATTTTGTTAAAATCCTGGTTGACAATTTGCAGTATAACGCTGAGCAATCTAGTACTATATATAGTCAATGACTAAAGCTTCCTCTATTTCCGTATTTGTTTTGTAGCTGTTGGCTTTGTCTTACTGTGACTCGTGTATACGTGATCTGCGTCAGTTCGTCTCTATGAGTTGTCATCGTTTACAAAATGGAGCAGATGTTTCAATTTACTTCCGTTTTAAAAGCGCTAAAACCATTAGGAATTCGCCTCTCCCTGGCCAGACTATGACAATAAAATTGTACGTGGAAATCCTAAATCACAAGAATTCATCGTATTTGTCTAGACGTTTACGAATACGGTAATTGGTATCTTCTGCACGACAATATGCCGGCACACACCAGCATTCTTTTATATCAGTTTATGTTCAAAAGAAGGTTGCGGTCCTCCAACATCCCTCTATATTCGCCTGATTTGGCCCCAGTGGACTGCGCATGCTCTGCCCCAAACTCAAAATCACCCTCAAGGGTCAGTTTTGAGACGCCCGGTTCGAGGATGCGTCATCTATTAAAGCGAATGTGTTCTGATGTGGTTCTGAAAAACATTCCAGTTAAAGATTTTGCAAAGGCGTTGCAAAGTCCATATAATCTGCAATCATTAGATAATTTATTTGGACGTACTATCAGAACTTATTCAACCGACATATTTTATCGGTTGAATAAGTTCTGAATTTATCTATGAGTGTGCCGCTTGTATGCTTATAGTGCGTGACTGGCAACTCTAAATTTTTACGATAATTAAATCTGTTAATTTTATTTCCCTTCATTCTAGTAACTTACTGTTAATTTATTTTAATAGTCCTTCCGAGAATTTTTAATTTTAGACTACACGTTTCTCGTCTCAAAACGATCTCGTTCTCCACACGAAACATCTCCATTGCTGAGTGATGGCCCTGTATCGTGAACGGACGTGCTTGTAAATATATTTTAATTGGGAATATTGTTACCCGGTTACGTTTTTATGGGTCCTATATTTTATTGGTCCACAATTCTATTTGCGTAGACGTCCGGAGCACAGACATATAGGGAGAACGTATCATCGCTCTCTCAATTAATGCTAAGTAATTAAGAATATAAAGGAGAAGCTGTAAGAATAGTGTTATTATGCATGCGTGTGGGGCTACCATAAAATTTATATTTGTCTAGGGCAGCGTTTTCCAACTATTTTTTATTCTTGACCCCTTTTTTCAAATCTTTATCTATCCGCCACCCCCAGTGCTCATCCCCTAAAATTGAAATCTGGGGAAGATACTCATTTTTGAACAAGGTAAAATTTTGCTTCAATAGTATGGTTGAGAAAACAAGATTGGATAGAAGATCACGCAGCGTGATCATTTAAGAGATTTTATTTTTAGCAATTATATTCTGGTATCTTTATCTATCTAGATACTTTACTTTTCCTATGTTCGTAGCACCTTAGAGTTCGCATCGCAGATTTGTAATCCGCAATATGGCGTGTATAAAAATAGGGTGGAGGGCGTCCAAAGACGTTTTACTAGATACCTGGACTATCGTGAGCACTTGGGACTTGGAACTTACGAGAGCAGGCTGAACTATTTCAGTATGTGTTCACTGGAAGACCGCCGCACAGCGGCTGATATGATATTATTGCATAAAATAATTCATAACAAAATTGATAGCCCTCATTTGGTAAATAAACTGTCGTGGTTAGTTCCACCACGAAGGGTTCGCTCTCCTCGTACGTTCGAAATCCCTCGTGTGAATACTAGTTACGCCCAAAACTCTGTTATGCACCGCTTGATGACCACATATAATAGACGATTCGAAGATATCGACATTTTTTACCTGAATCAACCTAAATTCAGCGAAGCTGTCCTTAGCTCACTAGGCGTCTAGGAAGTGAGTACACAGTGAATATAATTTGAATATCTATATCCTATCCTACATATATCCCATCCCTCTCCTTTCCTATCCTTACAATAGTTCAATTGCAATTTAATTTAATTTAATTTAGTGCAATGCAATTTTTGATCTACCGTATAAGAAAATAATGTAGGAAACAATTAATCGGCCAGCGAAACTGTGTATTAGAATAATTAGTAATAATTAATGAAGCGCTGTATGTTTCCCGAAATAAATAAATAAATAAATAAATAAATAATAAGGACTGTACTTTCCGAAAAATCATGGCTTATATGGTTGTCGTTCTGGGAGTACTTAAAGGGCATACTTAAAGGACATTAGAATGTTATGTACCATTTAATGCCGATTATATAATAGAGTAACGTTTTATTTATTACCTTATTTGTGTATTTTTATTTTTGTTATTTTTTTGAGGACGGGCAATTTAGTTTTATTAGCATCTTACTAAAACTTTTACATAATTTAATGTAATATTAAAGTCCTGTTCACCCTAGAACGGGCTAGTCCCAGTTGGTTAACATAATCAAATAAGCATAAGGTCAAGATTTTGCCATTCGGTTCCTATTATTTTTGTAAGCAAAATCAATGTTTTATAGTAATTAATTGTTAAATAAATAAATAAATAAATTTCATCGCAACGATTTTGCCTTTGTAGTCGTATGGCGTCCGACCCTCGAGGTTGTTATCTATCCCTCTGTATGTCCTTCGGGCCTTTTAAATATATTATTTCGCTATTCGCCACCCTCAGTGCTTATCCTCATCCCCTAAATAAAAATCTAGAGATGATACTCAAATACTTGCATTTTCGAACAAGGTAAAAATTTGCTTCAAAAGTATGAATGCGAAAACAAGGTTGTGAAGAAGATCAGGCAGCGTGATTATTCATATAAGTGGCTTTATTTATAGCAAATATGTTCTGGTATATTTGATACTAGAAAATAAGGGCTGTACTTTCCGGGAAATCGTGGATTATTGAGTGTTGTGCTTGGGATATTTAAGGTGAGTCTTGTCTCGTCACATCAGGGCCAGACTGCTTATCCATGATCTCACCTGCAAATCGTACCATCAAATTTTCTTGGATCGGACGTTGCCACTGTTGGCTTGTGGCGCCCGTTCCTCGCGGGTGTTAATCAATTACTCAGAGGGTCCTTCGGGCCTTGCCCTCGCCTGCCTTTCCTTTGATATAATTTTCTGCTAGTTTTATTTAATGCTAGTTAGTTAATTTAATGCTAGTTAGTCAAGCTAGTTAATTTGGTTAATAATATAATATCTTAATAAATTAACGAGGTCCAGCGGCACCGACAGCAGCGCATTGGCTGCGAGGGCGACCCCCTTCCCAATCGCCTGCTATGGAATAAATAATAATAATATAATAAATAAAATGTACCGGTGTGGATTGGTGGGTATAAAAGCCGTTTGGTAAAATCGTATTTAAAACCCGTAAGATAAAACCACGACATCGGTCTGTCCAGGCAGTGGATGGTGAGCTTCTGTCTCCATCCATAATACAGGGACGCTTAATATTAACAAGAAGCGGCAAATCCGTTTCAGACCATACCGAGTCGTTTGTTGTTGACCATTTGTCTCTATGTAATATAGTTTATGAAGTACATACATGTGAACTGACTGACGGACGGACGTACGAACGGACGGACAGATGCGTCACAAGAGCTTCTTTCAAAATAAAATAAAATAAAATTACTACCCAGGTATAACAACAGAAGGACTGCCAATATTAATTATATATACATATATATATATATATATATATATATATATATATATATATATATATATATATATATATATATATATATATATATATATATATATATATATATATATATATATATATATATATATATATATATATATATATATATATATATATATATATATATATATATATATATATATATATATATATATATATATATATATATATATATACAACATAATATCATATCCAAACAACCTTATTAACAACTTATTTAATTGTTACTTTTCTTACCCTTATATTGTTATTAGCTTTATTATATTTTTTTCTACTATTAACGTGTTTATGTTATTTCGGTTAATTTGTAATGCAAGCATTGCAAACTATTCATAGGATAGTAATTTTTTTTCGTTTGAATGTGTTTTTAAAATACTAGTATTATATATTTACTATCTGTAAGTTTGCTATAAAATAAAAAATAAATAAAAATAATATCTATGAGTATACATATGTACATATTCTCACCTATAGTAGCAATAAAAACCCAATATGGAAACATGCTAGAGTTGGAATATGATATATTAATTGGTGCCTCGAACACAAAAACAAGAACCGAAATAAAAAAAATGGATAAAAAATATCTAAAAGATCTCATTAATATTATTACTTACGTAATTAAATATTCATATTGTTTATTTGTTTTTAAATAATTTCGATTTTTTCACAATTGCAACTCCTTATTTAGAATAAAAATAATTTGAAAGTTGGTTTTGGGTAGATTTTTGTAACCCTTGAGGGCGGCGACCTACACGTTGAAAACCATTGAAGAACCACTTGAAAGCGCCATCAAACTTAACTGATTGTTTAATAGCCATGTAATCTTCTGTTGTTAGAGGGTGTTAAAAGGGATTGCGAATGATTTAACCCTGCATGACAAGCACCCAGTCATACGAGTGGTCGTGCGTGGACTCAGAGTCTGCAATCGTTGCACGTCTTAGATTTTGCCAATTATACTTATAATAAACCAAGTACACTTTTATAAAAACATACTTACAGGGTGTTGAAGGATATGTTTACCTACAATTTAGAATACCTAATTTTGCTTTAGGACAATAGTCTTAGTGAGAAATATTTTTTCCTGTTATGAGTAGCATACATAAGATCTACTATATATATCTAATGTCACAATTTAACTTTGCATCACCACTAACATCCTCTACATATACCCAACTACTCAAAAAGAGTGCACTGAAATTTTTACTTTGTTATGATTCCATAGTAATTTGAATATTTCTCTATATTTTCGTTTTTGCTTTCCCGACCGCGGATGGTTCTATTTTGAACGCGGAAATATTTATTTTAAGCCCCATTGAGATGATTAAGACTACTTCCAGATGTGTGTGTGTGTCTACTGTGTGCCTGTGTATCTGTCAGTTACGATAGTGTCACGATAGTGCCCAAACACTTAATCGGATTGAGCGATTTGGTTATGGCAAGAGGAAAAGGTTGTGGTTGATATCAGTCCACCGCGGGGTGCAGTAGTTATATTTCAATCTCGAAATATTGGACTTAAAGAATTGAAATATGGCAGACCGATGTCTAGTTGGGCCGAAATCACATTATGAAATTTTGGTTGAAATATCTCATAAACAAGCTACACCAATAATACTTAAATTCCGCTATTCAATATATTCAGTTATTAACGCTATCTGTTGACGCTTGGCCGTGAAGGGAACCGCGCCGCCCGAGGCGATTGCAACGCAACCCAGCCGGGTTCGTCCCAGAGGGCGTTCATCGATTATATTTATGAAATTATTATTGAAATGGAATCAGTCCTTGGCTACTTGCCGCTAAAGTCTTGGGGTGACACAAGCGATTTTATTTATATAATGGTAGGTACTAGCTGACCCAACAGACGGTGTTCTGCCCAAATTTCAACAAATATGTTTGTGACCGTTTTGTGAGTTTGTGTAAAGCTATTGGAGTATGTTAACAAAATAAAAAATCACCGCAAGGCTTTCCCGGCAGTCAGACAACCCCAGGCGCCAAACCCATCAACTTCCCCAACACCCCCTCCAACTCCACACACTAATCCCCCCCCCCCCCCCCAACTCCGCCCCCTACGAAACTCCACCCCCAACTCCCACCCCCACAAACCCCACCCCCCAACCAAACTATCAAAACACCCATTTCCCAACCCCCCCTCCCATCCCAAACGATCGATTAGGATTGCTGCAAAACTTTGGCCATTGCAGAGTTATTCGAAAAGTTGAATATTGATTTGAATATTCAAAGGCAACTTGAGTGTTGATTGAGCTGTTCGACTGCTTTCCAACAACATAGCTGTAATTCCGGATGAAGCAAATGCAAGTGCAATTTCATTCTACAAGCGGCTCGTTGCCTAAATCATTGCGTTCAAAAAGTTTTTCCAGTTCCACATGGAGCATCCAAGAAGAAAATCCACCCTGTTCTATCGTTAACAACTGTCATGATTGTGTGATTTCATGTGATTTACATATTTTTGTTGCCGATTCAAAAGCGGAACGTTTGTTCAAACTGATTCTCACAATGTATCACAATCAATTGGTTTTCGCGTTTCAACTCTTCTATAAATGCTGTCATACCTAGTTAACCTAAGACCTTTTTTATATCATCAAGCACATGACCTCAGTTAATACCAGTGCTTCGTTGTGAATTTCCTCGCTCAGTTGCAAATCTAGATTTGGTATTATGATACGCATCTGATGCAAAATATCATCAAATAGGTAATTTTTTCATGCTTTCAACAACATGCTTTTAATCGATTTCGATGGAAAGCATGTTGGGATAATTATTGTAAACAATGTTCGTATTTGATGACCATATAACGAAATCACATCATCTCGGAGGCTGTATTCCCAATGAGTGTCATTCTCTATCAATGGCAAACGTTGATAGGCTTCTCTATAAATATGTGTCACACAATTCACCATTATCAGTACTCAGATGTAGGAACGATATTGGACCACGAACTTTGACTAATAGCAAACGCAAATAGAAACACTCATGTTTGCTTGGATGAACTGAAAATAAAACAACCTAATACATCGATGGAAAAAACATGTGATTAACGTGAAGATGGGTGTATTTGTTTCCGTCGCTGTTTTTCTTACAGTTGATTCCAAGTAAGATATCGTGGCATTTCGAAGTACCTACATATATCAGCATTTGGACAAAGTCATCATTATAGCAAATTTCAAAATAGAGATAAATACCGACATAAATAAATTGAAATATAAATAAAATAACTACATTTGTTGAACAGATCGTGAAAAAACACAAAAGTAGAAAAATGTAATTTTATTTTAATTTAGGCTGGAGTGAGTTTTACCGGATTTTTCTCAATGTCTTCCAGGTTTTTTCAATTGAATACATTCGATTTAATTATTTCCATCCCGAGAGCATAGTGATCAAAACAAAACAAAACATCCTAATATGTCGTTTCTATTCAAAAATAGAATACGGATTTCCATCATTCGAATAATGAGTACAAAAAAGCCCTTTCCGTTTTTAACAAATTTTCCAATTTTCCAGACAACTTTTACAATTTTCCTTTCCGTTACGACCTTTTAAACTACCTTAAATCAGTTCAGCCGTTCAACCTAATATACGGTTACCAATGAACAACATTTCATTTTTATTTATTTACATTCGATTTTACTATTATATCTTTATAATACTGGTTTTCAATTAATTCGCCGAATATATTTTCTATTGTATGACTATTTCTTCTACATTTTGTGTGTGCTTTATACCTAATTTAATTGTAATTGACATTGTATTGATCCTGTTATGATTTTTAATGAGAATATGTATTACTACTTTTTAGCAGTTTATATTATTGTATTTTAAAACCAGAAAAGAGTTTAGGAAAAACGAAATTTAATAATTTATTTATTCGAATATTTATCTCATCACATTTATAACATACCTACATATGAAAAGTTTTACAACTAAATCGGTTGCCGCTTAACCTAGAACAATACGAAATAACGGCGATAAAAAATGAAATATGATACGAGATATCAATGTCAGTTGAGCCCATTCAAAGCGGACCCCCTTCCCCCATATCAGAGGCCCTCCATCAACATTCGCCCGCGTCGAAAAGAAGGATTTGTCCGTCTGCCGTCTCTGTCCGACATCGGCCCTGGTAATTAGACCAGTCGGTGGTGGGGGGACGCTAATCCGGATGTCGACATCGCAACGTCTTCCGGCGGCCATTTTGAACCCGGGGGAGGGGCCTATCATCGTTTGAATACCACTTACCACCTTATTAATTACCTACCTACTTTCATTATGCCGTATTATACAAGACTACCCATACTTCTCAGGTACCCATCTGTACCTGAAAAGAATAGTAAATAATGTCTAATTATATACCTATTGAGAAATCTATACTAATATTATAAAATGTTTGTAAGATTGTAAGTGTGTATGTTTGTAACACTGTATGGGTAATCTCCTAAACTACTTATCCGATTTCAATTTTTTTTTTTCACTAATGTAAAGATCCATTATCGACGAGTGCTATTTTATTGTAATAGATATTGGTTTACAATAAGAAATCACGATATTTGTAAATCAAGTCTGAAAAAAAATATCTGGTGAGAGGTTTTATCGGCGTGCGCTGAAGAAACGGTTTAATATATGTGAAAACAAAATGTGACAAATAAATTGGCCTTACAGTTGTCTATAAATAAGTCAACGTCAGCATATATCTAAGTTTTATATTTAAGCTACAATACTGCTTATATATCTCAAAAAAGTAAGAAAAATAAGTAGGCAGAGTCTGTTGAAGACATTAGGAATAAAATAAGAATCCTCATCAAAATAAATAAATACATTATCACGGATGATAAATAGAGATAAAATTGGCCAAAAAGTGTTTAGGTGGTATAGTTACAGAGATATCATGAAATTAGTAACTCGTGGCGAGGAACAAGACGCGTACGTCTACGATTTAGGTAGCTTGCATCTGAGTGGAAGTGTCTTGCACTATATATCTCAAGGTAAGCATCTATAAAGGCAAATAAATGCCAACCTACTTAAATTAACAAATCGATTTAAAACTTTACGCGAAGCGAAGCCGCGGGCAACAGCTAGTCTTAAAGAAAGACGATTTGATCATACTTCAGTACAATCCTACATAAATATTGTTTTATATATATAACTCAACATATATATGAGTGTAACATGAGCAAAAATGCCCTTCCGAAGTTAAACCGTGGAGAAAATATTCTTTTTTAATTAATAACTACCAGTGTATGTTTCTAATTGATAAGGATATTTTTGCGATAAAATAGAAAATAGTTTTTATAGATCTTTATTTTTAATTCGGCCGTATTCACAGAGATTCTTTTCTACAACATGTGAGACAGAGCGTGGATGATTTTTGGACTTTTTAATTAAACAAATTCTATGTGATGAGATTATCCTTACTCCCGAGTCCATTCGCATCTGGATTTCAGAAACTTTAAAACCTAGAATAAATGGTTAACGGCAAACGACTTGGTTTAATCCAAAATTGGTTAACCCGCTTCTTATTGTGTTTTACTTATTTACTTTGTAATAATTTTAGCCGTTGTAAGATTTACGAACGGAAAACCGACTAGGTCGTACATCGTACAAAAATAGTTACATACCATTTTATTTCTTTAAAAAATCCTGAATGTGTTAATCACACCTCCGATCAAATAGATTAATAACTTGAAAAAATCTAATTATGGTATTTCTTTATATAAATTATCGCCATTCTTATTTTACACTCCCAAAAAGAGTCATAGCTGTTACTTCACTAGTGCCATTGACGAAGTAGTGAACTAAGAGTTATAACTCTTTTTGGGAGCTTAAAATGAGAAATGGCGATATTTTTAATGAAGAAACACCATAAAGGGAATTTTTCAAGTTATTACAGTATTTGATCGGAGATGCGATATTTAGGTGGGTACCTAGGTAAAAAAATAAAAGTCTCGTTTAAAACCTCCTTTAAAATGTATGTATTAATAACAGCATCATTGTATATATATATATATATATATATATATATATATATATATATATATATATATATATATATATATATATATATATATATATATATATATATATATATATATATATATATATATATATATATATATATATATATATATATATATATATATATATATATATATATATATATATATATATATATATAATATATGTGGTCATATTTGATAAGGTTTGTAAAGAAATCCGTTTATAGAATGATGTTTTTATTTAAAATAAAATTAGTAAAAGCTACTTAAAAAGTAGCGAAGGAAATCCCAGCTTGTATTGGGAAATGCTTATGTTTGAATGAGATATACTTACGGATGTGCACGACTTTCGACGGTGCAATGTAAGTTTAAAGGTCCTTTTGCAGTCGACTAACGATCACTATTCATCCATATATCTCATAAATAGGGCTTATCCTTATGCATCACAAAATGCCTTCAATTGAGACGAATTATGCGAAAAAATAAAATATTAAACTATTGATCACTTCGGCAAAGCCGTTTTCCAAATGAAAGTGACATTACGAAATAATTCAAATTTCGAATGCTACCAACATTTAAAATATGATACAATTGGCTGAGTATGTTATCAACGAGCCATTAAATCGAAATAAAAATAGAAAAACCTCCATATGCTCAATGAAATGAAAGAAGAAACATCAATCTTAATTTCTGGCAGAGGAGTTTATGAAAAAGATTGTATAATGTTATCAAAATAGGGTAAACCTATATAAAATTGTATAATATTAAAAAATTGTAAAGAAATATTGTAGAAAACAGTATAATATTGTCATATTTGATAAGGTTTGTAAAGAAATCCGTTTATAGGATGATGTTTTTATTTAAAATAAAATTAGTAAAAGCTACTTAAAAAGTAGCGAAGGAAATCCCAGCTTGTATTGGGAAATGCTTATGTTTGAATGAGATATACTTACGGATGTGCACGACTTTCGACGGTGCAATGTAAGTTTAAAGGTCCTTTTGCAGTCGACTAACGATCACTATTCATCCATATATCTCATAAATAGGGCTTATCCTTATGCAACACAAAATGCCTTCAATTGAGACGAATTATGCGAAAAAATAAAATATTAAACTATTGATCACTTCGGCAAAGCCGTTTTCCAAATGAAAGTGACATTACGAAATAATTCAAATTTCGAATGCTACCAACATTTAAAATATGATACAATTGGCTGAGTATGTTATCAACGAGCCATTAAATCGAAATAAAAATAGAAAAACCTCCATATGCTCAATGAAATGAAAGAAGAAACATCAATCTTAATTTCTGGCAGAGGAGTTTATAAAAAAGATTGTATAATGTTATCAAAATAGGGTAAACCTATATAAAATTGTATAATATAAAATATATATATATATAAAGAATATATATATATATATATATATATATATATATATATATATATATATATATATATATATATATATATATATATATATATATATATATATATATATATATATATATATATATATATATATATATATATATATATATATATATATATATATATATATATATATATATATATATATATATATATTTATTTGATTACTTCAATGTGTTTTATAGGCCCACACTGACAGTCGCTTTTATAACGTTGACATTCTTGGACTTTAACTTCGATATAGGGAGGCTGATGTGGTTTGGAGGTGTTGTTTATACTGAAGGATATACATTTGGCTGTATTCACTCTAAACGTGAGTAAATTTAAGTAAAGTTATTTCTGTACAACCCCAAGAAGATTATTCAACCAGTTCTGGATATGACAACGCTGCTGCTATTTAAACGTCAAATTGTCGCTCCTTCCTTTTAAATACAAAAAAAGTAGTGAAGTTACAATATCTTTAAATCTAACGAAATCGTCAACTTATTCAAGAAATAGGCTTCATTTTGCATCATTCACCATTGAAATTAGTGGACATTTGGGTGAGAAACATTGTTTTAAACTTCTGAAACAGTGCACAAATTTAAATATCGTCCTACGAGCGGTACCTACCCACCAAACAACGCCGCCTGCGCCGCCTGTACGCCCGTAAAACGGCGTTGCCAGACAACTAATAATAAGACAACTAATAATAAGTACTAAAATATAATTTTATATTTAATATAATTTGTAAAATTTATAAGTCGGCGAATAATCGTTGACTATACACGAATTAATCATTTCTGTTTGTTCTGATTTTTTAAATATTTTTTTATTGACTTATCGTATTACTGAATATTGTCAGCATTTTCCTACTCTGTACTATTTTGAAGTAATTAAACATGATGACTAGAAGAGCATTCGCAGAGGCATGCTATGAGGAGTTGAACGATAAATACGTAACAGTTTTAAAAGACCTAGAAGCTGCAGAAGTTCGCTATAAAGACTTAAACAGTAATTTTTTATTAACTTTAAAACGATTGAAAATATATAAAACTGAGAGTGAGAAATTGCAAAAGGAACGAGCTGACAATGAGTTGGAAGTATTAGCAATGATTAAAAAGAACTCCAACCTCAAAAAAGAGATGGCAGAAATGAGTTTACAACTTGAAAATATCATTCAGGAGAGAGGTAACCTTCAATCAATAGTATCTAACTTTGACCAGTGCCGCGTTGAGTTCGAGACGACTCTCCAAAACAACGCTGAGCTGAATAATAAGCTGAGAGAGGCACATAATACTATAGAACAGATGGAGCGCACGAAGCAGAATTCCACGGCTGCACATTCACAGTCGCTGTTTGAGGAACTGATCGTTAGCGCTCCAGACATAGCGTCAGTTTCTGCCTGCTCAAATATGAGCAGCCTTCCTGTCATGACAATTGACTTGTCCTACGAAGATTCTGGAAAATCAACCAAACAGGTTGTAAATAAAATAAATAACCAGAGTGTTGAAGATGGAACTACAATATCTCTATTGCACACCCAGGGTGTGGAGTTGAATGATAGTCTTAGTAATTTTACTTCCCAAAAAACATTACATAAAAATAGCAAAGAAAATCACACCAAAGTAATTATGTACAGTGATGAAATAGGTAAAAATATGGGCCAATTAATGTTACAAACATCCGGAGAACTGGTAGCTAATCATTGCTTTCCCGGCGCCAGTTTTACTCAAATATTAGAAAAAATAGTTAATAGTTGTTATTGTCCTGACACTACTTTAATGATTTTTATTGGGAGAAGGGGAAA
The DNA here is from genome assembly GCA_944548615.1 of Micropterix aruncella. Lineage (NCBI taxonomy): Eukaryota > Metazoa > Arthropoda > Insecta > Lepidoptera > Micropterigidae > Micropterix > Micropterix aruncella. Next base: position 12,620,597 of record OX155957.1, on the reverse strand, counting down.
CGCAAATATACATGTATTAATAAAATATTTTGAATTATTGGCACAGTTAAATGTGAAAAAAATTGTCTTATTTGCTTTTCCTTATAGTAAATTGTTGCCCGAAATGGAAAATATGTCTAGATATAAACTAAATAATAAATTACATACGTTGACATTGTATGATGACAAATTCCAATTGTTTGACATAAATACTTTTAATAAGTATTTTTACTCTTTCACAATAGATAATGTTTATCTTTCAAATTTTTGCAAAAAACAGTTAGCAAATGGGCTATCATATTGTTTGAATTACTCAGGCAAAACATCGGCAAACACCACTGCTACTAATGAGCAGTTAAACGATTTGACATTAAGTAATGACAATTCAGAATATGTTGCATATTCTTTAAATTAGACTTTAAGACAATAGAGCGAAACTCTGGCTATGTAATTAATGAAAATGAAAACTTAAGTAGCAATAATGGTAATTTAATACAATTGTCTTCAGAGAAAATTAATAATATAAATAATCTGATATCCCCATCAGTGGTTATTACTCAAGAAAATATGCCAAAAAATTGTATAAATCTGGTGCATCAGAATATTCAGGGGATAATAGGCAAAGAGCTAGAATTAGAATTGTTCTTGAACTGTAATCATATCGACATTCTATGTATATCAGAATCATGGCTCAAAAGCCATCAGATCATTTTCAGTTCCAATAACCATCAGATTGCCAGCTCATTTAACAGAGTTCGGTTGATACGTGGTGGCTCTTTAATAATTACAAAGAAATGCTTGAAATTTAAAGAAAGACGTGATATTGTGAGCCTCTCTGTCGAACGAGTTTTAGAGATTGCATGTATAGAATTGGAGGAAACCATTGTTATGAGTGTATACAAACCACCATGTGCGCCTTATGAAGCTTTTTATAAAATTATGGAAGATGCCTTATTCAAAATAACCAATAGTCCTAAAACAATTGTTATTTGTGGAGACTTTAACATCAATATATTAGAAAAAAAATCCTTGACATGTAACTTTTTAAATTTATTTAGATCATTTAACTTATATAATGTTTTTCTTGAACCTACGAGGATAACTGCCTCAAGTGCTACTTGTATAGATAATATATTCACAAACATAAAACCCAATTATAAATCACTAATTAATATTTTGCACTCTGATCACTGCGGTCAGTTAGTATCATTTCCTAAGAAAAGCACTAGGGTTCTAAGAAAAAATATTAGTTTTATTCCAATTACTGAGTGCCGTCTAGGGGAATTTAAATCTAGCTTAATTAGCAAATTACAAAGGTTGCCAATTCATGACAATCCTGACCAACTTTATGACTCATTCTTTGAATTAATTAGAGTTGAATTTAATAGAATCTTCATACCTAAAACGAAATCGATCAGTGATCGCTTATGCTTTAGTGATTGGGCAACTGTTGGTATTTACAAAAGTCGTAATAAATTGTATGAACTGTATAATGAAAAAACTTATAATCATAGTGCGACTTTTAAGAAGTATGTAAATAACTATTCCAAAATATTCAAACGAGCCTGTTCCACTGCGAAGTCAATTTATTTGAAGAATAAGATCAAAAACTCTACAAACAAAATTAAAGCTACATGGAATATTATTAATAATGAAACAAATAGGGTTATAGCTCGCACAAGGGACTTTCATTTAAAGATAAATAATTTAGACATTAAAGCGGATATGGAAGTTGCGACTGAGTTTGAGCGATTTTTTACGAATATACCGTTAATAACGACTAACGCCCTCAAGTCGTCTTCCATTTCAGCTGAGATGCTACTTAAAGAAAGCGTTTCCGCATGTGTTACCGACTTCGCTTTCACTATTGTTAACTGCAATGATATAATAAATGCCTTTAAAACAATTGAGATAAAGAAAACTATGGACCTTTGGGGATATTCTGTAAAAACAATTTCATACATCATAGAAATAATCGCACCTTATCTAGCCTATATATTCAATTGTTGTGTTACTTCTGGAGTGTTTCCTGATCTGATGAAACATAGTAAAGTTATACCATTATTTAAATCTGGCGATACTTCTGATCCCTCGAATTTTCGACCAGTTTCCGTACTTCCCACTTTGAGTAAAATTTTCGAAAAATTAATTCTTAGACAATTGCACACTCATTTTAACAAATATAATTTACTTCATAAGAAACAGTTTGGATTTACAAAGGGTTGCTCAACCATACATGCGGGAACCGAACTATTGACAGGTATATTGAATGCCTGGGAAGAGTCACAAGACGCATTAGGCATCTTCTGTGACTTGTCTAAGGCATTTGATTGTGTACACCATGATACACTAGTTAGGAAATTACATCACTATGGCATTAGGAACAAGGCTCTTGATCTTCTTACTTCTTACTTGGGAAATAGAATTCAGAAGGTTGATGTAAACGGTAAAAGATCACCAGGATCAATGGTCACCATGGGTGTCCCACAAGGCTCCATTCTTGGCCCATTTCTCTTCTTAATATACATAAATGATTTACCCTTTCACATAAGGAATAATCACGAAATTGTATTGTTTGCTGATGATACTTCTTTGACGTTTAAAATTAGTCGAAAATTGTACAATTATGACGAAGTTAACAATGCACTCTCAAAAGTTGTCCATTGGTTTAATGTAAATAACCTACTATTAAATGAAAGAAAAACCAAAGTGATTAAATTTTCTACACCTAATGTTAAGCAGGTACAAACCAATGTAGAAATAAATGGAACTAGACTGGAGCCTGTTGCTTCAACTGTGTTTCTAGGGATAACAATTGACTCCAAATTACAATGGGGCCCACAAATTGAGAAAATGTCAGGAAAACTTAGCTCTGCGGCATACGCAGTTAAAACAATAAGGCGGCTGACTGATGTAGATACAGCAAGAATTGTATACTTTAGTTACTTTCACAGCATTATGTCCTATGGGATTCTTCTCTGGGGAAGCTGTGCGGACATCAATAACATCTTTATACTACAGAAACGTGCTGTAAGAGCTATATATAAACTTGGTCCTCGAGTTTCACTTAGAGAAAAATTCAAAGAGATAAATATTCTTACTGTTGCATCACAATATATATACGAAAATCTGTTGTATGTCCACAAGAATATTGACAAGTTTAAAATAAAAAGCGACACTCATAATTTTAATACTAGACATAAGCATAACCTTGTTGTACGTGCTACTCGTCTCCACAAAATAAGCAATTCTTTTTTGGGACAATGTATACGCTTCTATAACAAACTTCCTCATACTATTAGAGAACTATCTGTAAATAAGTTTAAAGCTACCATCAAAGCAAAATTGTATAAAAAAGCATACTATACAATATCTGATTATGTAAATGACAAAACGGCTTGGGAGTAAGGCTTGGACGCATCATAAGAACATAAATTAAAAATAATATTTAATTGTGTCTATATGAATAAAGAACATTTTGATTTTGATTTTGATTTTGACACTAAGAGTCCCCTGAAGACAAAACTCCAGTGTAATTAGCAAATTTAAATGTAAATTTTTCAATATGCTGTTTACAAAATCTATTATATATGTCACAAGGCTGCTTCAAGAACACTCTGACTGAATTCACGGTGTCACTAAAATTACTGTCAGCCATGTTTCCTTTGCCTGCTGCCCAGAAGATGCTTCTTGAACCAGTCGAGCTCTGTACTCACAATTCCTATGTTAGTAAAATTTTTTAGTAATTAATAGTGGAATACATAACACAATATCGAAGGTCTCATCTAGGTCAAAGAAAAGGCAAACATTCAATTTTTGGATGCAATAGGCTGTTAACAAGAAGATCTGTTAAGATTAAAATGGCATCCTGTACTCCGTTGCCCTACAGAAAGCGGTACTGGTTAAATGACAGAATACCATATAATTTCGTGTGAGCATTTACATACAACTACAACATCGACTACAGCGAATTTATTGCTGGTTTATTTGGTCACCCTAATCACGAATTTATTAACGAATATCAAGTATTTTAATTCATAATTTATATAGTTTTTGGAATTAGAGTACAGATAAGAATAGCCCTATTCAAGCTTCGGCTTAGTTTTCCTTTCAAAAATGAATGATACAACAATATAAGCAAAAACTTTTTCAAAATTAAATTATCTGATTATACTGGAGAAATCCACAATTTATTTTTTACAAAATTTCTCATTACAGAAATTTCAGATAAGAGAGACTTTATTTGTAGGGTATTAACCAGTATTCACTTTCAGTATTCAGTCATTCAAAATATACAATAAAAGCATGAATTATCAATAAAGCTAATTATCGCATATTAGAATTCGTCAGTTGCTAGTAATATATGTAGACATAAAACTATTAAAGCAGAAATATTAATTTGACAATAGCTTTGACTAAAGTCGGCTTCACACGGCAGAAGAATAAAATTAATAAAATAGAGCTGAATCCATTGTGAGGGACCACCCCTCACAAGACTCCAGGTTGTTCGGTGTGAGGTGGTGGTATCAACTTACGAGTTATCTCCGTATTGAAAGGCGGTTTTGATGTGAAGTAGAAGGAATTTATTGATCGGAGGTTTGAATATTGCCAGTTATAACGCATGCCGAATAGTTTACTTTGATAGATGCGCGACTGCGGTTACAAGGATATACGGATGAGGAGTGTATGTGTGCTCCTAGTATCTTGTACTGGGCACGGCTCGAGTCTGTGGGATTACAGACTGATACTTCGAGACTAAGAGAGAATGAGGAAAGGAGCCGGATTCGTTGACCTAACTTGTGAGAGATAGTGCCGAATATGCCGTCGCAACCTTGGGGAAGGTGATCACTCGGGGAATGATAATTTGGTTGCTTTTTCGCCGGTTTATATAGGCCGTGAAATGATGCAATCCAAAATATTCCGAGTAAAAGTATTGTTTCATCGTCCTGCATCATAGCTGCACAAGTAAAATAATAGCTGAATTGTTTCTGTGGGTTTTACTGGAAATCGATGCATTGGTTGATCGCATGTAATGGACTTAATGTACGTTACACATGTACATGAGTATACATATAAAATGGATAATTATTATAAGAATATTAATAGTCATCTTAGACACACTATTCAAAATATAATCACACAATAGAAAGTATCCAAACAAAATCGGAAAAAACCCTATCTATAAGCCGTCATACTTGCCCAAACAATATCTTAGTAATATCAAAGTCATGGGCATCGCAGGTATTATTACTCTCAGCTTGAAGTTTTTCCTTCATTTATATCAATGTAGATGAAACTTTGGCGGGATGACCTACGCCGTTGAACAAAGAACGCGCTTCAGCCAGAAGATTAAAACTAATAGTTTTGGATTCGAGTGTAATCCTCCGTTATTCTTATGACGATTAATCATAATGTTCCCTCTCATCTGCAGGATAAGTTTCGTGGCAAAATATTGTTGATTATGAAGCAAAAAAGTTTTGCAGGTGGGCAATGGCGATGAAATTGAAAAATGGCATTACAGTGAAATTAAATTGTTGATGATTATTTATGATACATACACAATATATAATTTGACGCAATTATAATCTATAATGTATATACGAAATACTATAATATATACGAAATAAATTATTCTTTTGTATATGAAAATATGCCGCCACGCCACTCCGTTGCAGGCGTTGTCGATTTAAAAAATAAGCGAATAAAACGTATGGAGCATTTGAGAGCGCCATCTAACAAAACGTAACTGGAAACGCTCAATCACGGAATAAGCGGAGCTACCCGTCTCAGTTCATCGCCACGAGGTAGTTAGGGAGCGAGTCGGCCGCTTACCTAATCATTGGCGTCGACAAGCACCTGGTAAGCCCAAACGAAGGCGTGGACGCTTATTTTAAATTGTGGGTGCGATTATAGAAACAGACATTTGAACAGAAACAGACATACTGTCACCGGCGATTTTAGTACCAAGCGATCGATTTTTCGCACAATCCATAGCAAAGAGATGTTTTATACTATTTTTGATCGGCCAATGAACTTTAATCAAAATCCAGCTTCATTCATAGCAATTAGCTCGCTAAGAATGTGCTCTTTTAATCTTGGAAATTACTTCCAGAAAATCCCAGTATGGTTTCTTTGTCAAACAGAGGCCGTGTGATTAATCTACAATATATACATATACAGTATGTTTGTTTGACCCTTTATTGCGAAATTTCACAATGTGCGGGTTTATTGTCATATGACAATTTCTTACAACCAACCCTACTATGAAGTGTTTATATGTATGCATGCAAATTTAAAAACGGGTCTTAAATCCTATAGTTTCCGGAGTAGTCTATGGTCATTCCTAATTGGTTCTAAATTTAAAGATCCGTCCAAAAGCACCGTCCAACCTACACTAGTTGGAGAGGCACCCTAACAATAAGAAGGAGTTTAGTAGTGTTTATTTTAGAACTTTTTGACTGGTTATAATATGAAGACTGTTAAAATAATTATAGATACTACAGTTCCTTATAAGTTATCAACGATTAAATTGCAATATGAAAACTGTTATAAGAATTATAGATGACACAGTGCCTTATTAGTTATATGCGATTAAAGTGTTTAATTCTTTAGTTACGTATGTTGTTTTTTCAGGATAAGGTTATGTTGAATTATATTAGATATTACTTCTAATAAGTGATTCTAGGCTATTGTGGTGTACTTTTGGACCTGTGACTACCTGGTTGTGACATTATTTCCTTTTTTTCTAATTTGCTCCTATAAGTTAACATTATAATAAATTAAAATTGTCACCACCGCGGCACCGTGTCCAGTCTTCTCTAATGATAAATATTTTGTTAATAGAAACTAACAATTTAGTGTTTGTTTATTTGGTTATTATTGCCAATTGATTAATATACCACAAAGAAAAGAATAACCAAATAACCCTTATTTAATTATTCTTTCCTTTATTGTTATACTTTTTAATTACATGCCTGACAGTTTAGACTTTTAATTTTTTGACCAGTCTTAAGTTAGATCCGAACAGACTCGATTTTAGTCAATGCTCCATGACAGAGCAGAAATGAAATACAAAAACTTGTCTAAACTGTGCTGTTAATTTTAGATCCTGTTAATCTCTATATAAGAACGTTCTATTTAGGAGCCATGAAAGAATATAGCGAAATGTCAGTTGAATATTATACTTTGTGGCGTGTTTAGACCCAGAATTATGTACCAAAACGAAACGAAATACGGGACATTATTACCTTAGTGCAGGCATACCACGAAGACAGTGCCAATTATGTCATATTTTTAAACCATTATTTTTTCGTTAGCCCTTTAAGACCATAATCTTTGCCGTAGAGTGTGGAAATTTAGATTACATAAAACTGTTAAAGGGCGATGCAAATAAGATGTATGTCAAGTTTTCTAAAGATTGGTTCATTTTTTTTTTTGTATAAATTGATGATAGATGTACCTACATGTGGTCCATAATAACAGATGCAAATAAATTTTATTAACTTAATAAGAGTCAGTAGGTATAAAAAATAAATTGAAAAAGTGGCGATATACATTTTATTTCTTTATTTGAAATCACCGTTCGTAAGTCATTCGAGTTTGTTGGTCATTTGTGATATTTAAAAAAAATATATTTTTAACAATAATTTAATTGTTTTGCCAATATTACAATTCTGATGTCTCAATACCATGAAAAATATATAGAATAATTTATGAATTATTCGTATTACATAATATATAAAACGAGTTTTCAAATTATAGGACATATATGTCCCATTGTCCTTAAAGGGTTAGAAGAGCCATTATTATTTTAGTGCAGGTGTATCGCGAAGACTGCGCCATCTGTGGCAAATTTTTAAACCATTGTTTTTTTGTTTGTTTTGCTAAATTTATAAAAGAAAAACTGCAGGAGTTAAGAGAGCTTCTTCATCTTTTATATTTTCCTTTACATTGTTTATTAAATCTAATGTAACATAAATATTTTCATACTATATTTAATTTTCTTGGACGCTTTAATGTCGCACACCACCGTCATTTTGCACAGCAAGCCTCATAAAGGAGAAATCACAAAATGTAAGCGTAATCCGAGTATGATTAGTCTGCCAACTCAACGACGAGTTTTATCACTATCGATTTTCGATGGTCATAAGCAATAATTAAAGTTAACTGTAAGATATTGCTTTTGGGCAATAAGCTCGCCTTTTGGGTTAATCCAATAAAGCGTTTTCATATTATTGTTATTGATAACAATAATTAAAAACAAGAAAAATAAATGTTAATATGTTGCCAGATGTAAAAGTTGGTTTTGGAACCAAATTATGCTTATATAGTTCCGTTAATAAACTGTACTCTGAATAGGTTGACTGAATCTGGTGTTTTTACCTATTTTACAAATACTGCCTTGATGGCCGGTATTACGTGGCGACTCGAAAATATGTAACTGTAAGTTGCAAGTAAGCTTACAATGTTAGAGTCATCGATCTAACACGTCCGCGGAGCGACGTTGCACATGTGAGATTGGATTGTAGCAGTCGCTCAATCAGGGGCGGAGATTGCTCAAGGTAATACCCGTCCAGTGACACACTATTGCCGTCCACTCACGCTTGTTGACGTCACGCTGCCCCGCAGTCGAAGTGGATAGAAGTGGACGGCAGGGCAGGGTGCAACTGACAGGCAGACACTCGTCACTCATTCCGCTATTCGCTCACTTAATAGTTTCGCCCATCCGAAAGGAAAACCTGAATGTAATTAGCTGAACCATTGACGCGACTCTAGAACAGTTCGATGAGGCCTCTAAAAAAAACAGTTGATCTTCATAATAGTAATAAATAATAAACTCTTTATTCGGTTACATGTTTAACAAAGGTTATTGCCAGAATATTTAACAGCCAACATTTGGTATAATAATATCAATGAAAGCATAACAGAGTTGCATACATACAAGAATACTAAAATGCCTAAAAGGAAAAAGAAAGTACAAATTCATGCCATGGTGGAGGAAGTTTAGAAAGAAGAGACGAAGGAAAAAAGGGAGGGTATTATATCTGAGGAAGGTAGTATTGTTTAATCCGCTCTTTGAAGGATTATACAGAAAGAGGAAAGCAGTCCCATATATTACGCTACAAAAGTGCAAAAAAAATCCTTCCTAAATAAAGCGATTTTCAACAGATAGCCAGATAGAAATATTATTTCGCTTTAAGATGTAGGCTATTTTAATGGTTCTAATACACGCAAGGTTTGCTGTTCACATAACCACTAGTTTATTATTTTTAAAAAGCTATTATTCGCCAGTTCTTTTTTAGCCCCCATTTCGTCATTGGTAATTTAGCTACATACATTCATAAAAATCCAAAATGTGTGCTCCTACTTATTGCAATAGATTATTTTTGGTAACGCTATGTTCATATATGCCAATATAATACGATGAATTTTAGCTTTTCATATTCATTTTCTACTTTTTGTTTATATTGGTATTGTTAAGTTATTCATCCTATTAAAAAACAAAGACCACTGTATTTTGACGATAAAGCAATTTATAAATCAATTTAAATAAAAGTTACATCTTTATCAAAATTAAATAAATTTTAAAATTATGTCCTTTTGAAATGTGACATCAGTGAGGCGCCGATTTGTAATAACTACATAATTTAAAAAATAAAATGATATGATGGCAATTTTCGTTGATTTTAATTTTGCGATAAAACTTAATATAAATTATAATTATAATAATATTATATAATAATATACTCCAAATTGTGAATATTTTCTAAACTTTACGAAACACTCCTATTACAATATTTTCGTAGGTTTTATTGCAAATATCTAAATATATTTAGATACAAAAAGACATATCTAAATATATTGTATAATCAGATTTAGTAAAAATTAGTGAATTGATTGGTATCCACTGGCTTGATTTTAATATTTTTCCAAATACATTTCCAAAATAAATAAAACAATGTGGTTATTGCTTTTGCATCATCATTGAACATTTTACAAATCGCACAACATTGGTTTTGCTGTTTTAATCAAAATAACTTTAGTTATCTTCAATATTGTACACAAATTACTTTACTTTTTAAAAACTAAACTAAACTGAACTGAATTAATACAAAAAATATTAAAAGCAAAAATATATTCAAAAACTTTGAAGTGAAAACTACTAAGAGGAAAATAAATATTTCTATAAAACCCAAATACCTACTTGTATCTTCAAACAATATTATTAAAGCCATACAAAGAGAGGAAACTCAAATTTCATGATCCATTTCTCTGTTCGCCGTCACGCAATCCCTATGCCTTGCGCTCAACGGTCACCTAATAATCCCAATTACCAGCCGAAAGTTTACAAGCTCTCCCTTAATAAAATAAATGATAGGGCAGGTCCCCAAAACCGGCACAATTAGAATGACATAATGACGGAGATTGCATTTTTTACGAAAGAGCATTTTTCTATTTACTTTTTTCTATTTTGGTCCCTTCTATTATTTCAAGACCACAAAACAACTCCTAATAATATCGAATGATCCCTCAGCGAAACCTAGTTGACATTTTTTGTGCTTCCCTTTTTACACCGTAACCATAATGACATTCACGTTGAAAAAAAATCAACGAATGACAGGTAAGGCGACTCCGTTCATCTGTACCGGAGATGGGAAATACAGATTGTATAAATATAGACAGGATGATTTAGAGGCCTTTAGCGCAAAAGTGGCGTAATCCCAAAGACATCAACATGATATAACAAACGAGATAAAAACGGAGGTACACCCGTAAACATATAAATACATTTATATGATAACCGCATGTTGATCTTTATATCAATATTTTGGAAAAAAACGAAAATGTTTCTTAGGTTTCGTATATAATGCTATAGTAACAATGCGGTTACTATCCTTACATATACCCTATTAGTTTTTTACTAGGCATAGTGGTCTATATTTCCCTTGAAATGAACAGAGAAATGCTCACGATGGTCTACGTTTTTAAGCCAATCCGGTGCAGCGTTGTCAATCCTAGCATGCTAGCGAAGGTTTGTATGTTTTTTTTCGGATAATTGTAACGAGCTCGGTCACATACTCTATTTACGGAGCCGACCTCGCGAACCAACCTAAGTCGGTGGAGTCTTCATAAGCGTGTCTTGCGGCAAATATATGCGCTAAGTTCGACAGCGTTAGACCTAGCTATGTTTACAGCGAGCACCCATTTCTTCAACCGAAGTTAAGCAGCGGCGGGCTCGGTCAATACTGGGATGGGTGACCGCCTGAGTGTTTGACTGCGTGATGCTACAAATGCCCACCTAGAAGATGGCGCCAATAGGCAACAAGGCGTGTTCCATGAAAAGGCGGGTTCCACATACCTTGTGGGTAGAAAAAAAAAGGTGTGGGCATTGCGCTACTTGTTTTTGTAGGATTGAGGTCAATTGTTGTTTTTATTCTTAATTCAATTTGTTTCAGTTTTAATTGTTATTATCTGTACTTGCATATTTAATGTAAACTGGAAACTATTCATAACCAGAGTACATCTCAATCCGATTCCAACAAGCCCAAACACGGTTAAAATACATTGTTCCGTTATAGAATTCCAGTGCCTACCTTCCGACTCCAATTTCTGACCCTGGAAACCATTCATTGCCAGAGTAAATCTCAAGACTATTCCAAAAATTTTAAACACGGGTAAGATACGTTGTTTCGTTATATATAGTTCCAGTGCCAACCTTCCAGATCCATCATCAGAGCCTGGAAATCTTAAGACCCTGGAAACCATTCATGACCAGAGTATATCTCAAGACGATTCATAAAAGCCTAAACACGGCTAAGATACGCTGTTCCGTTATAGAGTTCCAGTACCAACATTCCGGATCCATCATCAGAGGCATGGAAATCTTAAATGGCCAGAGTACATCTCAAAGCGATTCTGACAAGTCTAAATACGGCTCGAATACATTGTTCCGTTATGAATTTCCTTTGACTACCTTACGCCTCTATCATCAGATCAGCTCGATCGTACCATATTATTGTATTATCATCAGAACTACACATAATTGCCAAGTTTCATATTGATACAATAATCAGAAGTGGTTACAATTCGGTTCCATAGATTGCATTAAAGGTTACTTACATACATGCATAGCCGTGGGCCTAATAAATTAGTGTGTTAAAAAAAGATTATTTCGTCTATCAACTAAATTGGAAGGTAGTCCATTTGACAAGGCATGCTAGAAGAACCGACTCGGAGGCGGACTCATTTCGTCGCTTTGTCCCTAATCGATTCTATGCGTTATTCTTCAGTGACATCCCGAGCTCGACGCAACAGATGTCTCACGCATATCCTCCGCAACCCGCATTAGACAGATAGAATTCCAAAGACTGCGTAAAAAAGACGGCTCAGCTAGCGTGACGGGATACGTCATATGGAGCTTGATAGGTAATTAAATAAATAAGGGCCATTTTTATGAAAAATGGCTATTTTTGCTTAAAAACTAATTCAAAGGTAAGATGAAATTAAATACAAACATAGCCCATAGTAACAGTTATAAATCCGTCTATTGGACTCTAATTAATTAAACTGTGGTTGAGAACATGTTTACTTTTATTTTAATTTTATATACTGATTGAAAATTTAGTGATCTTATGCAAATTTCCTAGAAGATACACGGATTTCAAATTTACGAAATTTTAACATATAGGAAGAGAGTGTTTTCTTATTTAAAATCGAAGAATATTAAAGAGCACTTCTTCTCAGATACACAAATTTCTCTTCGTAACTAATTTTTGAGTTCAATCACTAACCAAGCCACAAGCATCCGAATGATATAAATATAAGGTTATTAATACATATAATATATATGTATATATATATATATATATATATTTATAAATATATATATATATATATATATATATATATATATATATATATATATATATATATATATATATATATATATATATATATATATATATATATATATATATATATATATATATATATATATATATATATATATATATATATATATATATATATATATATATATATATATATATATATATATATATATATACATTGGGATATATATAGACTACAACCTTAGATGGAATTACCACGTAGACCTCTTTACGAAATTGTTGCGACAGCAAATTCCCATTTAAAAGAATGCTCGGAAAATTCACCCTCAAAATGGTTTACAATGCATTATCACTTTGGGTGCGGCAATTAAGCCTGTGATTAAGAGACAGAAATCTATTATTAGGGTCATTTCTAGGAAGCCATTCCGCCATAGCTTTGATCCGCTCCTGAACTGAAGGAGCTTCATGTTCACCAGCTATTTGTAAATTATACTGCTTGGTACGCTGAAGACAAATTACAAGATCCCGTATTAAAGAGATCAGCTGCGTCCATTACCCAGAATTGTACTAAAAGTCAACTAACCCTTGCGCAGAATAACTGATTTTGCACTGACTGTGTTTCAATATTTTATTTTGAGATAGGATACCATATAGGCGTGTTTAGAGCGCCGACATATTATATTTCCCCGCCACGAACGCCACTGTATTTTACGTATTAGAAAATTAATCAATATTTGGAACTATGACTGCTATGAGAACTATGAGGGAACTATGAGTGCAAACCTAGCTGCCAAATACGGAACACAGTATTGAGCAATCTAATACCCTATATCAGTGGTCCCTAATTAGTTTTTCCTGCGTACCACTCAAAGAAAGACCCTCAAACTCGCGTACCCCTATTGCAGGAATAGAAAAAAGTGTTTTTTAAACATTTAGGTATTACCTTCGAAATACAGTTCTAATGACGGTGAAAATCAGTTCAATGTGACAAATGTGCAGGTTCTTCTTTCCACGACTGAAAAATCTGGTTGCTTTTTGGTCAGCTTCAGTCTCAACTCGTTTTCGAGTTAAAGTCTGTAACGACGTTTAGTTTTTATGTTTGTTATGGTCGATAATCCGCTCTCGCAAAGGTACGTCATGCAAAATATACGTCAGCTAGTATTGTTGTTTGCTTTATGGTTTTTTACTGATTAAATTATTTTAGTCAAGAGATTGATGCAACTTCTCGTACCCCTGAGGGTAGCGTATAGCGTACCACTAATTGGGAAACACTGCCATAATCAATGGTATATTGAAGGAAGATATATGTTTACTACCATTAGAATGGGTATAATTAAAGTATATTTACTTTTCGACTCGACTTTCCACATTCACAGGGGAGCACTATCGCAAACTTTTTCCGTCACTGCTTCCCTTGACGTTTCAGTTCACAGCTGGCTTCCTTAATATATTCAAACTGTTGGCATAGTTGGTTCTCTGGCCCGGGAGAAAGTTCGAGAAAATGAATCGAATTTTGTCTCGCTCAGTTTCTTCGCTTTAGCTCGTTTTTTCTCTCGCTCTGCCTATGCACCGCGTTTCATTAGTGCGCGGCGATGTTTTTTCTGCGGTCCCCGCGGAAATGACCAGACACCGGTTGGCAGCTTTCCATACGAACAATATTAAAAAGTTGATTTGCTTAACACTGGCTCAGATTTGAAATAGGATTTAACGACTATTTGCCAGACAAGTTTTAGCGCTTAATAAAGATTTTACATATTTTATTCTTATCGTTGAAGAATACGAGTAATTGGGATGCGGATGGAATCCTATATCGAACATGCCATACGTACGTAACAACAAAGGTATTTTGATAGAATATAAAAACCGTCTACCCAGAAGTTGAGTCTTCCCGTTACGTGCAATAACGCATCCAGTTGTGTCCAAAATTTATTGCCATTATATTGTGTTTAAGTACAATATATTTTACCTAGCAGCAGATAATTCATTTTAAAATAATATTGATATAGACAGTAAAGCACTGGTTTAAAGAAATATCAAAAATTTGGTAGAAGATTTCAATGCCAGTTTTTTAATTTCTGTATATTACAGTTTTTAAGAAAAGTTTCAACGAGTTATTAATGTTATCTTTAATTTAGCCCCTCGCGGGCCGCGGTTTGAATTTTAATGTGTGCCTTACAGCCCGTAAGAAATTCGCGAGTCTCAAAAAAAAGATGGCGTTTCAGAAAAAAAACGATTACTCCGAAACTTTCACACCGATCGTCTAAAAAAGACCTGTGTCATGTTCCTATTGAAATTTGCTATTAGATATTTGTAACCTCGTTATGTAAAGCAATAAAGATTATTCATAATTATTAGTCAAAGTTGTACTAACATAATTAGCGGTCGGCCTCGCCTGGCCATTTCGGGCCGTCTGGGGTTCGACGGTAAATATCAATTCTGGACGTTTCGGGCCGTCTGGTACGCGAGGGGTTAAGGCGCGTGGAGTCGTGAAACGATCATATTTGAAGGCCGATAACTTTTAAATTAGCGTACTGACAATTCCAGAAAAAATATATCTTAAGCATTAATATATAAGCTTCAATCTGATAGTTTAAAAAAAATGTAGAACATAAAATACTATACAAAAAAAAATATTGAAATGAAGCTGTTTTCAACTTTAATTACGTAACTACTTCTAAACTGCAAGTGATATTTTCATGGCACTTGCAGTTAAATATTGCTAACACATTTATCTTTAAACTGATCGTTTCTTATTCTAGAATAATAAATAGTTTTGACGAAAAGTAATTTAAACTACATATACTATAAATGTGACGGTTTTAGGCGACGGCCGCCAGTGTTCCACAAACAGTCCGACGAGGAGGGTGTCGCTGCGCTGCAATCCGCGTCCGCGAAACTGTAATATGTTTGCTGTGTTGCGACTTTGAAATAATCGAAAATGCCGCCGATAAGGAAAGCTGCAAAAAGTTGGGCTAAAAAGGCCATGAAAATGAACGAAGTAAAATACAAAATACCTATTCCTACAAAGAGTCAAAGTGTACGTAAGAAAGCGAAAAATTGTAGGTAGGTAGGTATCTACCTACAATTTTACTTTCCCAAAAAGGAAAGTATTGTAATCGCGCTAAAAAAATTTTGAGATGATGACGGAAATATACATTTTGAGACCCCCTAAGACGATTGAGACCATTTTCAGACCGATCTCTTTTTGTGTGTATGTATGTGTGTATGTATGTGTATGTATGTGTATGTGTGTATGTATGTGTGTATGTATGTTTGTTTATTTCTACTCTTTATTGTGAAAATTTCACAATGGGCGGGTTTATTGTCATATGACAATTTCTTACAACTAACCCTACTGTGACGTGTTTATATGTATTTATGCGTGTAACATGTGTGTGTGTGTGTATCTTGTTATTGCATTCGATCGACAGAATTGAAAATGCAATTCCGTTAATTTGATCTCAAGTGCAATTCCGTTAATTTGATCTACTTAGAAACTTATGCAATAAATTAGTCCAGCTACAAAGGGACACAAAATATCTATTGAGATTCCGGAAGTATTTGACACAGAAAAAAATCATGATCCTAAGAAAAACAATTCGCAAGATCATAAAGATTTATAAAACTGATTCTCAATCAGAGAGAAGGTGTAATATTGAGCCATTCTATAATGATCTTCTGTTGACCCACTTGCACGCTTTTGGCGATCATAGTCGGTGCAAAGCAAACTTTTGTACTGAGATGAATAAATCAGATATGATATCAGAAGCAGCTGACAAAACTTTTTTTACAAGTACTCTCTGGGGTAGAATTTGTTTCCTTATGTCAAATGTTGCATCACATGCTCCAAGTTTAATACATGATGTACACTTAGTAGAACGGTTTAACAATATAGTAGCGAAGCTTGTTGGCGGTAAAAGAACAAATTTGAGCCTCAAAGGTTCCTACCAGACAAGGTGCCAAGCCTGTTTGGTTTCATTTAACTTGCACAAATTGATGTCTTCCCTTTACAACAATGTCATAGGTCGTAGTCCCACAGGCATAATAAAACATTTGGAAAAGCAGCGATTGCAAAGGATGGTCAATATGAGAAAAATCAGTCGAAAGAAAAACAGATTACTTTTTTCAATAGGACATTACGTAAATTATGGAGAAAAGTGTGAAAAACCAGACATGCTGCAAGAAATATTTGAAAAAGAAAAATGCACTTTCTTACATAACTTAAATTGGACTGACGAGGAAGGAGATGAAATACAGAATAAAACTGTACTGCAGAGTACCTGCAGTGAGTGGATGGAGATAAAAAGGACTATTTTGACAGCTTCAAACTTTGGAAGAATTATAAAGAGACGTAAAGATGTCAGTTGCGTATCTTGTAAAGGATATATAATACAAAGATTCTTTATCCCATGTAATATCAACAAAGCATGGAAAAGATAGTGAGATTGGAGAGTTAAAAATGCAAGAAAATATTGATATAAAACCATGCGGGTTGTTTATAGATAAAGAGATACCCTTCCTCGGAGCTTCTCCCGACGGTGTTGTAGGTGACGACTTGATCGTCGAAATCAAATGTCCTATCATTGCATTTCAGAAAGGTATCGATGAAGCCATCAAAATCGGTATTATAAAATGAGCAAAAATGGAATCTTACAAATTAATAAAACCCATAACTGGTATTTCCAGATACAGGGGCAACTTCACATACAGATAAATCCAAATGCCTTTTAGGTATTTGGTATGGAGAAAACGAGCCTTTAAAACAGAAATAATAACAAAAGATGACTCTTTCTGGGATAATGAAATGAAAAACAAACTAAAGACATTTTATTAAGATTGTTTGCTACCCAAATTGATAGACCCAAGAAATTCAAGAAACATGCAAATAAAAGATCCTGAATATATAAAAAAGGCCATAAAAGAAAAACAAAAAATGATCGAAGCTAAGATAAGTAAAGCTGCATCTAAGAGAAAGCTCATTGAAGTCAAACAAACAGCAGTTGAAGAAGATCAAGAAATGGTTTATGAAAAGCTAGTATTACATAAAACACTTTATGAAATGAAAGAACATGATAAAGAGAAATCACCAGAAACCATAAATATAAGCATAAGACTGTGTGAGGAAGATAAACCGGTGTCTGACAAATATGATGTAGAAGAAGAATGTGTCGGTCCTAGAGATGTCCTAGAGAGAAACAAAACTACTATATGCTTTGTTATATTATGATATACTCCTACGATTATTTTATTGATTCACACATCTCTGATGTGGTCTTAACCTAAAAAGTAAACCGACGAAAAGTAGTTTTTTAATAACACAGGATCGCTATAAGTTTTCTGATTATTGAGTGGTACTTACCTAAATACGTAATTACCTAAATAAATATAGTATAAAATAAAACATTCAAAAATATAATTTTAAATTGTTTACTTATTTAAATATCGTCGCTGATTAAATATATATATATATATATATATATATATATATATATATATATATATATATATATATATATATATATATATATATATATATATATATATATATATATATATATATATATATATATATATATATATATATATATATATATATATATATATATATATATATATATATATATATATATATATATATATATATATATATATATATATATATATATATATATATATATATATATATATTTTTTTTCAAATTGAAATTATGTTTATCACTAAATAAATGAAATGATAAAATAATGAAAGGGCACTTATCTGGTCTGTGGTGACCAGGAGTGACTCCACGCCTTTTTCGTTTTCTCTTCTCTCAGTATTTGCGGTTTCCTACTGTGGTATTCGAACCTTTCTACTTTATCCTACAGCGGCGACACAACAATGCGAAAGACGAGAATGAATGCTGGAAAATAATAGGCGATTAGTGTTTCTTAAATATTAATGATTTTTATAAAATGTATATCAATATTTCGGCTCAGCCGTCGTCAAGATATATGACATTTCTGAAATCGAACAATTCGTTGAAAATTTAAATTCAAGGAATCGAACAAAAAGAAATGGATTAATAATATTTTACACGATTTAGTTAAGGTACCATAACCAACCGTGCAAAACGTTATTTTAAAATGAATGATTATAAATTAAAAGAAAAAGCATTTGATGATTATGATAATATGATAAACCTTATTAATTTTGCCTGTTGAGACCGGAACCTTTGCAAGCGCCTAAAATATAAATATAAGCCAATTCCCAAGATTTCACGTCCCTTTCTTTTGCATTATCCCCAAGGCATTTTATTATTTTAACTTTAAAACATTGATCAAAAGATAAATTATGCGCCCTGGCATGCAAAGATATTGGGAGTTGGCTTTCATTTCCTACACTAGCCCTATGATTATTTAGTCTAATATTAAGTGGTGTTGTTGTTTCACCGATATAAAAGGCATCACAAGTCCTGCACAGAAGTTGATATACTATATTTTTTGAAATACAACTGCAATGAAAGGGAACCCTGTAACTATTAGTAGTATTTGGACTGGTAAAAAAAGGACTTAGATCTAACAGAGGACAAGTTTTACAACGTGGACGACCACAAGGTTGAAGCCCAAAAGTATTATTACCAATAGAGAAATTTTGATTATTTTTTGTTTTGTTTAATATTGATCTAATATTAGGTGGTCTGCGGAAAGATAAAATTGGCGGTGAATCTAAGAGATCCTTAGTGGATGCATCATTAGAAATGATGGGGAATAAATCAGATAATATATCTCGCAGTTTCTCAGCACCAGGAAAATAAGTGGTGCTAAGAAAGATTTTATTATTATTATTATTTTTATTTGAAGAAATTTTAGGTTTTGGTATATATTTTACTTCAGAGTTTAGAATATGTTTATCCAATAGAGGAGCAGGGTATTTTCTTTCAAGAAGAGATTGCTTTAGATTATTGAGATATTTATCTAAATTTTCTTTGTTGTTAACTAAACGGTGTCCGCGAATGGACATTGAGTAGGGAATGGATCTCTTGGTGTGAAATGGATGACAGCTATCAAAGTGTAAATACTGTTCTTTATTTGTAGGTTTTATATGAATCGCGGTTTTAATTTTACCTTCGGAAATTGTTAAATCAACATCTAAGAAAGTAATTTGTGATTTAGAAATGGTATGAGTGAAATTCAAAGGGCCAAAATTATTTAGGTCGTCAAGAAAGGTTGTTAGAGTAGTTTGTCCGTGTGGCCAAATCATTACTATGTCGTCAATAAATCTATACCATAATATGGGTTTTAAATTTTGCGTTTGAAGAAAATTTTGCTCGAATAATCCCATGAAAAGGTTGGCATACGAAGGGGCCATTCGCGTGCCCATAGCAGTCCCTTTAATTTGAAGATAAAATTCATCTTCAAAGGAGAAAGCATTACACGTTAAGACAAACTCGGCTAATTTGCAAAGAAAATCCGTAGAAGGTATTTGAGGATGAGGTCTCTCATCAAGAAAATAAGAAATGGCTTCCAATCCTAAATTATGAGGAATATTGGTATACAGGGATATGGCGTCAATAGTAACAAATAATAGGTCGTCTGACTTTGGAATTACAGTATTCTTTAAAATATCAATAAAATGATAGCTGTCTTTGATATGAGAATTTAGATTTTTCACAAAAGGTTGTAAAAAATAATCTACAAAAACCGAAATTCTTTCTGTCGGAGAGTTAAAGCTTGCGACTATTGGTCGTCCAGGATTATTAGGCTTGTGAATTTTAGGTAATAGGTAAAAATTTGGAGTTCTGATAGGATCAGGAATTAAAGTTTTAACATCTTCGTCTGATAATTTTTCATTTGATTTATTTTGTTCAATATATTTTTTTATTTTCACTGCAAAATTTTTGTTTGGATCTCTAGATAGTTTTTTATAGAAAGTTTCATCTCTAAGTTGTCTCAAGCCTTCAGTAACATAGTCAGTTTTGTTAAGTATGACAGTAGTGGAACCTTTATCAGCCGGCAAAATGACGATGCTGGTATCCTTGCTAAGACTCTCAAGAGCTGCACGTTCATCTACTGACAAGTTTGATGTTGGCTTGAGGCTATTTAGAAAAGATGGCTGTGTTACTTTGTTTAATAAAATAGTAATAAAATTTTCTACCGGATGATTTTTTGGTAATGGAGGGGGTTCTTTATTGGAGTGTGGACGAAATTTAGCTAGTGCATTGTGTAATTTAATATTATTATTGTTATTCTTTTGATTTGAATGCCAAAATTCGCGCCATCTTAAATTACGACAAAATTTAACAACATCATTACCAAAACTAAAATGGTTCACATTTTGAGTCGGTGTGAAATTTAGACCTTTAGCTAATACTAAATATTCATTGTGGTTAATTACTTTGGATGACAAGTTTTTTACAGCATTTTTTTCTCTAGGAGATGGACCTCGTATATTATTAGAATATGATACTGATGGTGTTATACTGTTATTAATTTGGTTTACTAATGTGGCACGTATTGGTACGGAATCTGATACTAATGGAAATATATTGTTAGTAATTTGGTTTACTGATAGGGTGTGCATCGGAGAGGAAAGAGTACCTTGGTGAACTGCTGGGATAACATTTCGAAGTGAATTTGAATTCCTTGTTTTGTTAACATTGGAATGACTGTAATTTGAAATGGAAACTGGATTCAAAATGTTTCGTGTATTGTTACTTGGGATAATGCAAATTTTCTGAAAGTTCTTTAGTAAATTAAGGAACTTTTTATCGTGTTTTAATCTAATATTTCGTAAATCTGTTACAGAATTGTTAACTATTTTATGAGCTTCTTGAAATAAGAAAGGAGAATGTGTTGTTATCATGTTAACATAAAAACACAGTGAGTTTAAATGTTTATCAACTAAAATTTGATATTCATTTCGCAAAACAGACGTAATTTCCATTGAATACCTTAAACGGATTGCGGTGAAATCATATTGAATTTCTGTACTAATTGCTGCGAAAGGAAATTTTGGTAATAACCCTTTAGGGCAAATGTTGTTTTCTAAACATTTAGAAAGAAATTCAACGTGTCCCGTGAATTTAGCTGTCTTAAGTGAATGGTAATTTATTTGGTTTAACCAATGAGTGTACATAATGAATGTGATTGCAACATAATTAAAATTAGGTAATATTTTAATATTTGATTGTAAATGTGTAAATTATTATTTTTTCAAATTGAAATTATGTTTATCACTAAATAAATGAAATGATAAAATAATGAAAGGGCACTTATCTGGTCTGTGGTGACCAGGAGTGACTCCACGCCTTTTTCGTTTTCTCTTCTCTCAGTATTTGCGGTTTCCTACTGTGGTATTCGAACCTTTCTACTTTATCCTACAGCGGCGACACAACAATGCGAAAGACGAGAATGAATGCTGGAAAATAATAGGCGATTAGTGTTTCTTAAATATTAATGATTTTTATAAAATGTATATCAATATTTCGGCTCAGCCGTCGTCAAGATATATGACATTTCTGAAATCGAACAATTCGTTGAAAATTTAAATTCAAGGAATCGAACAAAAAGAAATGGATTAATAATATTTTACACGATTTAGTTAAGGTACCATAACCAACCGTGCAAAACGTTATTTTAAAATGAATGATTATAAATTAAAAGAAAAAGCATTTGATGATTATGATAATATGATAAACCTTATTAATTTTGCCTGTTGAGACCGGAACCTTTGCAAGCGCCTAAAATATAAATATAAGCCAATTCCCAAGATTTCACGTCCCTTTCTTT
The DNA here is from genome assembly GCA_944548615.1 of Micropterix aruncella. Taxonomy (NCBI): domain Eukaryota; kingdom Metazoa; phylum Arthropoda; class Insecta; order Lepidoptera; family Micropterigidae; genus Micropterix; species Micropterix aruncella. Next base: position 12,598,000 of record OX155957.1, on the reverse strand, counting down.
TGCATTATCCCCAAGGCATTTTATTATTTTAACTTTAAAACATTGATCAAAAGATAAATTATGCGCCCTGGCATGCAAAGATATTGGGAGTTGGCTTTCATTTCCTACACTAGCCCTATGATTATTTAGTCTAATATTAAGTGGTGTTGTTGTTTCACCGATATAAAAGGCATCACAAGTCCTGCACAGAAGTTGATATACTATATTTTTTGAAATACAACTGCAATGAAAGGGAACCCTGTAACTATTAGTAGTATTTGGACTGGTAAAAAAAGGACTTAGATCTAACAGAGGACAAGTTTTACAACGTGGACGACCACAAGGTTGAAGCCCAAAAGTATTATTACCAATAGAGAAATTTTGATTATTTTTTGTTTTGTTTAATATTGATCTAATATTAGGTGGTCTGCGGAAAGATAAAATTGGCGGTGAATCTAAGAGATCCTTAGTGGATGCATCATTAGAAATGATGGGGAATAAATCAGATAATATATCTCGCAGTTTCTCAGCACCAGGAAAATAAGTGGTGCTAAGAAAGATTTTATTATTATTATTATTTTTATTTGAAGAAATTTTAGGTTTTGGTATATATTTTACTTCAGAGTTTAGAATATGTTTATCCAATAGAGGAGCAGGGTATTTTCTTTCAAGAAGAGATTGCTTTAGATTATTGAGATATTTATCTAAATTTTCTTTGTTGTTAACTAAACGGTGTCCGCGAATGGACATTGAGTAGGGAATGGATCTCTTGGTGTGAAATGGATGACAGCTATCAAAGTGTAAATACTGTTCTTTATTTGTAGGTTTTATATGAATCGCGGTTTTAATTTTACCTTCGGAAATTGTTAAATCAACATCTAAGAAAGTAATTTGTGATTTAGAAATGGTATGAGTGAAATTCAAAGGGCCAAAATTATTTAGGTCGTCAAGAAAGGTTGTTAGAGTAGTTTGTCCGTGTGGCCAAATCATTACTATGTCGTCAATAAATCTATACCATAATATGGGTTTTAAATTTTGCGTTTGAAGAAAATTTTGCTCGAATAATCCCATGAAAAGGTTGGCATACGAAGGGGCCATTCGCGTGCCCATAGCAGTCCCTTTAATTTGAAGATAAAATTCATCTTCAAAGGAGAAAGCATTACACGTTAAGACAAACTCGGCTAATTTGCAAAGAAAATCCGTAGAAGGTATTTGAGGATGAGGTCTCTCATCAAGAAAATAAGAAATGGCTTCCAATCCTAAATTATGAGGAATATTGGTATACAGGGATATGGCGTCAATAGTAACAAATAATAGGTCGTCTGACTTTGGAATTACAGTATTCTTTAAAATATCAATAAAATGATAGCTGTCTTTGATATGAGAATTTAGATTTTTCACAAAAGGTTGTAAAAAATAATCTACAAAATATATAAATATATATATATATATATATATATATTTATATATATATATATATATATATATATATATATAAATATATATATATATATATATATATATATATATATATATATATATATATATATATATATATATAACATTATCGCTTTGCATCATACATATTATCGCTTCGCAATCGTTCTATGAATTTCAAACAATATTTCGGCATTAGTCGCGTGATTTTTTAGCGCGGGCGGGGGAAGCGGAAAGCAATAGGCCACGCCTCATCGTCCAAGGTCATTGGCGTGCATACGAGCCTTAAAAGAGTTTTTAGTACCAACTTTTTTCAACTTTTGATTTATTTTATCCATATACTCAGGTAGTAAAAATGATTTCATAGAGTAGGTAGAAATTACTCGAAAAGAACTATTTTTAACGAAAAAAAAAAGTCTTTTAAGCTGTCGTTACCTGAGTGTAATAAAACACTAATCAATTATATTTTGGAAAAATTTTAAATCAACAACTTTCTTCACCATTGGAAAAATTCGTCAAAAATTAAATTAAGATCTTCTTAAGAAAGTTTGAAGCCAAATGGAATGAGAGTCATTACATTCAATACAATTTTTTGAAAAATAATTTGCAGTGGCTTTGCTTGCAGTGATTTAGCTTAAGGAGAAATTAAGCTAAATCAGTTAAACCACACAAAGGAATAAACGAAATGATAGACATTTTATTAAAATAGAGGCGGAAACAGCAATTATTGCAAAACCGCTGATTTTTTTCGCTAACTCAACCAACCGCTTCAACTGAAATAATAGGCCTGGAGGAAAATCATATTTACAGATTTGCCAATATCTGGGTTGTAATTTCAAGGTGGAAACTTCCGAAGCTTACTGTCTTGAAACAGGCTACTATAGGTATGCATGTTACAAAATGAGTGCAGCTGTACATAAGTTACTCATTCGTGGCACCGACTTGATAGCTTTTTTGACATTGCCTGTAGGCCAGCTCTCAGAGTATGTTTTGGAAACTAGTCAGAAAGAGTACAAAAAAGTTAGACTATTTCACTCACGAAAAACTCTCAGAAAGATACTAACACAAACATTATTCACTAGACTAGATGCTTGTTAATTCGGATCCTTTGACTACTTCAAAGCGGCATAAAAAACAACAGAATAAGAATACTTTCAGCAATCACGTGATGACAACGAAAACAATTGACCAATACTTGTGCAATCTAGACATGGCCAATGCAATCTAGACATAGCTAATGATCATGAGGTTGGTGGTAACGAAGGTCAAAGTGTTTCCAATATGTTTAATTAGTTATTTTTTTATCTTTATTCTCATAATAATTTTATGCTTTCTTATATATGAAGAAACACATAACAAACATAAAAACATTTTTAAATTTATAAAGATCTTAATTACGTAAAACAAAGAAATAGTCAATGAAACTTGGTCAACATTACAATTAAATAATCACTAATCATCTTTCGTAATATTCAAAAATGCTACATATTATTAGTTATTTAAAAATATTTTTTGGGTATTTTGCCAGTGTGCGTCGGCACACTTTTACTCTGGTCGAGTCCTTCCCATGGGCGGATTTAAGGGCAGGTAGAGCCTCCAGATACTACCTATTTCAAATACCAATTTATTTTATTTATTTATTTAGTACTTTATTCATTTGTTTTTTACATATAGCCACATTATTACCAATGTTATAAAGTAACTCGGAATATTATTGCCTGAGACCTTGTATTATTACCTAAACTATTATATATAAAAAATTGCATAAAATTATGCCCATCAAATTTTAACCAAATGTATTTATTTAACTAGAAATTCATCCTGGACTTTAACGATCGTGCTATAATCGCAAACTCTACCAGATTGTAACAAGGAAGGTAATAAGGAATAACAAAGAAACACACTTGAAATTTTATTGACCTTCGAAACTATATTATATATACCTACATTTTATGTCAAAATATATTAATGAGAGGTTTATAACTATAAGATAAAAATGAACGATTTAAAATGGTCGCAAAACTATAAAATTCATCTTTCCGACATCGATATATCAATGCTTTCCGAAAGCTAATTTATGGTACTTTGTTTTGTCAGGCAATGGTATGTATCTGTATAACAATGGTAAAAGTTAAAAAAAATACGTGTGGCACTCGGGGACTGCCTCGGTAAAGCTATTGCATAGCATTTTTAACAACTTATGCAATTATATTTATTTATTTATTTAATTTTTTCTGATATCAGATAACTGCGCTCTCATCTTGCGGTGTCGACTACAACGGGCGAGCCCGTCACCACAGGACGTTTAAACGATTAGTCGTTCTGTCGCCCTGCATTGAACGTAGAAGACTTTGGACAGTACAATTCTACGTCCAGCTACGTCACAACCCGTGAGAGTCCAACGCCTTACCGCGAGTTAGCCAGGAATAAACCAGGCGGGCTCGAGATACTCACTCCCTCCGCGCCCTCACTTCCAATTGTGACCAGATTTCTCCGGTCTCTCGATTAGTTCCGAGTTCGAGGTCGCTTACGCGGTCCTCTCCCTTATGAAGCGGTGAAACGGAGTGCACCGAATCTATCGCGGACCAAGGCGTCCTTTGCCCGCCTCTTACCCGGGATCGGATGGCCAATGGTCAATTCAAGAGCACTCGCCATAAGGTACGCAACCACCCCCGCTCTATAGGAAACAATACAGTTCCCAGACTCCCCCGACTGTTAGTCGGAGAGCACAATCGATTGGCTTGCGCCGTACGGTGTGCAGACCGTCCAGGGGCGCCAGAGGTTTGATTCCCAGGGGAGACTGGTTGACCCAGTGTCCTACCCAGGATTCGCACCCCATGCGGGGAGGCCGTCGGATGGGTGTTGACCCGTGAGTGTGACCGACCCTGAACACATGGGTCATCGTGGCCACCTCATCATGGGCCCGTTAGCCCCCGATAGCCCCATAACTGCGCTCTATCGGAAAACGTTGAAATTATTCCGAATCATTTGCGGCTGCGAAAGCAAATGATTCGGAATAATTTAAACCTCCTTCAATAGAGCGCCGCGCACGATTTTTTTATTCGATAAAGCAAAAAAAACGGAGTATTCGAAAAAATTCGTAGATAAAATGATAGATAATTAAATTATCTTTAAAATGGTGCAGGTTTCATAATAATACGCCAGATAGTATTTGCGTAGTAGTCGTTTTTGTGTTCGGTTAGACCTAATTTCACAAATTAATTACACTATCTAATACAAACAAAATCTAAAATATTCAAAGCTAATAATATTAGGAAAATGTTCTTGTTTAACATATATTTTTTTCGAATCGTAAGCAGTACTCGTTTAGACGTAATTATCAGTTTAAAATCATTAATTTCCGTTAAGAAATTTCTTCATTCGGTCGCCGCGCTGGCCTAGGCCCGCGATAAAAGCTATGCAATAGCTTAAAAATAGTTCTTATGAACAGCCTTACAGACACTGATTTCGAGTCTCGCCTTGTATAATGAAACATGGAAATGTTGACTTTCCACAGAATTATTTTATCGACCAGACCTTCATGTCATCAGATTATGTCAGCATATTCTCATATAACCACTACACACGCATTTGATTTATTAAGGTGCTCAGACAAAATTAAATCCGTCACGAAAGTTAACTTTGTGCGCCAAGTTGCACTGCTGAGTAAGTCCACAAATATAAAAGTTGCATTTCCTTACCTGATAACTCAAAAACCTCGCGGCACACCAGGAAGATTTCCACGGCACGCTATTGTGCCGCGTCACACCGGTTGAAAATCACTGCTTTCCAACCAATCAAGGCAACTCCAACAATTTCGAGAAGTCACTCAATTCCTCGCTATATTTGTATACGTACATATCGAAAGGATTACAGTTTTTCGTAATAACAGCAACGTTTTACGTCAATATTTAATTTCTACCAATTTACAAATCATGTTAACCAGATCAACGCGTGTCAAGTCAACTTCTAACAATCGCCACCCAATCGAATAATCCATCTCCCCCGTTTCACTCTCTGAAATGACTGTTTTATTAGCGAACGAAGCTGGCGACAATTTATTTACAGCTGAGGTCGCTTTTAAAATTTTACCGCCTGTAAAAGTAGACACAGCCCTGTCTCTCTGCTAAATGACAGGCGAAAATGCTTGAAAAGTGGCTGTCGTCGGTAGCTGGTTATTATTGGACTTTGCTTATTTTCAAACTCGACACAGTACAGGAATATTATTTAATACTTTATAATTAAACGTAAAGCACTCTCTTATGTCCCTACATATTATTAAATTATAACTGATTATAATTAGTGGTTGAGTACTGCCTCTAATATAAAGCGTATGTGAATTAAATTTATTGCCTGGCAAATAATCATCATTGCCTGCCTTTGCTATCTTCTTAATTAACTAAAATTTAAATTTTCGATAAATAAATATGGCAACGCTGACTTTTAATTAAACTGATTTCTGATTATTAGTTGAATTAAATGGACTTTTTTGTTGTTGCTTTTGCTTAAAAGCGACATAAGTATTTTTTGGCCATGTTTTCCTACGTTGTAGCTTGACTTTCGAGTTTTTTTATAAATAGTTCTATTAGTCGGCGTATTTGGGAAAATTGAGATTTATTCGAATAATCAAGGTAAAGTAAAATATTGACATTATTTTAGTTAGACCAACAACCAAAGCCTTATTTTAAACAATTTCTTACCACCAATGGCGAAATTTATAAGTCTTGTATCATATCCAATTGTTTTTAATATTTAAAGCAGTCAGTGTCAGCTTCTATATAGGATTATAGTGCAGAGCGTACCATCTATAAAATAAGGTAAGTTTAGGATCTTTCATTTCTAACAGTATTTTCCACATTTTAGACAGTCAAAATCCGACTTATCCAACTAAACAAAGCATAACCAAATATTAAATTCGGCCTCATGTCTGTCCTCTCATTGCGCTCTTCAGTTAGAAGAAACAGGCAAAATAGTAGTAGGTACCTATGTTCTATTTGGATCACTAGCAGCAAAATTGCTAGGTACGGGTTAATTTATCGAAGAAACCCTCGCATGATTCGTTTCCAGAATTATTGATAAATCCACAACCTTTCAGGGTTATCAAATCAGGAGTAGCACCGCACCCTGTTACCGATAGATATTGGAGAATTTATCGTAATTGGACGTACGGGAGCGTCGATAAGCGAGAGTACTGCGATGTTCGCTTTTAAAGAAACCGCAAGATAGGCCCATAGCATGAAACATGTTACTCATAATAAAATGTTGTTAAAAATATACTCGTATAATATATACAGGTATGATTTCCAGAGCTTTATCATCCAGGGACTGGTATACGAGAAAAGACTAGACAGTTTTCTTGGCAAAAACTCTTATACTGTTACGAGGAAAAAATAAATAAATATACCTTTTCCGCAATGATTCTGATAAAGTTTCCTTAAGGTACTCAATCCAAAACTATCGCGGTTGTTTGACTTTATATAAAATATAAAGTGGATTTAACGTGTGAAATTTAAAGCACCTAATATTAGCGATGTTGCAAGAGTCCAGGGTAGACAGAAGTGCTATTAACCATCCTCCGTTGGGAAACTGCTGCTATTGCTAGGCAGAAAATAATGGAGAAGGTACGGAAAATATACCGTGACAAGCACGCGATTAAATGCAGATAAAACTTAGAAGCAGATCGGATCACGAGGATTCTTACCGTACTTCAAGCGTAAGTAAGATGACAGATCTTTAATTAAGATGACAAATCGAATAAGTAAGATGCTGAAGCAATTCTATATAAAAACGATTTTCAAACCGACCCATGATATAGCTCGATCTCTGAGGCCTGTATAAGAGTTAATAACACTGCACAACCCGGGTGTGTATAAAATCTAAATACAGCTGTGGATTCTTGTTTTGGATTAGAATTGGCCCATAGTCACGCGACTGATGGAACACATCAAGGCTGTCTTAACGTTAAGCGAGAGAAAAATATGATTTGCAAATGCGTGTTGGACTGGAGAACTAAACACTAGGCGCAGTTTCAAAATCCCATTATGCTATACATAGAACAATTTTACCGAAGCCGTTGAAATAAGAAGAACCCTTAACTTCATTTTTTTATTTATTTATTAGTTCAAGTAGTATTCAAGAGCATTACAGATGAATCCAATTCGCCCTTGAATATTAAAGCTAGAGTGTAAGTCTAAAAATAAATGACTTACATAACTAAATTAATGCTAACATTGAACAAAAAAAAACATAAAAACAAAAAACTAAATAAAAGACAGATTATGATAAACAAGATATAGAAGGGAGTTGCCTTTTTAGCTGCCAAAGGGATATACAAAAGATATCTATTTCTGTGGGTAAGGAAATAAGAAGAGCTATAACCCTTCCCACTGGCCTATCTACAAAAATATTTGTACGGTGGTACGACACATTAAACAATAGATGCGATCTCCTCGCTGTGTAATTTACCGGTACGTACAATTCAAACTTACATAGTATCTCTGGCAAATAAATAGTTCCTTGAATTAATTTATATGCTAATATAATTAGTGAATTACATATATCGACGCGTTTCAAGACTGTTGTTCAACTGGCGGTTTCAACCTCGTGGAACTAGCGGTAGATACGAGACGAGATTAGTCTCGAATGTCGTCTCGAAAATTCGAGGCGAGGCTGAGGCTTAGTCTTGTCTCGACACTCATGAGACGAGACAAGACTCGAGAAGAGACGAGAGTCTGTAGTCCGGGACTCGAGACGGAGCGAAAGTTTTGTCGACGAGACCGAACAAGATTTTTGAAAATCTAATCAAAATACATATGAGAAACCAAATAAATGAAAAAATATAAATGACACTATCGACGATGCCGCATTTTGTCGAATATTTTATTTTATTACCGTTTTTGCAATGGAAAGTATTATCTCCTTAAGTTCCGTCATAATGATTTTAATCAAAATTATATTATGTAAACAGACCCAGCGGTGCGGCGCGTCTGTCCTATCTGAACGCATCCAATTTGTATTGTCTTTATGACATTGGTATTTTCGCTAAGTTCGAAATTTAGGAAAGTAATAATTTGAAACGTACGGGCAGACTCTTTAAACACGCATAACGCTATATGTAACATTTAATAAAATTGTCATGTTAGCGAAATAAAAATACTGTAGTCATTAATTAATTTTAAAATAAAAGATACTATGCCCACGATGATAAATGTCCACGGGATATAAAACACTTTAGCTAAAAAGCAATATTCAATAAATACATGCATGATCAGTAAGTACATACCCAATAAATGGCTTCTCCCTTAAGTCTCTTTTAACCCCTCAAATGTGAGGCGTCCCTTAAGGGATGCCTTGGCAAAATGTATACAAAATGTATATAAATTTATATAAATGTAAATATAAATGTAAATGTGCGCCGCTTTATAGTAATCCGCTCTATAGTAATGCTATAGCTCTATAGTAAACCCCGCTCTATGTAAATGTAAATGTAAATGTAAATATAAATTTATATACATTTTGCCGTAGGCAACCCGAGCTAATCGCCATTCATTTGAGGGGTTAAACTTTCGAGAGTCAAACACTACATGTTACTCTCCAACTATTAGTCTTCCTATCTCATATTCCCCACCTCATCACCTCCCTTTTTCATCAAGCTTATTGTGTTTGATTTTGTTATTATATATAATTATTATAATAAATGTAATTACTGATTCGAGTGAATGTTAGTCAAATTAATTATTATTCCAGAGCTGTGTTTTGTACAAGTATTTAATTTAATAATGATATTAATACAAGAGCATTCCAAGATTACTAGGCAGGGTCTTATTCTCGAGGCAAACGCGTAGGCCCACGTCTGTTCGTGACAGCATATTGACATCATTCCCTGCGTCTTTCAATTGTTTACGTAGGAAATACGTCAATATGATGTCAATTCTCAGGTGTGCTGCGTTTTCGCGCATGTCAAGCTGCATTGGGAATATGCCACATTATGCTCACCTTTTGTTCCGTATATCCAATGTATAATTAGAGGAAATATTTTCTGAAGCAATAATGGTAGGTACATACAGGCACTCGTCAATTCATATATTCATTCATTTATTCATTCGATAATTAGGTGATCGATTAATTTACCCACTTGGTCGTCAAATATAGACGGGCTAGTCTAGGATTTCCTTTGACAATGGATATATAGTGTGGTAGAATTCGGGAGCATCCGGGTTCAATCCATCAAAAGGCGAAACACGTCGCGGATCCCGCGGCCGTAAATAAATATTTCATACATTATGCATGTATCGATATGCTACCCTTGACAAACAACTCTATCAGATTTGATGCTAGCGCTAAAGAAAGTCACAATCATACGTGCTCAATCTTATTCGCGTTCCATTGCCCCAGATTTGGATTTATACGTGGATTTGGAATTTGATATATCACCCTGACCTTTCTCTATAATGATAACATATTGTTTCGTTGTTGTTTTTTACGTTAGTGATATATTATACTTAGCATGAGATATAAGACCGCAATCTTAATATGTGTTCATATATCATCTAGGCTGGCTTTTTTTTAAATTTGTTGTGTGGGGCTTTTCTAAGGTCTTTATGAGCCTTGTAACACTGCGACCATTGCTGATCTATTGTGTTCGCCACCTACTATAGTTCTGCGCTAAGCCTTGTGTCATTTAAGAACCGCAACAGGTTTTTGGCGCCAGATTGTTTTACCTTCTCAGGTTGGAGGTAACGACTACCCAAGTGGGTGTATCTTTTACGCATCAGCGGGCCACACTCGCACATGAGGTGCAGGGGAGTTTTCTCTGCCCCTTGGCAGAACCTGCACATTTTTGTGTCTCGGAGCTTGAGGTTAAATATGTTTTTGTTCAGGCCACAATGCCCCGTGAGCACCCTCACCAGTATGCGTAGATTGTTCCTATTTAGCGATAAAGCCTCACGGGCCGTCTTAAGGTCGTAGGCCTTAATTAGAGCTTTGGATTGATTCAACCCTGGCTGGCTTAGTATAACAATTGATTTTATTGCATCTTAGATTGATCAACGCAGTACTACGATTTGGAAGCTAGGATTTGCTACGAAATATAATTTGTAGTTGCCACTCATATTTCCAAACATTTATTATAGCCAATAAAGTCAATAGTCAATATTCTTTTATACATCCAAAATTGCAAATACAGTTGGATATGATATCATAATCATAATTATTTAAAATACGATAACCAGAATAATGTAACAAATATTTTTATTTTGAAAGAAAGTCAACGAAATCAATAGCCTAAATCTAATACAACGAATAATCAGTAAAAATAATACTAAAAATTACCAGTCAGACAAAATAAAAGATAAATGCTCAATATTGATATAAGTAAAACAACAATAATTACAATGAATAATCAAATATTATCAACTTATTCTACCTCGTATGTTTTAACAAAAAATAAATGAAGTATCTTAGAGATATGATATTATTTTTCATAATAATTATGTCACTTTAGTAAAGATATTGTAATATTTCTTCGACGTCTTCTACCTTATAAATAGCATATTATTTTGTGCTAAGCCAGTGCTTAATTTTATAATCGAACATTTTGGTTCAATAACTCGTATTGTCTTTAGAAGGTTTTCAAAGAGTTTTAAGTCCATATACACGAATGGCTCTTGTATCATGGTCAAATTGAATTTGGGGAGGGCTATGTCGGCTTTGCTTCGAGTGCCGTGATCATGTACTTGCATGTTAAGTTGCATGCTACTTGCATGCTACTTGCAATAATCTTCTCTCATGTTCAATATGGCCACGTTTAGGCGGCGCACTAAACGTGGCTCTCTAAATACGCTATCATATCTCTAAATAAAATAACCAACGAATTTTTTAATCATAGAATATATTATTATTTATAAAGAATACCTACATAAATACATAAATATGTCAATTTTTAATTTGGCATACCGATTTTAATACGAAATAATTACTCACGTTAAACTCAGATAGACTAATATATGGTATTCTGTCTCTCCGTATTATTTCTGTGGTGTAATAAACTTATATATAAGTGCGATAGATAGCAATAATAATTGATTGTTATTGTTATTATATTTGGTTTAATTATTGGGTTTTTATAATCAATAAGTGCATAATAAAAAAAAACTTTAATTATTAGTCTTATTACATACGCCGAATAAATTACTATTAGTTTCGCCTTACAATGCTATCAGCACTACCTGCATTTCGCAGGCACAGAAGGGTTGCCAGAACGCACTATGACGTTGAGTAATCTAATACCATATATAGTCTGTTTGTTTGTTGGTTTATACTCTTTATTGTGAAATGTTACAATGGGCGGGTTTATTGTCATATGACAATCTCTTACAACCAACCCTACTATGATGTGTTATATGTTTGTGTGCATGTAACATGTGTGTAAGTGTGTGTCTTGTTATTGCATTCGATCGACAGAATTGAAAATGCAATTCTGTTAATTTGATCCCAACGGAAAATGGTGACACAGCCGGGAATCGAACCCGGGACCTTACGATGTAAGATCAGGCGACTTAATCACTATCCCACAGGGCCGTGTATAGTCAATGGTATAGCAATTTCTTTTCCTAACAAATTTTAACTTACAATATACCTAGTGTTTATCTAATGTGAGGCCCATTGAAAAAATAATTATTTTAAAAAACAGATTAATTAAATCTATATAGTGTATTTATTTTGTAAATCTATTTAGTGTAGTGATATTTTCATCAAATCAAATAAAATCTAAATTATTTATTCAAACAAGCTGATTCCTTTGGATAAATTATCTGCCCTGCAAATAGCCAAAGATTTTCTACCAATTTATATACTTCAACCTTTTACAAAAGTGTTAGAAATCGTTGTTGTTCAATCATTTCTTTAAATAATATAATCTGCTCGATCGTTTCCAGTCTGGTTTACGACCAGGCTATCATAGCACTACCATAGCTCTAGTAAAGGTCATTGAGATATATATATATATATATATATATATATATATATATATATATATATATATATATATATATATATATATATATATATATATATATATATATATATATATATATATATATATATATATATATATATATATATATATATATATATATGCACTATGAATGATAGAAAATTCAGTTTTATCTTACTCTTCTTATATTTATTATTTGATTCAGAAAAAGTTGAATTTTAACCTTGAGTAGTGCCATAAAAATTCTTATTAAATATCTACCGATTGTTTCTGTAAAAGTTTAATAAATATCATTATAACAAAAATCAAATATCATGGAATTTGGGATAGGTATATTGTTAGCCGGAGTGACATACCCACCCAGTCAGATCGACGATATTAGGTACTTTTTGACGCCGCGCCGGTGAAGTTAAATTAGAAGTTAAAAAGAACTCTTAATGGTGATATTTACATTCTTACAAATGACTGCTATTAATTATAAATGAATAGGTAGACAAAACCAAAAGATAGGATGAAAATCAATATTTGTACTGCTATACGTTCTATGTAGCGAGAAATCCATGGACAAAGCTCAGTAAAAATGCTCAAATTGGCTTTTCCTATTAGAATCATAATACTCGCTATAGAGATATAAAATGAAAAATCTTTCGCCAAAATTGGAAACAAAGGAGATGAAAAACTATAGCAACTAAAGCTTTACGAAAATTACCATTTTTTACAAAAAATCTTGCTTTTCTTTTTTTTTATATATTTACTAAATTTCACTAAATACTAATGATTTTAAAATATAATATTTTCAACGGCTTTAGGAAAATCATTAATTTATCCTTATGAATAAACATTGTAATATGTTATTTAGAAAATCGGAATATGCAAATAATTTTAGTAATTTTTGCTCATTTTTATTGATAATCCTCTACATAATTCGCACGTGAAAGATTGTGAAAGTAAAACTTTCGTCACTTAAAAACATTATTCTTCTTCTTCTTCTTTATCAGCGCGCATTCGCCCACCGTTGGGCATACGCCTCTCCAATCACTCTCCATCCGGATCAATTGTCCGTTTCCCTTGTTCATCATGATTGGAGGTTATTATTATACATAAAATTTATAAAAAGGTTCAACATTACACTTAAAATTAAATATTTGTATGAATATTATTTTATACACATTTTATTTTAATTTGCGTTGTGATATTTAAGTTAGTAACCCTCCCTACGTAATGTTTATTATATATACATTTGAACCTTCGTTCACTATGCCGCCCTAGCTGGGGTCGTTGCCGCACAAAAATAGCGAAGTTTCGTCCCATATAATATGATATTTTTTCGCGTACCGGAGATTTGGTAAAAGATTTATTGTCGAAGTTCGAAGTTTAATAAGTTTATGTCCGTGATATTTATGTACGATCTATGTACAAAACCTGCGTATGTAGATAGATGCAGGCAATGACTGTTGGGTCCCATTTTTTGATACTTCCGACGAAACATAATTTAAATTATTATTATAAAACAAAGAAATAGCTATCCTCCTGCCTATCTATATTAGGCAGAAGGATAGCTATTTCTTTGAATTTCCAATGAATGTGTGGAATTGCACCACATTGGGTCATTATTTCCCATATTTTCAATACAGGAGTGGCAGGAGGGCTATTATAATCTAGTTGAACAACAGATTCTACGAAACGAAACAACAGGTTTTACGAAATCGTTGTCGATAACGGATATTGATTTTTGACACTCCTTTTCTAGTGTATGATTATGTAAATTATTATGCCTGGAATGGGCTTATCGAATTTTAGCACTTTGACATTGGTCCACAGACCCTTCTCCCTTTTATTTCAACGTGAAATTATAAGCTATATCAGACTGAAATGCCTTCAAATTGATGAAATTCTTATTTTCCATTTCTACGGTTTGGTGCGGTTTGCATGTTTTTTGCCAAACTAATAATAAGAACCATTTGGGTAGGTATATAGATAGGTACACCTTTCAGAGCCTCTTTCTCAGAGTCTGCTTCTTTCAGTGTCTGTTTAGCAACTCCCTCGTTCTGATGACTTAATATGAGGCTTACTATGAGACATTTTGTGTGATAGTTTCAATGTTGTTAATATACAGTAGAATACAATGCAAATACATTTCCAAAATAAAGAAACAACTTGTTCTGATTTTCCCAGGACAATTATCTGCATAAAATATGCCTTATTTTGTATTAAGGTGGCTTTCGAAATATTTATAAATACAGCTGCCAATTTCGTGTTATCCCTGTTTTCAATGCGTTCATGCCACAGATAACAATAACCAGCCTTACCTATGATATTAAAAATAGCAAAACTAAAAACTGAATGTCTAAGTCTGATAAAAACATTCCAATCACCACATGATAAGGAAATACCGCTTGGAAATCATAACACCCTGATCATTGATGACTTTCCTGGGTAGAAATTTATCTCTAAATTTTTGGGTTTCTCCTATCCACCTAAGTGTTTTTTCTAAAATATTTAAGTCATATAATTAACCACATATCAGAGTGTATAATTAGCCATATAACGTATCTTATCCACATATCGTATAGCCACATATCGTATAATTAGTTAACAATTAGTCCCATTTTTTTATTTCTGCAAGACATACAATTAAGTCTTTTCAAGACAAACATAAGGGCTTTAAAAAAAAAGAATCCTTTTGTGCTTTGAAAGTGCGAAATAAGGATAGACGCAGTGACTGTTTTGCTTATAATAAACAATGTTGTTTACAAGTTTATGATCTGTGTTAATGTGATTTACCGTTATGCGTTGTCCGGACGCAGTGTGACGCAGTTGTCATCTGAATTTCAATCAATTAACAATGTGACTCGAAAAACGATTATCCGAGGCCGAAAAAGCCAAAATTTCTGCATTGAAAGATTACACATCGCTGTCAAACCGTCAGATTGCCAAAGAAGTGAACAGAAGTTACA
>OX155957.1:12477634-12577634 GCA_944548615.1 Micropterix aruncella | reverse complement strand
CAGAGGCCAAATTTATAGTCTCATCATAAAACTTTCTTCCCAAACTCACAAAAATTATAGGTTGATAACGAAATTCAGGATAAATGACTTCTAACTCGATGATCGTTTCATCCATGATTATAATGTTTCTATAAACGTACCCCAGCAAAAAAAAAATATGTGTGGGTGACTAGTGATCAATGGCAGAGTTTTGAACAATATTAGAATATTTTTGGTCTTTTCTAAAGAAATTCAATATTTCAAGAAATATTATTAATAATTTTTAGGTAGTCAATTTCTCATCATTTAATTATGGTTTGGCGGTTATTGAAGCTGATATTTGAATGATTTTACCGTTAAAGCTCACATTGGAAAATTTGTCATATTGGCTGCTGCCAATATCCATAGCGAAATCACCTGCAAAATTAAAATTTAGGTTTCGTTACAATCATTATATTTTATTTCAGATTACCTGAAGGCTCGCTGTGCAGTTTCTCTCCTAGTATTAGGCTAATCCTAAATGTTAGTAGTTGATTTTATTGCGTTAGAGTATTATTTTTTTGATGACATCTTATTGATCTTTAGTCATCTAATTGATCTTTATTGGCCTTTAAGGTAATCTCAAAATTGCCGTTTTACTACTCCATCCTTAACAATCAGCCCATTCAATTAACATTCGACCTTGCTAAAGGTCATAGCATTTCTAATTTTTTTTATATATTGTTTAAGAATTATTCCTATAGCAAGAGACCAAGTTTATAGCTTCGAAAGAGCCGTTTAAGCTGCTCAACGCCCAAAAAAACAGCGAAATTTTTGCACTTGTTTCGTTTTTGATATAAATCTTCTAAAACAAGCATTGTGTAGAAAAGAATATACTATCTCTTTTTAAGTATTATATATAAAATTAAATGCAATTAAGATTAATCTACGTGTCGTTTGCCTAGTTTCTGAGATACACCCTTTCGAAGATACCGATTTGACAATGTTATTAAAGAGCCATCACTCAGATTACGAAATAGCTGCTCTAATGTACGTAGGATTTGTTTTTGCGAATTTTCTCTGGAAAACTCTTTGTGAATCTGTATTGAAGCTTCTTGACTTATTGAAGCCTCTTGACGAAGCCTTCTCTGTATTGAAGCTTCTTGACTGTATGGAAGCTTCTTGACTTACGGTACACGGTTTAGCCTTAACATTCAAATTTAATCCACAAAAAAAAGAAAGAGTAACCTTTTCAGTTATACGTAAAAAGAGCAAAATTTCCGGGTTTTTGAGCGCTGCGCAGTTCATCCAAATCTTTAGAAGCTGCAAACCTCGTTTCTTACTATTGGTATATGTCCTAACAGCATATTACAAAATTAGAACTGTATGAACTTTTGCAAGGTTGAGGTCCTTGTGGTGTACAAATTGACTGAACTAAACATATTTTATATTGTTTTAATGTATTCTTTAATTGACAATGAAATTTTACTAATATAATTACCCGCTTTGTAATATTCTACTTAACCAACGACATTCTGCGACATTTTCCCGTGTGACCCATTTCGAACACCTTTAATTAACAGAAACAATAAGGTTTCCTGTTTCGGACGGCGGGGCTCGGCGGTGGGTTTAAATGCATCTAAAAGCTTTTAAATCTCAGCAGAAAACAAATGGATCGCCTCGGGTTGACATTTTTCCATTTTCTGACAAAGCTTTAAAGTGAACGTTGGAAGCAGCGATAGAAATGTCTAAAAGAAACGGATAATAAAACCGTTTATATAAATATTCTTTCAAAATTACAGTAATTAATTCATGAAATGAGTTTCTAGTTAATTCTTCTATATTTACAAGATACTTTTTTCATCTTGCTGTAGAGACGCACATATAAAGAAAAATAATAAAATGATGCTTGACGGATATACAATTCCAAAGCATTCCATAATATCACTAGAAGGTTAAAGTTAGGTGATTTCGAATATCCGTTGATATTATATATCTAGTCCAGATTTACTTAAATATAAGTAGTTGCTCTCTTTTTGGTGTCTTTCGAGAAAATTACCTACGTATAAACTGCAATGCGTTTTGAGTGCTAGAAGAGCATTAACCCTTAGAATAGCATGTTTTAACCCTCGAAAATCTGTTTATAGGGGATGTAAGTGCATTCATACTAATATAATATTGGTGGCTTTTTCAATGAAGGCGACTTTCAGCGCATATAATTGCATAATTACATAAATACGAAGAACAGCCGCCCGCGAATTGTCACTCAGGGAAAGCCACCGATCGGTGGTATGGGCATTCCAGCGGTTAAGAGTCCGTTCAGTCGATTATCCCCCATCACGACGAAGTGTGGAAAATTACTTGGATCATTACATTATTGCTGGTAGAGGAAGACAAGTTTAAATAACGTTGCGGAGAAATCTAGGCTCTGCTTGAAAAGCTTTAAGAAACAAGACGTTTTTATAAATCTCATTGAGTAATGTCAATTGCTACGGGCGAACCCGCCACCCCAGGAGCTTTGTTCAATGGAATAAACGCAAAGACTTTGAGGACAATCACTATTCACAGCCGAACTATGCCAATTTCTTGCGCAATCCGATTGCGCAGTAAGACTCCGGCACCTTATCGCGAGGCACTGGGAAGTGCCACTTAGCGGGCTTCCTCGCGCCTTCACTAGCAGATTTGAACGAAGTTCTAGATTCTCAAGTCTGGTAACAGATTCGAGATCGCTTGCGGGGGGCTCTACCTGACGTTAGCGTTAATTCAGGTCGAATTTGTCGCGGATCCGTGGCGCCTTTTACCCGTTCAGCTCATTCAGGATTGGGTGGCCAATAGATCGTTTCTAAGGATAGGCCAAAAGCTACCCCGCTTCTTAGTACACGTACATATGTCTCCAAACTGTCCCGGTTATTCGCCGAATGGCGCAAAAATTGGCTGACACAGCCCGGTACACAAACCGCCCAGTTCCGCCCTAGTTGTTCCCCTTGATCCGCACGTACAATTCCCACTGTCTACGACTGTATGTGGCAGCCGCATGTAGAGTTCACAGCGGCCATTCCAGGCTAGGTCCCTCTTCGAGAAGTCTACCGGACCGTGAGTTGAGCCGACCCAAGAAATCACAAACAGCCCATCAGGCCCAAGCTGCACGGAAGCATAACGAACCTTTCATTTATATATTTCATTTCTTATATTTCAAGTAAACAACGGGAATACATAGAAATGGTAATACTAGGTAATGGTACAAAGTAAACGACGTCTTACATTGACATGCTCAGCGCATACCCAACTAGGTCGAATATACCTTTAAATGGGTATACAACGTAATGTCTGACTCTTGGATGGAGTGGCATAATTGGCGTATACGTATAACCTAACTAAGGACAATTATAATGATAAGTGTCCTTCTGCCGTGTTCCAACAAAACCACGCAACCCGGGTTACGTGGTTTTGTCGGAATAAGGCTTATTCAACTCTATTCTTCGAATACTATATAACTGTATTATTACTTTTTCATTATGACGTTTCATTCCCGAGATATACGTGGTGGACAAACCACGTAACCCAATTTTTTTTAAAATTATTATGACTAAAATACGTAAACCACTATTATAGGGTTTTATCGCAATAAATATCGCAGCCCATAGTACTAGCGTATTACGACTAAACCACGTGCCGCGGGCGCGGGCCTCAGCAGCCCGCCGAGGCAATTCAATTACTTTGAATATTCCCACTGTTAGTCAGGCTAATTGGAATATAACCTAACTAAGGTTATATTTTACATGGACAATTGTACCTCGCAAAATAAAAACAAAACGCTGTACTCAGCATTACTAAGAATAGTCAATGACTCGTTGACAGCATTACTAAGAATAAATAGTCAATGAGCGTTGAGGTAGAAAACCATCAAAATTACATACTTGGAACCAGGTCATACTTTTATGGCTGCCGACAGCGTTCATGCGTGTATTGCGCGAAAAATCAACACTGCTGGTGATCTGTATGACTACGAAGATTTTCAGATGAAAATAAAAGCTTCTAGGCGCAATTCGGAGGTGCAAAGTCCTCCGATATATAGACTTCGTGAAATTTTAAGATGAGATGACAGTCAAGTTCCCTAAGTCATACAACATTTCAAACCTAAAAGTGGTTGAATTTAGAAGAGGTTCTACAAAACTATTCGCTAAGAACGCTTACGAGCAAGCAGAGTTTTTAGAGTTAAATGTATACAAAAAATCTCTGCAGATTAAACTTCAGAACGCAATCTCCAAAGGCAATGATATCAGTGTTCACACTTTAACAGATCTGGATCACCAGGACTCGTGTTCAGGGATAAATAAGAAAAAAGGAAGACCTCCTAAAGTTGGCTAAATGTATGCCCGCTTCACGTAGGGAGTTTTTTGAAAACCTCGAAGTTAATGAAAACCTTCCAGATGATTATAGTTTGGAAGGAGGTCGAGAAGTAAAAAAAAATAAACTAAATCTAATCTGTAACTTGTAACTGCATAGTAAGTAAGTAATAATATTATAAATGACTGTATAATTTATTATACTTAATAAAAATAATTTATGTATATTTCACATACCTTTCTAAGTGTTTTTATGCAACTTTACTTAATTTTATTGCCTGTCTGCTTATTTTTTTATATTTGGTAATATAAAAAACTCTTACAAAATTTTAATATGAAAATTATATATATATATTAAGTAATCTAAAGACACCTAAGATTTTTTTCCATTGACTACACAGGCTTTAATATCCATAAATAATAAAATAAACTCTAATATTATAATTACAAAACCATGTAACCCAATAATACGTGGTATTGTCATCATAAAGTACACTGTTTGCTATTGAATTTGTGGGAAAAAAGAGATATTTATCATTTAAAAATACTTATACTGAATATAGAGTATTTTTTTGTAGGTAGGATTTGAAGAACTTTAAATGATCTATGATATGAAAAATACCCCAAGAAAATTTATGGTGTAGTTTAGGAATAAAACGGATAGATCTGTTAAAAACTTTAAGAGCGATTATCTCAGTTCAGTGTTTCGCGGGTTACGTGGTATAGTCATAACACGGCAGCCTTGTATAATGATACACAAGTATTAATATGTACCTTCTCTTTATTTAAACGTTAAATAATTCGGTTTTTGAGCCCGGATAATGTATTCGCGCACCTGAAAGATAAATCTATATATATATATATATATAAAAATGGATGTTGGTATATCTGTCTGTCGAGAAGGTTTTTATGATATCCACTTTGTTGTATATCACCACTAGATGGCGTTGCAGCAAGTCAACTTCTATACCGTTCAAGTGATCGCCATAAAAACTGTTATGCATAGGTATTTCAGCACGAATATAACACGGGCAAAACCGGGTAATACTACTAAAACTTTATAAAGCTCAATACAAAACGTCGCGTTTAACAATACGTTAGGGAAAAAGCCAAGGGGGAGAAGGCAAATGAGTGCCCCTTCTTGCACTCCTCTGCGTGCGCCCATGTGATTGAAGCACTTTCGTAACAAAGTTTATTTTCTTCTTTCTTCTTATAAAAACCCCACCGTGGAAGACAAATAAGCCAATCCACATTTCCGTCGCTCCATCCGACTCGTCGATGTTATTTCGAGGAAGTGTTCATTTCGTCCAATTTACGCGGCTGGGCGGGCGACGAATATTAATCGCGGTACCTTTATTTACATTCCGTGTGACAAGCTAGTTAGCGTGCACGCAATGACGTCATCAATCTAAGAAAGTCGTAATTTTTAGTCGCGGCCGTTAATCATGGGGCGAAACGGGAGCCATCTCCACGCAAATGGCGGGAGGCGAACCGTCAAAATGGTAGCTGTTAAATCAACCGCGAAATAACGGTTTATGATTTAAATTACTACGGGTGCGTCGATGACAAGTCCTGCTAAATAAATCTTTTACTGTTAAAATAGAAAAGCATTTCAGAGAAGCTTTACTATTAGCTCTAGTAATGTGCTGTCATGGTTATTAATCGCGGACTATCTTCTTCGCAGCACGTCATACTTCAATTTCGAATTATTTCAGTTAGAGACTAGAAATTCGGTAGATAGATGCATTGTTAGATCGAAATTGCCCAGTTGCCCGGTTGGAATATCTCGTATACAAGCGACGCAAATAATATTTAAAGTCCACCATATTTAAGAAAATACTACAGCATTTTAGGAAAAATACCTTTTAAATACCACGGAAAATATACTACGAATTGGAATGTGGGGGTAGGTTGGGTTGACAGGGAAGGGGGGGGATGACAGTGGGGGGGGGGGGGGGGGGGGGGGTTGGGGGTTCCTACTGGTCGGGAAAAATTTGGTTAAATATTTAGTAGATACCATCTGAATACGTGTAGATAGCAGAAAAACCATTCCTAATTTATTATTATTATTGTTTTTGAAATAATTATTTTTCAACTATTACATCTATGACTATTTTTAACTGCTTTTACTTTTAGTAATTATTACAACTTTTTTATAAATTGTCTTTGCTGTAATGTTCTTTTTATTAATTTTTAACTATGCATTAAATATAATACAATTTTAGATTTTAGATTTTTTCATTTTCAAGTGTTCATTAATGTTGTTCTATGTTTATGAGAATGTCCGCCCAAGCTTTGCTTAGTTATGCGATATTTGAGGGTATATTTCATATTATGATTGATTTTAAATTCTTGGTTTGGGTTAATTAATTTAGTTGCGTTATATTTTATTTCTTGTTTTAAAACGTTACAGTATTATTTGTGAGTTGCTTTAAATTAGAGTAAATTAAATAAAAAAATATGTTTTATGGTTTTATCATTTTGCTTCTCATTTAGTTTAGAAAAGCCTGTTAGGATGTGAAAAATGTAAAACTCGACATGAAACAGACATATTTTTGATTGTAATACAATTAAGCAATTAGTCTGTTCCACTTCAAATCATTTACTAATAGCCTTGTATAAAAACACCTAAATCGCTTAGGTATGCTTACCAAACCCCTTTCGCCAAAAATACTCATAATGTAAATAATCGTCATGGGAAACGCCAAAACGAAAAGTAATGGGTTGAGGCTGCCCCCAAATCCCCGCTATTTACGCTCAATTGTGGGCCTTGTGGGAAAGTAGCTACGTTAACAATAGCCAATTCTTTTTATTATTAATACAACAGCGGCGCGGCGGCGGCGTCCCCCCATAAAATATAATTCTTTAACTATAAAAAAGGGCGTGACCCGCGCGACGGGGCCGGTTTCGCACATCAAACTGCGATAAATTGCACGGGCACGTAATTAAATCACACCAAATAATCCTAACGATGTGTACAGTTTGATCCGATTAACGGCTACACGTCCCCCGCAAGAGCAAATAAAATGTATGAATGAATATAAATGACTAGGCGGACGGACGTGTATATATATAAATGTTTGATTAGCGAGGCAGAATACATATAGTGGCACCCCTGCCGATAAGCAATCGATCACTGGGATTTGTGGTGACATTCACATGGTATTTATTTTAGACCGATAGCTATACATAGTATGTTTATATAATCAGAGAATATTTGCGAGGATGATTTTTTTTTTGATTATTGAAATCAAAGTAAATCATAATGGAATCCAACTGATTGACAATTATATTTTCTGATATGATACCTGTTTGGTAGCCAGAATATAAAGAATGGCAAGATATGATCAGTTAACAAGAATTAAGTTACTAAATATCTATTGACATAATTTATTATAAATTAATGTGTAATTAATTTATTTCTATTATAGCATAAACAGGTGGGGAATAATAAAATGATCGGTAATAAGATAATAACAAACGGAAAATGCCTCAAAATAAAATTTTCATTTAAAAAGCACAATCAATTAAAATTTATATATTTTAGTATTCGCTGAAACCAATCTTGAAACAGTAATTCCAATGCGAATTTGGGATTGTTAAAACAGCTGATTCGAACGATTGGACAGTTTTGAGAGTTTTGAAACCGTTGAACACGCAAATTATCTTGGATTCTCCTGTTTGTAAAATAATAACTAGGTCTCAGATTAGGACTATTTGGAGAATGGTCCATCAACTTGATAATTTCCCGCTCTAAAAATGTAATAAACGATATTTTTTGATAGTCTGCGAGAAGGGACAACTTGTGTAGGCTTCAGATCATTTTAAAAGACCCAAACAACTGATTGAGACTCACTTTTATTATGACTATATCTATGTACGACTTATCTACGAAGCTACTGTCTGGTATACTGTGCCTCATAACCTGAGGCACAGTATATCAGATAGTAGCTTTTCTTATAACAAAATTGAAGTCGAAGCGAATACGTCGCGAGTCGTAAGGGCTCCGATATGGATGCCAGATGTCCGCTACTGGGCCCACGCGGATATGTAAACGTTCGAAAAATGTCGCCAGCCTTTACCTACGCGTAATGCTAATAAAGGCATTCATCGAGACGTACCCCTCAGCCCACATTCGTTACACTCTTTCCCTGCAATGCCCTGTAGCTCGAGGGTAAATCTGCTGTTTGGTATACTGTGCCTGAGGTGATACTAAAAACACCATAAGACATTCTTCCGTTGAGGGATCGTAAAGTAAACTGTCACTAATTACATAACACGAACCGCCTTTTGCTCATCAGTCAAATTGAGTTCCAACGGGAATCTAGGTACCTAACGCCCAACTCATCGTGAAGATTTGTTTGGATTACAGTCATTTCGAGCCTTTCTTTGTTCGGCTTGTGAATGGTACTGTGCTAAGGAAGGCGCGTCCGCGTCGGAACTCCGAATATCAGCGATATATTTTTGTTTAAACAGTTGCTTCAAAATAGTACATAATATAAATAACAAGCTGGGTGAGGTGGTTATTTTTTAGATAATCATCTTCGAATGTGTTAATGAATATTGGAGCGAGAACTTTCTAGCATCAGTTTCATTTTCTCTATCGACCCAATATCTGAGTGCCATTATAGCTTAACAATGTATTTATTTTTTTCTGTAACCGTCGTTAAGATAACTAACAACCATTATTCACGTATTAGTATGATTTGTACGTACTATATTACTTATTCAAGAGTAATACATTGCCGATCAATTATGTGTTTCCTAACCTAAAGAAAATAAGAGCAGAACGCGATGCAAACAGAACTGGCCCAAACGGACCAACGAAAAGTTGAGCATGCCGACAGAGGGATGTCACGCTACGGCAAGAGCTAGGACTGATGAATGATGAATAAGAGAGAGGAGGAGGGGGGCACAATCGACGGGCTTTGCGCCTGTAGTATATAAACACCCACCCATGATATTAGAGTTAACTATTCCTAGACGAACTGCCAAACGACTGTCACGATAATAGGTTATTCTTATACTACTATACTATACTAAATAAGTATATCGTGGTTTTCAATTCAGTGAACGCCTCAACACTTAAAAAACATCATCGGCAAAAACCACGAAAATATTATAAGTATCTATATAAAATTCATTATTAGCATTAATTAATAACCGCCTAATCTTTTTCCAGTTTTTCCCTTTCCTTGTTGGTGCATCAAAAAATTGTTTATATTTTGTAAGAAGCACTTCATGCCTTTTGTAATGTATGTTTGTTGAATGACGTCTACTTAAAATCATTATAATAACTTGTAATAGTGCTAATCTTCCCGTAGGCCATTAGAAATTTCTTCCGAGTGCAGAGTATGTATTGCTCTTGATGGCTATGCACATATAATGCAATAAGCGCACTTAGCCATATTAAGAAAACGGGCGAGGCGAACTTTAAAGCGGAGGACATTTTTTCCGCTCCGGCTAAAGCCAAAGTTAATCGAATCGCCATGTGACGCGGCCCGCGGGCATCTCTGTAGCCCGTAGCGTAGCGCACCCACAGATGAGAAATATGTGTATTTGCAATAGATAAGACACGAACAAAGAAGAAATCGCTCATCAGGTCTTTGCGCCTAGAAGAGGAAATAGCCGCTCTCACAAATTTCAACACATTTTTCAGATTCGTGGGCTGAAGTCTCCTGTAAATGGGGGTTATCGACCAACAATCTATCTAGCATTATCCGCAGTCAGTCCCTGTCTCTTGATATTACGGCAGTTGCTGCCGGTCCAAGGGATGGTGTGTCCCATCCATCTTAGCCTCCGTTTCTTTCGACAATCTGTCTTCTAAAAGTTCACGTGAAGCATTGAGAAGGTGGTAGTAAAAGAAAAAATATTACATCCACTTCATTAAACTTTTAGATTTTTTTATCGAAATTGTTTTCCTTGAGATTTTTCTCTCCTTAAGGAATTTTCTCAGCATCTCGGAGGCCTACAACTTATTAAAAAAAGGGCATTTTTTCTGGTTCCAGTTTTCTTACATTTCTTACATTAGAATGAACTGGACATATTTATTTACTGAAACCTACAGTTAAATTATATTCGTCTCTTTTGCAAACGACTTACATCATTTTTATTAACCGACTTCAAAAAAAGTAGGAGGTTATCAAGTCGGTTATTTTTTTTAAAATGTTTTAGTAAAATGTTTGTTATCTCAGATCTCAGTCATTTATGAACCGATTTGGATAATTCTTTTTTTATTTGAAAGGATATACTTACAGATTGGTCCCATTGTTATCATAATACTAATCTGATAGGTTCAATAAGGAATTGAAGGAACTCTTCAAATATTCTCTTATGAAGTTGAACATTTACATGTTGGTTCAGTTCCGATGACAATGCATTTTTTGTGTGGTAAGCATAACCTAATTCTTTACCCAGGGTTGGCTCCCGACGAGGGGACTCCTCAACGGTCCTCAGCACAGACACACAATTTCCTATACGCATTCAATTACGACAGTCCGTTCTAAGTTTCACCAGGACAGGACTGCGGCACTCAGGGTTGGGGTCCAACGAGGAAACTCCTCAACGGTCAACAACACAGACAAGAAATTTTGTATCCGCATTGAATTATCATAGCCCGTTCATATCAAGTTACACTATATAATGGCTGCTGCACTTATTTTAAAAAATGAAGTATTTTGATAATCAGTAGGAAACGCTGATATCCGTAGATTGATAATAATTGAATTTTATGTTTTCATATCATTAGGATATGTTGTCAACATACTAGTACCTATGTATGTCGAATTTCTTTATTATAATAACGTGATGGTTTCTTTATGTTAGTTTTAGCCATATAAAAAAGAAACTAAACTTTATTCAAACATTAAATAATCTATGAGTAAGTAGAAAGCTCTAAAAGGAACCAAAGTAAGAGAGGAGGAAGAAATTAGAGAAAGAAATAAGGCTGAAGTCGGTTTTTCACATTTAAATGAAAGATTTTAATATTACACCAAATATTTATTGTTTACTATTTATTATAATACGTTAGTGAATATCGAAATATTTGGGAATCTAATAGTTCGGTAGAAATTAATACCAAAAGTTACAACATGGAAGTTAGAGGAAGTGATCAGTGCTATCTCTGTCAATAGCTTTAAAAACAAACTGGACATTTTTCTTAGTGCAAAACAGTCACAAGTTTAAAAACAAGTGCATGTGATATACACGCATCAGCCTTACGCTGCTAGTGTATAATATAATAATAATAATAATATCCTAACCTGGCCCGGACTCGTTAATTAACTAACTAACGTGGAAAAAAATATTTTTGGATCAATTTTCTTTTTTTTAGATAAATGTAATACGCATGGCTTTAGCCTTAAATGTAATAGGCCAAATGTAATACACTTGTACGCATATACGGGTTTACATGCTTCCGACTCTTAATATCGCCAATAACCTATTGCTAGCTAATAATTGTATTTTACAATCAAAACTATTTACAGCCCTTGCGAATCGATTACTACAACAATACGTGATGCATCTGGTGTCCTGGGTTACACTTCTTTTTTTAATCTTTGGCGCAGCACCCGCCTTGCCTTCCGCCCTACTCTCACCCCTAATTGAATCAACGTCAAACGCCTGTAGGCAGCCGAACAAAGACCACCCCTCGACACCCAAACCTCTCTTATTTTATACAGATAATTTGAGAATAAAAAGGATGCTTCAGGAATATTCAATTATGAGACGTGGTAATGTTTACCCGCGCGGATGGAGGCAAGAGAATGATCTACGTTACAAGTTTGCCGACTTTCAAGCACATAAATCTACGAAAACGTCATAACTTTTCTATAATATCGTTATAAATCTAGGTACTCTGTTCTACATAATATTAGTCTTTTAGGTGTTATGCAACTTGTAACCATAGTCAAGAACCAGTGAATACAAATATGATTTACAACAATTCAGACACATTTTTGATGAAGACATCTGAATTGATAACAATCTCTATAAAACAAAATTATTCATTAAATAGCCAAAAACTTTGCTTAAATATATTCCCTTCTAGTCACCCATTGTAAAGACTAAAACCTTTTTATGAAAATATCTATTTAATTATTCGAAATATTGATCATTATTATAAATAGGATTAAAATAAATTTAATGCGTGAAGTTTTGTAGCGCCCGGCGTTTCGGCGATATAGCTACCTCAGTTGTCCAAGAGCTGTCAATCGTTATCCGTTATTCTGCGGGTAGGTGGTAAACTTCTGCCGTTATTGCGCAGATTATAAAGGTGGTGGAGCGGCGGGTTCGGCGCGCGCGAATTTTAAAATTTTGCTGAGCACACAACACTCTCTGTATTTTGTGTTACGTCCGTGCGCTCGCTGGTGGGCGTTGAGAATATTTTAAGAAGAGGTTCCCCGTATTAGAGTAATACTGCCGTCAGTGTTGCTTTTCAGGGTGCTTTATATTTCAATGGCTTCTCGGATCATACGGGAAAAAAACATGTTTTTTGGATAGCATACTGAAATTTTGAAACTGCGCCCATAGGTTAGTTTCGCTATCCAATCTGTGTTTGCAGATCTCTGATTTTTCTGCTGAACGTTTTTAGTAGCTTTGATGTGTTTTATCAGTCGAGAGGCTACAGGCCTATTCGTTGGTCCAACGAAGGCTAAACCACATCTACATTCAATTTTATACACATACGGAATTTGTAGTGGTATTAGCGTTTGATCAGTGCTCGGTTTATTATTAACGAACCTGATCACCACCATTTTCAGTTTCTGCTAGTACGTATTTGCGTCAACGTAGTTGGGCTACGGATAACATAGGCAGAATGCCTCATATTCGAAAAAGATGCGAATTTTTAACTTTTCTATGACTGAAAACAAGGAAAAATCCCAAAATAACACACGAAATACATAAATAAATAACTGATTTTGAAGAGAAATAAATTGGTTTTTAATTTAAATTGATCAAATTTTGAAATTCTAACTCAAACCCAATTGATCGCCAGTTGAAAATGGCCGGCGTGAAAAAATGCTACCATACAAGCTAACTTCTATTAGTGGCATCCCGTCAAATATGTGATTATGTACTCGAACCTAATAATAAAAAACAGAAAACATTTAAAAAAACCATACGTATATATATTTTATTTTTCGATATATTAACCTCTGTTCTACAGAAGGTTATTCTATAATAAACAAATCAGATTAAAAATATATCGTTTTTTCCGCGAAAAGCATTTTTTATATTCAATTTCGAATATTCAGTATTTTTTTCTATCTAAGGAAGTTTTAAAACAAAAAGACTTGTGGACGAATTTCGACTCTAAATATATTTTTCCAAACTACCTAATATATTTTTTACTAAAAAAAAATACGTTTTGAAAAAAATATTACCCACTTGTCTGTTTCTCGCTAATAAAAATTTACCCTGTATAGGTAACGGCTTAACATTTCCAAGACATTTTGCATGTTCTATGAAAGGTTTCAAGCGACATGCCGCTCTTCGGTGTATTCGTCGGCGGTTTTCCTCTAAAAAACAATCCTCTTGTGGAATCGTGATACTGCTTTCACAACGTAATTCAATTTATTGGGTATGTTACACAAGTCAGAAAACATGGACAAAATATTTACACAATTTGTCTGACAGCGCGACAAGGGTGTCGTCTCGGCGACATCGCTGGTCCAATTTAACGATCATCAGATTCTGTCATGGTGGGGCGACATCGGAAATGACAGGAAGTCGCATCTGCGCGGCGCGGCGTCGGACCGTCGGGCGGCAGGCGGCGTGGAACCACGTCTGTCAACCAACTGTCACGAATGACGCGACAAACGTCACCGGAGCGAGTCAGACGACCGCGAGGGGTGGGCCGCGTAAGAAACGCTTCAAAATCCTTTCAGATTGAAATAATATGTAGATGGGAATACTTACATTTAAGAGCGTCGAGAAGGTCCACTCAACTAATTCTTTTTCTTCAGGTGCTCTCTCCGCTGCGAACACTGGCTATCATTTTTTTGACATGAAAACGTCTGTGAGTTTATGTTGATAGAAAATCGGGCTGGTAGCGAGGTCAAAAACCTCGATGCTGTAAAAATCTCCTGAATTTCATGACTCGATAACTCGGTGAGTGTTGAACCGATAGCAATCACTCAACTAAATCCAGATGGTTACTCATGTAAGATGCGATGTTTGAGATGCGACTTGTTTTTAAATGTATCTAGAAATAGAAATAGTCCTCGCCAAGCAAGATGACAATATCCTTTAAAATAATAGAGTATGACGCATCATGCAATCAATAAAGATTCTGCTGCATTTTAGCGAGGCTCAACTAAATATATTATTCTGCCATTAGATGGTATCTTCTACGCCACTCACGGCCTGCAAGTTAGTAATACTCTTAAGTCTGAGATGCTAATACGGTACAGCATTCGCAATTTGGGCGAGATTAGATCTTTCGGGATACAGGCCGCTTACAAAACGGGCGAGAGTGTCGCGTTGCAACGGGCGCGGGCGTCTCCCCATTCTACAACCCCTTCGAGCCGAAATCGGGGGCGGAGGGACAAAGGCCCCATCCACTTGCATTAAGCCCCGCCATTGATGCGTTTAGCGACACGGGCAGCGATCTTTTGTGCGTCGCAGATGCCGCGTCGCAGATATACAGCCGTCTTTATTGCCTCTTTCTTCGCGTCGCTCGCCGCCTTTTGTCTGTGAATTCGCATAAGAAGCGGCAGCGTCATACTGGTGAAACTTAGAAACTCCACGGTCTAGTGGACGATATGAGTAAACAACGAATCGAATAAAAATAATATTATAATATTATGAATTGAATATTTAATATGTAGATTACAATGTGTAACGTAACATACCTGATCATATACATACGTTGTTTTTTCCAATTTTGTTTTGATACTTTGTATTGTGTGATAATTTTTTGTATAAAGTGCCTAAGATGACTATTAATATTCTTATAATAATTATCTATTTTATATGTATACTCGTGTACATGGATTCAGCTCTATTTTTTTAAAATTTTATTTGTCTGCCGTGTAAAGCCGACTTTAGTCAACGCTATTGTCGAATTAATATTTATGCTTTAATAGATTTATATCTACATATATTAATATATTACTAGCACCTGACGAATTCTAATATGCGATAATTAGCTCTAATTCATAATTTATGCTTTTATTGTAGGTATATTCTGAATGAATAAATTGAATACTGAATACTGAAGCTGTTTTGCATCGGATTTAATCTTACTGAAGTACATTTTTTATCGATGATTGAAAATATTATTTATAAAAATAATTAAAATAAAACTATTTTCAATAAAAAATTCGAGCCTATTGCTTTGATGTTAATGTCTATCAGCTAATCTAAAACTTGAGTTTATATTACAAGTTTTGCATTGACTACACAAAATAAAAATTAAAATGATAAAATAACAAGAAAACTAGAAAAAAATATAAAAATGCAAAGGAAAGAAAGGAAACGAGGAAATTAAAGGGAAGCGAGAAGGAGGGGGATTAGGAGGGTTGGTTATGTTATGGTTTTAAGTTTATGTGCTTGAGCTTGGACCTGAACGTGGTGTGGCTGGGGACTAGAGCGGTAAAAATTTCGGCGAGATAAAGCGGCACGCCATTTACGAGAATTCTATCGAGGCAAAAAGCTCTAACCTGTCTCGTCTCCCTGGTTTTAAGCCACTTCAGTATAATTTTATGCAAGAAAAGATGACCGTATGAAAACAATATTTTTGATATCATTCATTGAATTTTCGAGTAACTTCGGGGATTTTAAAAATAAACACTTCCATTACACGGAAAATACATTACATTTAGTTGCAGCAAAACTATAAAAAGTATACATATAAATGCCAAAACATACGCGACATCTAAAACGACTGTAATATAAAAGAAAATGTCCTCAGAGGAAGGAATTCTAGATTTTCGGGATTCACTTATGGTACACGTAAGCCAGTGTCTGCTAATATACCTGTATGCAGGTAAGTGTGTACTAATGACATATCCTTCTTGCAATCTTTCTGTACAAATATATCTCGCCCAAGCGATTTCATACAATCACCTGGAAAGCTGCCCTAAAAACTAGTTAATTCGTGTTTTGAAATAATACGTAATTTTCTCCGTGTTAAAATAAGCATTAGACAGTTTTGGAAATGATTGAGCAAAATGATGGTAGGTAATTGGATTAAGTATTAATTGTACGAAAAATTATAATATGAATTCGCAGTAAAATGCCAAAAATGAATTCGAAATTCAACACGATTATGATAGTTTTTGCAAAAAATAATTGTTGATTTTCGATGATATGAATTCCTTGAAACGTATCTCTATTCGTGGGTACCTATTTATCTATCGTTAATGCGTGTGTACCTAACTCGGTCAAGTAATTACATAATATTACGCATATTAATATTCCAACAGATTCCATATTTAAATCTCATAAATAGTATATTTCTAAACTCCCATGATTTGATATTAATCAGAACTACATGAAGACGAATAAGAAACTAATGCCGTTATTTTTTTTTAATACGCAAGAAAGAGAAAACACGTGAGTCGGCTATCTCGTTCGTGAAGGAATCGTTGGCACTGATCTATTTATACCAGGAATATTGTCACATAGTAGGTATTCAAGACTACCTTTCAAAGGGATTTATATACGACTATTATATTTATATACGATTATATACTACTACCAATTGAAGGCTATGATATCATACGCTCAAAAACTATCATACTGTCAGACATTTGAGTTGGTAACGACGTTTTACATGCCAGGAATGGTCATACACATTTATGCCCATACATTATCGAGCATGGTGACACGTGTCCTACGTCGGAAAAGTTTCCTCCTTTTGCTATAATTTTAGTTAGGTATATCAATATTTTAGGAGTTCTCGTCTTTGTTGTTTTTACGCGACTGTCCAACAAAAAGGGAGTGTAATGTGGTTAGGTTTCATCTATGTACGTTTTCCGTTTTTTATTCCACTATAACTTCTAAACGTTCAACCCGATTTAAAAGTTTGTAGTATTGTTAGAAGAGTTATATCAGCCCGAGTATCACAGGATACCACAATATTCGGGGATACTCATACCTTGTATATCAAAATATTAAGTAAATAGTTGTCTAAATGTCCGAATTACCAAATGTCAATAAGTTAACATAAATATATCGTGTTTTGTGCCAATGAAAGGTTTTATTGAGTACATTTCGAAAATATATGAATCTATAAGGATATGTATCTATATGTATTTATATTTATCTATACGGATAAAATCAGAAACCACAAATATTTAATAAAAAAAACCTTAAAAAAGTAATTATAAATACAGTTTTCAGTTTTTGTAACCGCAGTCGTGTTTTTTTTTACTTTTAATATATTTATTCTATAAGTTAATACGTTTATATCTAGACTGTAAATTTGTTTGAATAAAACAAAAGTGAACTGAAATGCTATTCCCGTTCTGGAAATTCTGCGGCATGTTAAGCATTACCCCTACACTTTATTCTGTGTGCTAGGGCGAGGCTACAGTCCAGGTAATAATTTCGCGGCCCAACCTCTGACGAGTAGACGTCAAGTGGATGCTCCATTATCTTGTTCACATTGCGGCTCGAGTATTTTCCAGCTAACCCTCTCGCCCTCACCCTGTGTGTAGTACGAATTTGTATGGAGGGATCGCCCCGGAGTCGCGAGTACGCGCCCCGCACATGCTTCAATCCGAGAACTTGCTGCAAGTACCCATATCGTTAATATATATTTTTTAATAACATGTCAATAGAACTAAAAATTGTAGAGGCAGGCAGCTACGCACTATATTGCAAGCTAATTTTATCATTCCACATGCTGGCACGCTGCTTAGTGTTGCGAGGAAGAGGGATATTTCCTAAAATTGGGCCTCAAAGAGAGGGAAAAAGCGATATTTTATTTATAAAAAAAAGAAACTCCTTATTGGTCTTTAAAACGCGCCGCTTGATGATTTCTGCCAGACTGAGTTATTTTTAGAAATTTTACTTGCAGAGGAGGATTTTATCCGTAATAGAAAATTTCAAAACATTATCAAGGGGAAACCTTGGAAGTATCTGACAACACTAATGCCTAAATAAAATTAAAATAAATAAATTAAAATAAATGAAAAAAAAAACAATCAAAGAATTCACTGCATTAGTTTTTGTTATATTTTTGTTTTGTCAAAAATTTAAATTATAAGAAGCGTTTCTGGTATTTAGTATTCATTATTAATATGGTAATTATGTCAATGAAACCCATTATTTTAATCCAATATATTAAGATTGATGGTGGTGACCCCGATTCATTCTTTCCGAGTGTATTACATTATTCTTATATTACAGTTTTGAGGTGTAATTTAAGTAATATGTATTTACAAACTCAAATATATTTCGTTTACAGACAAAATATATTTTTTCTTACTCAAACCGTTGCTAAAATGTCGTTTTTAATATGAATTAACCAAAAATTTGAAAAAGGTAATATTGATCGTTTTCCCCGAAATCCTCATTTACTTTCGAGAAATAAACTGTTTAGTGAGTATGTTCCCATTTAAAAAAAAATATCATCACCGATTTTGTTAAAATAATAAGGTAATATGAAGTGGGCTCTCTGGCTATGCCGTTCGCTTGTGCTGCGCGTACCTATCCTCTTAACGGATGGGTATATAAATTGAAAATTAGCCTCAGTCAAGTACAAGACCTGAAATGCAATTCACCACTGACGCGAAAGTCTATCCTATCGCAATTTACACTCTAACATGGCTACCAATATTTTCGTTTTCGCTGCCTCAAAAATTACTTGACGCGACAGTCAATGGGTTAAAATATAAATCTGAAATTCCCAAACATAAAATTGTTTTAGCGGAAAGCTTATTTTTGATACATGTTACTTTTCCTGCCCACCAACCGACCAGAAGGGAAAGTATTGTGAGCTGTATTTTTAGAAGAGCTATTTTTTCCGAGATAAAGACGGAAATATCAATTTTGAGCCCCCCTGAGACAATTAAGATAATTTCTAGATTGAAGTCTGCTTGTGTGACTGTCCGTCTGTCTATTCGTATGTATGTGTGTATGTATTTTTCCACAATAGCGTCCAAATGCTTAATCCGATTGAGCTTAAATTTGGTATGCAGAGATAATTTAGTCATGGCAAGAGTTGAAAAGATTTTGGTTGAAATCGGTCCACCAGGGGCGCAGTATTCATATGTCATCCTCGAAATATTACACTTAGAGACATGAAATTTGGTACATAGATGTCATGTCAGGCCAAGTTACATTCCGAAATTATGGTTGGGTATTAGTGTGGAGTGGTTTTTTTTTTCTTATTTCGTTTTGGGCCACTGCGGGATGGATGCTCTATGTTAATACGATATTAAATCAATATGACGGAATCAATGTATTATGAGTAGAAATACTGCCCCAAGGGACTTGAAGTTTGGAAAAAATGGCAAAAATTGACTTTAGTTCGTCAAGGAATAAAATTACTTTCTTTAAATAAAAACGACTTTGTTATTATTTTAATATATATTCTAATACACAAAAAAGTAATTAAAAACAAAATTACATAAAATAATCGGCAACAAAGAGCTTACATTGAATTGAAAGATAACGAAATTTTACCCAATTTTGTAATGTTTCTTTGATTCGAATATGGGCATTATTCGGCATGACTCTAATTTATTTCTTATATATCCTTCACGTCGTTCTGGCCCACAGACAGCAGAACTTGATTCCGTTATCAACTTTATGCATCTTTCTGTAGATTGCGTGTGACAAGGTATGTGCTGGAAGTCCAAAAATATCGTAGCATTTAAGCTACTGAGGTCCAAAATGGCTTCGGAAATGACGGCAGTTGGTATTTGCATGGTGAGTGGTGGTTCCGAAATCACTTTCCAGTCGATCAAGTCCGTGTAGTCCTTTGCTTCGAAATTAAACGATTGCACTTGAAACACCCTTCTAGGTGTGAACGCCGACCTCTCCCGAATTTTCAGAATACGTCTCAGAGCGAGTTCTTTTATGTGCCGTCTTTCATCGTATAGCATTGCTATCATTATGTTTTCACAGTGGCCAAAATAGCCATTCCGTTGAATAACTGGATCCACTACCTTTTTTAAGTTTTCAGGCAGATAACGAGACAAATTAATGGTCTCAAATACGTGTTGCGCTCCATTAATACAGTAAGGTTGGGTCTTTATCTGAAACCACAGCGGCGCGTACACCTTGATCACAAACTCAGCTAAAACCACAAGATTTTCTGATGGCGATGAAGTAGAAACATACAGACTTAGAATCCTGTTGGCTGTTGTTAACCAGCGCGAGTGACAGATTTTCCCAGGATTGCGTTTGGCTAAGTTTGGGTTGCAATGACCGTCGTTGATCGCACGACAAATCTCTAGCAAATATAGCTGGTCGGTGCTAAGGTCTTCTCGAGATTTAGTTATATTTGGTAACATGCATTCGATTGTATGAAAAGTTGTGACCGGGAGAAATTCGCAGTTGTTCAGACTCCGTCCCACCTTGCCGCTAAAACTTTTTGGTCCTGTTGTAGTTCCATCTAGATGCTCAAAGAGATGCCTCAAAGTGAGTTCGTTGGCATGAAGTTGACATACGAGCCATTGAAGTGGATGTTGGAGCTTGCCTTCAAGTAACCGGATAATACCTGATTTATAGCCGGTATTCACAGCAGTTCCATCACAGCTGATAGCCATGATTTTCTTTAAACAAGATCTTTTGCTATGAAATAGGCAAACATCTTATGCGCGATTGTTTTAGCATCACCTGACGGGGTTGAAATGTGACCCAAGTATTTCGATCCAGGTTCTATGAGAACACATATGTGTTCTTCTGTCGTGATTTTCCGGCGCATGTCTTCATAAAAAAGGGTCTTGTCCTTGCGTCCGTCAAATGAAATGCAAATAGTTTTTAACAAACAGTTTGTAAGTTCATTACTATAAGCAACAAGCGTAGCGGTTCTTGCCTTAGTACGCGGTCGACGAATTTTGCTGCGATCGACAACATTTGAAATGTTTTCTTGCGTCACTAGTCCAATATCTTGTAACGTAGCTGAGACGATGGCAGCTCCTGCTCTATCTGATATTCCAAAGCGATCTAAGGTTCTGGCTACAGTTGAGTACTCCTTTTGTGGGTTTGTAATGATACACGGCAAGGGTAAGCCCTCAGCCTCAAGGCTGGAAACAGTGTTTGATTTTTTGCAAGTCAAACTTTGAGTTTCAATTTCCGAAACTGATGTCTGCGATTGGTTGGTGGAGGATTTTGCTTTTTCTTCATACAGTTTCCGTTTTAGAGTTCTTAAATTGTTGCTCATCGTTTTATTTGTAGTCTTTATATCTACCGAACCAATCATCATTTTCCTGTCACCCCTTTGGTCATTTAGAAAATCCCTTTCTTGAAGTGGTACTTTGCGTTTTGGTTCACAAGCACAACATTCAAATGAACTACACTTGCAAGTAGCGACTGGCTCTCCCGTCTGAACTCGTCCAATTTATTCATGTAGTTTTCATTATTACTCCTACCTTTGTACGGCTTCAGTATAGCCCTGTATTTCTCGTGATAATTCTTAAATAACTTAACGATCGCTGTATGACCTATCGTGGGTAATGAAGCCTTCTTCCACACATTTTCCACGTCGGTAACGATGATTTCACTGATGTCATTCACAGAGTTTTTTAAACGACTACCCAATGTTTCAGAAACTGTCATAAAATGCTTCATCACGTTTTCTTTTGTTGGTAACATGCTACTTGGGAGCGGTTTTGCCACACCAAATATGGGACAGGTTTTAACCTTGCTACGTAAACTCATAGTGAGCTTTGATCGCGCACAAGAAAGCGATTATTCACTAAAACAATACGTGCGACGCGTGCACTCCCGAATGCAATCAGTTTGTCACTAACGCTAGGTAACGACGATTCATGTGAGACAAAAATAGTAGTCTCTCACTCGCGCGGCGGTGCTCCTTTTGTCAGGGGGAATTCTACGAAAATGGGTTCGCTCAAGTATAATATTTTGGCGCGTTATTTAGTATATCTTATAATTTTAGGATATTATCATGTTGAATTTGTTCTTGACTATTGTTTTAAATCAATTGAAGTTGATAATTTATATGTTGTATGATTAAAAAGTGACGAGTAAAAATCTTCTTTTTTCGTAGTTTCTGAAATTTTCAATGGCTCGGGGGCAGTATTTCTAAAACTATAACCCTAGTCCATATTTGGTATTATTAATCAGTAGGCCTTAGAGCATCCATTCCGCACTGGCCTGAAAGGAAATTTTAAAAAAAAAATTTTTTCATACAACCGCGCTCCACCCTATTGGGTAGGTATATCTCTTATAAAA
Organism: Micropterix aruncella; assembly: GCA_944548615.1. Classification (NCBI taxonomy): domain Eukaryota; kingdom Metazoa; phylum Arthropoda; class Insecta; order Lepidoptera; family Micropterigidae; genus Micropterix; species Micropterix aruncella. Next base: position 12,554,955 of record OX155957.1, on the reverse strand, counting down.
GCTGCACCAAATATATTTAAATTCTGCCATATATTTTAACCAAATATTAGCGCCGAGCCGCCCGAGGCTTGCCGAGAAACGAACCATGCCACATGAGGCGTCGCAATGGAACCCAATTGGGTTTGGCAGCTGGTCAAGATACGGCGCTCATCAATTATATTTATGAAACTTTCTTTTAGTCTACCATACATATTCTTTTAGTCTACCATACATATACCTTTAATATATTCCAGATAAGTTCTGCTGACGAGTTCGACGGCTTCGAGAATTTGCCGTCCATGAACTAATTCAAGAAGTTGCCATATCAACGGACGACTGAAAAGTCACATTTTTAGCCGAACTGTCATCAACTTTCTGTAATTTTCTCTATTTGACATGAATAGGATAAGTTTGTCTTGGCATATATTAATTGCTTCTCTTATATTGCAAACTAATTAAGCTCAGTACGCTAAATAAAACAGAATTCTGAGGCGAGAATCTTAATATTTTAGGATATTTTATAATAATTTCATGCAATCACCATAAGTTAATTATATTCGCCCATGACAGCGTATTTAGGGGAGAGCGTGGATAATTGAAATTCAGTGACAATTAAAACATAATAATTATGATTATGATCTTGATCTTATGATTATTATCTTGCGTTTATGATCAAAATTGTGCAAGAAAAACTATGCTATATTTGATGACATAAAACATATTAGATCGGCATTACCTAAATATTTATTAAAAAACCTCTTCACATAGAAATTTGAAATTTTAAGAAAGTTGTGATTTGAGGATAGTTGTAATGAATAATACTTATACCTGTATTCCTGAAGTCCTTACATATTTTGATGTCGAATTCGATATGTATATTAGGAATTACAATTAAAAAGGAATTGCTGTATATACTGGAATTGAGAATGCTTAAATGAATTAGAGAAACATTGGTTTGTAGGCTAGCACTATTTTCCCTGGATATTAAAATTTATATTTCAAGAATAGTCAATTTTTTTTTAAGGAATCCTAAGGAGATTTTGATTAAGCTTTAGTAGATTTGCCATATTATAGTAATAACGGTTGAGAATTCCTACATTATCTTCAGCCTTCGTTTTGGTCCGATGTTTATATAGTGTTCGGAACATAACATCCTTTTTTTTCAAGGATACTGTGCAAGGAAGTTTCATACTGTGCGCCAAACTAAACAATACGACACCAAAAAAATATATTTATTTTGTAATAAGATCTCTATTACAGGTGTATAATTTTTGTACACGTAAAACTGAGTTAAAAATTGCAAATCTTTTTCATTTGTGTCTTCAAAAATATTTTTAATTAGTTACTAAGAAAAAAATATTGTGGGCTATTTTTAATTTAGTTCTTTCTGTAATAAAGTATAGCGTAAAATAAAATCTCCCAATATATATTTTTTTTAAAGTTTTTGCTGTTAACTATGTTATGCAGAACGACCATTAAAAATGTAATTTAGGTTAAGACGGCCTTAAATAATATGCATGAGTTTTCACTTATTCAAAAATGTGTTATTAAAATATCTTAGAGGAAATTTTTAAAAATAAATGCCTGTTATACCTCAGCCTATTGCTATCTCTATTTAATATGAATTCACAGTTTAATGAATTCATTCAACGTTATATAAATCATACTTGATATACAATTGAAAGATAAGAGAAAAGCAAAAACGCCCTCGGAGACACCATCAATCTTCTGATAGTATCATTTGCAGCTTTATTTAATTACGGACTAAGATACACCAGTAGTCCAGATGATACAGATTAAAATGGTCGGAAAGGAGCCGTCGAGATTTATCAGAAGTGATAAGAGGGAAAAAGCAGAAATATGTTTTCATTGTTTATGGACGGCAAATTACGATTGTATAGTCGTGGTAATAATAAAATAAAAATTATGTCTGCTTTTGTGAAAACACTGTTTTTTTGTGTAGAGGAATTTTGTGTTCATTGATTAGTTTTATCATGAAATTAATAAATGTACTATGGATTCGGAGGTCATTGATTAGTAATTAAATAAGTTATCACATTGTGATATTTGTGTGCAAAAACAAGTTTGTGATGCAGCGAAAGATGAATTTATCTACTAAGCTTTCCAGAAATTAATGTATATTTATTTAACGAATGAATTAAAAAGTTTAGTAAGTACCACCTACTAATAACTATTAGTAGGTACCACCTTTAAAATTTAAGGCCTAATGTCAGGCAAGAGGCACTTACCGTGAGGGTAAAATTAGCATTCTAACAAATGATTCTACTATAATTTACATATTATGTAGATACTAGCTTAAGACCCAAGGTAAGATATAATACAAACATTTAAACAGCAATATTCAATGTAGCGAAAAAACCATTGACGAAATTAGGAAAAATGCTAAAATAAGCTTTCCTTGTGAGAACCATAAAAAATGCATTACATAAATAAAATGAAATACTTTATATTAATTGTATAGTCAAAAGTTGAAAACCCTTTAAATAAATTAGAAACCTTTTAAAGTTTACACGTTATTAGTAAAATTCGGCGACAGATCTTTGTTGATATTTTTGCTGAGATCTTTTTTACTGCAGTAATTTTTTCGCCAATTTTACTGAAAAACTAATGAATGTTGACAGATTTAAAACCTTTTACTAGGCTCAAACAATTGACTGGGATAAAAATACGTTATAAATAGGATAGAAAACGAATTTACCGCGTGAAATTTGTAGCACCCGACGTTTCGGTGACGTTGCAGCCGCCGTTGTCCAGGGTTGACTGCGGCTGACGTTACAACGGCGACTGCAACGTCACCGAAACGTCGGGTGCTTCAAATTTCACGCGGTAAATTCGTTTTCTATCCTATTTATAATGTCAAACAACCGCGATAGTCTTCGATTTTATAAAAATAGTTTATTTTAAAAATCGAAACTGAATATGATAGTTCATAACTTGTTTTTCGACTGTATCAGCAAACAAATATGGCCTGAAATGAATATTTTATTTTATTTGTTCTCCCCGTTAAAAATGTATGCATCCATTAGCTCTTATTTTTAAATGGTGTAAAATAATAATAATACCTGATAAAATGATAGGCGGCTAAGCAAAAAGTTATGGGCCAGTAGCTCTGTTTTTATCATCAGTTCCATCCCTGAAGCGGACTCTCAAAGCTTTCTAACTAAGATTATTTAGATTTATCTCGGAAAAAAAATCTATAGGGAATTCCAATTTTTGCACGACTGCCCAACAAAAAAGAGTGTAATTTGTTCAGGGTTCATCTATGTATGTTTTCCTTTTCTGTATTCCACCATAACTTCTAAACGCTCGAACCGATCTAGAAGTGTGTGGTATTATTAGAATCGGTATGTCATCCCGAGTATCATAGGGTACCTTGACTCTCAAAATATTAAGTAAAAAGTTGTATAAATGTCCAAATGTCAATAAATTAACATAAATATGTCGTGTTAATGTCAAATGAAAGGCCTGATTGAGTACATTCCGGAAATATACATGTTTTTATATATGGAGAAATCAATAAACCACAAGTATTTCATAAAAATACCGTAATAAAAAATTTATGAAAATAATTCACTTTCTGTAACGAAAGAAGATTTTTTTTTTCAGTTTTGATCACAACCGCCTCAGCCTAAGTAAATAGTTTTCTCAGTATATAATGTAGAGACATTATAATGCCGGGAAAGCCATATATTATTCGACAGCCTAACGTTAAAAATGTAATTAAATCAACTAATTTTATAATGGTCATAGTCTTAAAACATGTTATTTACGACCCTATTTAATGTCTTATTGAAAAGAGAGATCGCTACATATTAAAAGTGAGCCTTAATAGTTTGGCCTAACGCCCACGGCTTGCCGTAATTTAATGGTAAAACTCGGAGTTTATTAAGCGAGAAATCACGTTGTCGGCGTGGGTGCAAACATCAAATTGGTTACATGTTACTGCCCGTGTAAAAATATTGACGGTCTTACCTATACTTGGAGTAATTTCCAAGGCTTAATGGGTAGTTAAATTTCGTGTTATTACATGGCGCTTGCTCTTAAAAACCCACGTGTCGGCCGGCCACATTGTGCCCACTTATTAAATTTGTTAAACAATTTATTGGATGTGTCGTTATTATGTCATTTAGGTAGAAGAATTACGGATGTGTTATCGGTAATGGATTTTGTTATTTGTTGATATTGTACCAATTTGGTTGCCACGCGCCGCAACAGACTCGACTAGCATCGCACATGTTTTCATTCCATCATCTCGTCCGCAAATTAATCATTGAGAAATTGTGCGTCGTACGTGCTTATTATACGTCGAAATGCAACGGATCCATCTGTCTCTCTGTCCTGGTAGTGAACGGTTTTGTGTAGCTTGGGCCATACGATCGAATGTGTTCTCGGGTCGGCCCAACTCACGATTCAGCTCCTATTCAGTAGCCTCCTCGATTGAGGGACTACCCCGTGAAGGACTCTCGCGTCTCAGGTCTTACGACTGGTGGATCGGTTTCCCCTGGGCGATTACCTTCCAGCGCTACTGGACGGTTTGCGCACCGTGCGGCGTCAGCCGATCGGGTGTGCACTCTGAATAATTACTGAATGTGTGTGGAGACCTCAGACAATAGATTGTTTACGGTAATAAATCATCACTTTTAGTGATTCAATTTAACTGCTCTGAAATTGTTCTTTTTTCCTTATCGCTACTTTTAGTCTGTATATTTTTATTTATTTATTTTTTATTTACATATATATGTACATTCAAATGCATGAGCACAACAGAAAATGAAATGACAATGAAGACAATGCCGTTGTATGCTTTCAAATTTATATACACATCTGTCTGAGCCCAGGTTACATAGCGCATACATTAAACGCAAATTATTACCTTTCAATTGTGCTAAGAAAAGAGCAGCCGAGCCCACCTTGCTAGGCACCCCTGTGTTAAGGCACCCCCAAGGCGAGCTCATATATTGACGAAGAGTAGAAAAAATATAGACCAATACTGAATAATTCGACCTCTTACTTATGAAAGTAAAAGAAATTATGATTCATTTATTTATTTAATACTTGTGCACATAAAGTAATTACATTTTTACCGAAGTAAAGAATTTATATATTTTAAAGAACTGCTTAAGATTGACACAGCTTATGTCACAAATGGACATCTATCGAGGCTTCTCAGGCCTGTATCTGGATGCACATGATGCATATGGTGTAAAAACATGAATAATAGTATTAAACTAATATAATTCGACAAGAAAAAAAGAGAGGAAAGGAAGGATAAAAATAAAGGATTGTTTCTATTAAATTTAAAGACATAGATAGGTTCAAAAAAAGCCTTATTTAATACATTTTATGGATTTATTTAGCGGATGTAGGAATAATAAAATACATCTTGCGTATCAAATTAAAGTCATCATGGAGACAAACTTCCAGCACATCTATCCTATATACAAACTCTTTGTAACTGGAAGACAAACTGGGACGTTTCCTTCCCTAACAATGCTTACTGGACCCAAATGTGTTTATACCGCTTTTGAGGTTAAGTGTTTGTTGTCGATTGTGCGCCGGCTTCGTCGAAGGCCCCGGCCAAGTGACGCGGAACAATCCAGGAATATGAATTGAAACGGCATCCTAAAGGGCCGGAAATCGAGCATGCCATTGAGCTGAAGCCAACCGGGCGGCGGAAGAGGCGGTCGCCGATGATAGAGGTGGAAAGGAAAAGGAATCGCCAACGAGGAAGGAATTTGCATCGATTTCTTTAACCGGACCTAGGCCAATTGCGTAAATCTGCCGAAAACATATAGAGACAAAATTATATACATTGACCTTAACTTTAAGGTTGCCACAAGATAACTTTAAACTACCAAAAATTTAATTATTCAAGACGGCAAAAACCGTTTTATTAGCTTGTTCACAATAATAATATATCTAAATACAATAAACAGGTTTTGGTAATATGACTAGGTGAACAGGACGAAACTTTAGTTATAATTATTTAATTTAGAGATTCAGATATTACACAAGTTAGAAGAAATAATTTATTGTATAAAAAAAATCGGTTTTGTCACCCCAAGACTTTCCGGTAAGTAGCCGAGGACTGATTTCATTGAAATATTTTCAAAAATAAAATGTATGAGCACCCTCTCTCGGCCGGCAGATGAACCCGGTTAGGTTCCTTTGCAAAGCCTTAGTCAACGCGGTTCGTTTTTCGGCTAAGGTCTGGTTTGGGCCGAGGATTTTGGGATTTTAAATATTATAACTGTAGCTTGCATATAAGACATCCCAACCAAAATTCCCTCCTGATCGGTTGGTGGGCCGGGAAAGTAAAATAGAGAAGAAGAAGATAAAAAAGTTCATATAATTTAAATAGCATTAATTATGTTAGTATGATATTCATTATTTCAGGATGACTAACATTATTATTATTTATTGATTTTGAACGTATAAACTCAAATAGATATTAAATAATCGGCTAAATATGACACAAGGTTAAATCGGTTTAGAAGTAGCCCCTTGTTCTTGACGATATATGTATAACATTGTATATATTAAACTAATTTTAGATCCAATAAAACTTACAATAAAAAACAAACATGTAAAGTACAATATATATATAATAAACCCTACGTAGCGAACGGGCAAGCGCAGGGGAAATCCTTTGTGACTTTTGACCCGTTTCTAAAGCTCCTACTTTTACTTACCGAAAAGGGAAATTGCCGGACTGTAAAGTCCAGACGTATTGAATGCATCTTGTTAATACCTATAGTTAATATATCCAGTGAAGCTGCTCTTCTTGCTAATAAAATATAAATTTTTGATCATACTTTTCTTTAAATTGGTATCGTTTTTTTAACAAAAATCCATTTAAAAATATATGCGACATGTCATAATTCTTTTAAAAGTGTTCTTCAAAGCCATTCGTTGTAGTTACGTCAAAAAACACAAGTGAACTAAAGGTGCTGTAGTTCGTTAACTAGCTACTTTTTTGTGTCTAAAATAATTCGTTTGCTTAAGATTACAACTCGGTAACTACAAATTGAGTAGTTTTAAGATAAACAAATGACTTAATATTATAGTGGCCTAGAGACGTAAGCCATATTTTAAATGATTCTATTGAAAACCATAATACCTACCTACCAATTTCGTCGCTTCTTCGGACCAAAAAAAGATAGCTACTTTTATTTCAACTAAGCGTCTAATTATTTGCGTCTTCGAAAGTCTTCGGTCCACGTTCCTGACGTTCCTGTGAATTTAAAACTTGTAACAGAATGAAAAGGACTGGCAGAAAAACAAGTAAGCCAACAATAAATCCATTACGCAATGAAATGAACAATACGAAATAAAATACCCTAAATTTTCACATGGGAAAATCGTTCCTAATTAAAAATAGTAAAGACAAATAGAGCCTATGATTTATAGTCGTTTTAGTTCTTGAAGAGACAGTTCAGAAAATATTTTTTTTTTCTGAACTGAACTTTCTGAAATTAACAGTTAAGTCATATTAAATATATTAATTAAAGTTAATTAAAAAAAGTTTAAATCCTTGTCCCCCCCTAAATGGTTCAAAGATAAACCCATTTATATGATACCGTTTATATTTCTTAAATAGTAAAATATTGCATTTCTAAAAAAAAAACTGTTTTTTTCAAATGACAGAGATGGATGATCGCTCGTTAGGTCCACAGAAAAAGGGACAAAATTCAGATCTAATAACAGCGAATTTGGCGCTTTCGCTTATTCGCCCGGCGCGACGGGTATAACCGCTCCGTGCCCCGCCTGGATCATTATTGAGCCGTTTGTCGCATACTTTACAGGGATCCGCCCTAAGCTGATATCCTATACGGAGTCCACGGACGACCTTAACCCAAAAGTGTTTGAAGAATCGGTATAAAATGAAATACGATATCGATTCGAGCGCACAAATACGAGTCCTTTGTCTTTCCCGGGTCTGCCCCTAACTTGTGATCCAATCAAAAGGTTTCCACGAAACTTAAAACTCACACCCCTCCATTTTTTAATGGTGGACGATATTTTTTTTTGTATTCAAGCATATTTAAAATAATGAGTGTGGTTGATATGACTTCAATGGCTGCCGAATAAACGCCCCGCCTTTTATGTTAATTCATGGTTTAAAAGGCGTAGCTTAGGCTGTTGTATCTTCGAAGGGTTATTATAATAATTTATTTCTTATTATATTTTTCATGTATACTGAAACGTTGGCGATAGCTGTATTACAATATTTAAATTAGGAAATAAACAATAAGAAGATATCTGAGAAAACGTTACTTTACTAATTATTTTTTAAAAAACCATAGAACTTAAAAAGCTTATGTGGCGAGAATGTGTCCGTGCGTCCATTCGCAAGTGGATCTCAGAAGCGTCTTAGAGTAAAATAGATAACGGCAAATGACTCAGTAAGGTCGGGCATGAGTTCCTTCCCATGAATGTTTTATTTGTTTACTTTTTAAACAACTTCTTATTCTTTATTTTTTTCACATAAAATTTTGATGACCATAGATAGTGTTGGCCGCTTCTAATTTATCCAACTTAGAGGGCGAGCGAACCAGGGAGCTTGTACCAGCGTTACCTTGTACCATATGTACAAATCCTATTTGTACGATTATTTTGGGAACTAATGGGCCCTTGCTGAGTTAGCCACGAAGACCCATTCTGTTCAGGGTTGGTCACTCACGGGTCAACACCCATCCGGCGGCCTCCACGCATGAAGTACAAGCCCGGGCAGGACTTTGGCCTAAGGGCTAGTTTCCTTTAGGAGTCAACCTTCTGGCGCTCCTGGACGGTCTGCGCACCGTGCGGCGTAAGCTAATCGATTGTGCATTCTTACTAACAGTCGGGGGAGTCTGGAAGCAGTACTGTTTTCTATAGAGCGGGGGTGGTTGCGGACCTTATGGCGACTGCTCTTGAAACGACCATCGGCGACCCGATCTTGGGTGAACAGCCGGGTTAAGGACGCCGTGGTCCGCGATAGATTTCGTTTACGCCGTTTCACCGCTTCGTAAGGGAGAGGACCGCGCAAGCGACCTCGAACTCGTAACCAGTCGGGAGATCGGAGTAATCTGGTCGCAATTGGAAGTAAGGGCGTGAGTGTCAGTTTGCTGGGTAATATACCTGGTTATCTCGCGGATGAGGCGTTGGCCTCTTACGGGCATATGACGGTGGACTGTTTTGTCCAAGTCTCTTGCGTTCACTTCACGGGAGATAGAACGACTAATCTTTAAAAGTCCCTGAGGTGACGGGTTTGCCTGTTGTAGTTGACAGCTCTATTTGTACGATTATTTTAGTAGCTTTGAGATGTACGATTGAAAGGTCTACAAACTAGGTCGTATATCATACAAAATTAGTTACATCAAAATATATTTTTAAAATCCTGAAATGTCTTAAAATAACGTCCTTTTTATACTGCTTTGGTATTAAATTATTATTATTATTATTATTATCATCATTATGATTATTATAATTACTTTTACAAACAGGCAGAATAATTACTGATATGTCTGAATATAAAACTGAGTACAATTACAATTTCTGTTTAAGATGTGCGTCTAATCTATTTTTGAATATGTTGACACTACACGCTTCAACAACTTCAGCAGGTAAACTGTTCCACTGGTCCACAATCCGGTTGGTTAAGAAATGTTTCCTGGGATTCTTGTGGAATCGTGTTTTATCCAGCTTAAAGTTGTGTACTCGCAGATTGAAACAATCTTGGGAACGCTGACGCGTAATGCATAAACGTCGAATCGCCATCGCGATATAACAAATATGTCAGAATAAAATTTTATAAACTTAAAAAACGTCTTAAAATATTACACTGCATTATTTTGTTCCCAACTGTGTTTTTTTTATTATGATATTGTTTAGACATAATGAAATTTGATTAATCCAATTCTAATATGTATTGTTATTTGGTTAAAATCAATGCGTCTTTTTGAAATATTTTTTAAAAACACTGGTCTTTTAACAACCAGTGAAATGTCGTTATAAAAGTTGAGTTCTTGGAAACAAACACATTTTGGACACGCGGAAATTTCATTTTCAGCCTAAATAATAATAATACATAACCATTTTGATAACTCTTTGTTGTAAGTTTTGATAAATGTCGCTCACAACAATCGCAATCAACAACCTTGAAATCGTTTTCTTCATACATATGTGGTTGGAGTACCAATTCCATACAGTCTTTGTCAGTTCACGACTGTTTACACAATATTAATTAAGTAATAAACCAGTATGGCATAGTTAACTACCACAATATCTTGCCAAGTGCGCCACCGAGTTAAAAGGGTCGTTGGAGAATGTTAGTTATAACGGGCAACTAAAGCTGTCAACTACAACCGGAGAACCCGTCACCTCATGAAGTTGTAACGATATTAGATCACTCTGTCTCCCGTGAGGTGAGCGTAGAAGACTTGGGACGAAAACAGTACACTGTCTGGTTACGCCACTCGCCCGCCAGAGGCTAACGCCTAACGGCGAGGCACCGAGTAAGGTAACCAGCGGGCAGCCTCGCCCCCTGACTACCAGTTTGGGATTATCCATCAGGATACCTCCTACCCCCAGACTGGTTACAGGATTGAGAACGCTTGCGCGGTCCTCTCCCTTACGTAGCGGTGATACGGTGTCTACCTAATCTATCGCAGACCACAATCCTTTACCCGGCTCTTCACCCGGGATCGGGTGGCCGATTGGTCGTTTCAAAAGCACTTGCCGTAATGTTAACAACTATCCCCGCTCTATAGGAAACACTACTGTTTCCAGACTTCCCCGACTGTTAGTCGGAATGCACAATCGTTTGGCTGACGCCGCACGGTGCGCAAACCATACAGGAGCGCCCAAAGGTTGACTCCTAGGGGAGACTGGCCCGCAGGCCAGGGTCCTACCCGGGCTCGCCCTTCTGCGTGGAAGCCGCCGGATGGGTGTTGACCCGTGCGTTTGACCAACCCTATGCAACTGGGTCTTATTGGCAAAACTGCAACAGGGCCCATTCGCTCCCAGTTATAACGGGCAAGCCGGCCAGCCCAGGATGCTATAACGGTTGTTGCTATCTTTATTGATCCTGGAACTTATGGCAACGATTATACACAGTCAATCAACGAACCAGTTCCGCCGCGAGCCCGCGAGAAGCCAGCTCTAAACCGCAAGGTGCTGGGAAGTGGCACCCAGTAGGTCATCCTTGAGCCCTAGCTACCAGATTTAGACGAATTTCTCCGGCAATCTCCGGAAAGCGACCTTTGCCTGTATGTATCACTATATACTGGGATAAATGGAGTTGTCACCTAAAACGGGCGAAACGGAAGATAAAACTATATTGATCGTTCTTTCAACCGTGAAGTGAACATCGAAACTTAGGGACGGGACCGTCCACCATTTAGCTACGCCTACGCTTTACCCTGAGACACTGGCAGATGAAACCAGCTGACGGCCTCGCGCCATCACTACAAGATTTGGCCGGTTTTCTCGGTCCTCCCGTCTGGTCACAGGTTCGAAATCGATTGCGCGGTCTCTACCTGATACTAGCGATACCTACCCCGGGTAAGACTCCCGTGTCTCAGGCCTCAGAGCTGGTGGACCGGTTTCTCCCGGTGGGATTGCATCCCGGCGCTACTGGACGGTTTTCGCACCGGTCGGCGATGCCAATCGGTTGTGCATTTCTGACTAATTGCTGAAGGGGTCTGGAGACTATGGAAATATACTGTTTCCTAAGCATCGGGGGTGGTTGTTCAGCTGTTGTCATGCCACTCTTGAAATGACCTTGGGCCACTCGATCCCGTGTGGCACTACGGGCAAAGAACGCCCAGGTCCGCGATACATTCTAACTGAATTACCGCTGTAATAATAGGTAGAAGTCAGTTATTCGCCGGCTGGGACGTTTCGAGGTATTCCCCCGAATCCGCGATCTTCTGAAACCAACCACCTCCGACTGCAAGCTCTTCTTCGAGGAGGCTACCAGATAGGAGTTGAAGCGTGAGTTGGGCATGCCAGATGACAGAAAGAGTTCGGCGAACCCCACCTATGCTTCACGGAACTATTAGGATCTGCATGGAACCGTTAGCTGCCAACGGATCACTTGGGATTAGGTGGCCAACGGCTGTTAATATGGATAAAAGGCATTAGGACATCCTCAGGTAATTCGTCGGTTGAGCCTGAGCTAGCAAATCGGCCACCGCCTAAGGGCCGCCCGAGATTTTTCTCGGATCCGCACTACCAGATCCCAACTGACTACGTCTACTCCATAAAATCGTAGTCATGGTTCACTGTGGCTTTTCAATGATAAGTCTCTCTTGGAGGAGGCTAGCCGATAGGACTCGAACAATGAGTTTGTCCGACCAAAGAAACCATTACACAAACTGACCGTCAGGCCCAAACTGTACCTATAGACACATTCGGCCCTCGAGAGGGTAATACGATTCAATGGCACTTTGGAGCTGACATCTAGAATGGGCGAACCTGACACCCCAGGCTGGTATAACGATATTTATAGTTCTTTTAGTCGTGGGGTGAATACGCAGAGACTTAGGGACATTAAAGTCCACAATCTAGCTCCACCAATACGCCCGTAACAGGCCAACACTTTACCGCGAGGCAGTGAGAAGTTAAACAAGGCGGTCGACCTTGCGCCCTTCTACCAGGTTTGGCCCTTCCCCGGTCTGGTCAAGGGTTCGAGGCCAATTGCGGGGCCTCCGTGAGCGGTTATTCAGTTAGAATATTTTGTGTATCAAAAAGGGTTTAGCCCATCTATACAATCGGGATCGTGTGGCCAGGTGGTTGTTTCAAAAGCGACTGACACCAGGTTAACATCCACCCCCGCTGCTTAGGAGACAGTATGCCGTTTCCAGACACTTCTTGTGCACAGTCGATTGGCTGATGCCGTACAGTGCGCACACCACAAAGTAGCCCCCGAAGGTCATCCCACAAGGGAAACTGATTCACCTTGCATGCAATGAGAGGCAAGGGAAACAGTTCTTACCGGCGTAGACCCTCTTCGAGGAGTCCACTGAATAGAAGCTGAACCGTGAGTTGAGCAGGCGCCAAAGAACCAGGTGATTCTTTGTAGCTCAACTGCACGAGGTCCATTAGCTACCCACGTTACAAGGGCAATTGTATAACTATTGATTTCTAAGAAAGAGATATTTTTAGTATTTTATCGCGTACGGATAAAGCAACGTGGAAATTTACAGAAGTGGCTGGGCGGTTGGCGGGGTTGAAGACAAGGTGGTGGGGGGTTCGGCACGGGGCGCATTGCATTTCAGATCACGTGCCGACCGCCGAAACCATTCTTTATCCGGCGGGCTGCGCGGGCGGCCGCGCCGCTAACCACGTACTCGAAACGGCCACAGTCTTTCCTTATTAATGGCAATATCCCGTATAAATCGACGATAATACACACGCGATAAACAACATCTTTACCGCAGACCGCAGCACGACGGATATACGACCGGCCACCGAACTATCTGATGAATCCTTTAAATATTTGAGATGTTCTCTATTAGAAATGAAACGCTGCCCTAATAACATACTTGGATGTATCCACGAATAAATATCTCTCAAAATAAAAGATGAATTACTCTTCTTGATGTTTAAAAATTTAAATCGTTAGTGAAAGGTTTAGAATCAGTGTCGAATAACACCAATATGACAACAATTAACAACAACAAAATATTTCAATAGCTACATTGGTACAGTCCAACGTCTAACTACGCCAGCAGCCCTTGAGTTCAACGCCTCACCGTTACATCGTTTCACCTCTTCGTAAGGGAGAGGACCGCGCAAGCGACCTCGAACTCGTAAACAATCGAGAGATCGGAGTAATCTGGTCGCAATTGGAAGTAAGGGCGTGAGTTTATGCCCGCTGGGTAACATACCTGGTTATCTCGCGGATAAGGCGTTGGCCTCTTACGGGCATGTGGTGGAACTTGACGGTGGACTGTTTTGTCCAAGTCTTCTACGCTCACTTCACGGGAGATAGAACGAACAATCGTTAAAACTTCTTAGGCGACGGGTTCGCCCGTTGTAGTTGACAACTCTATTTGTGCATCAGGTTAACAACCACCCCCGCTGTTTAGGATACGTTTAAAATTATTTTCAAATCTCCCCGTTTAATGGCCGGAATGCACAATCGATTGGCTGGCGTCTCAAGATTTGCGAACCGCCCAGCAGCTCCCGAAGGTCATCCCCATAGGATCCGAGCCCATGTCCACGACACTGCCGCTACATGGTAAACAGAGTCCTTTCCAGGTTCAACCCAATTCGAGGAAACTACCGAATGAGAGTTAAGCCGTGAGTTGGGCCGACGCGAGATAACGAGCAGCTCATAATGGCCTAACTGCATGGAACCTTTGGAGCTGTCGTCTGCAATGGCCGAAACCGACACCTCTGGCTGTTATAACTATATATAGATCGTTAATTCAGCCTTGAGGTTATTACACAGAGACAACACAGTCCACAGTCTAGCTCCGCTTACAAACCAGTAAGAAGCCGACGAGTTACTGCGAGGCACTGGAAAGTGAAACCAACGGGCCAACCTCACGCACTCACTGACAAATTTGGCCGGATGTCTACGTCCTTCGGTCTGGCCCCGTATTCGAGGTCGCTTTCGCGGCCTTTATCTGAGGTAAGCGGTTATTCAGTTTAAATATATCGCGAACCGGGGCGCCCTTTGCGCGCCATGGTCACTCGGGATCGGGTAACCAACGGATCAATTGAAGAATATATGACGTCAGGTCTCCTATCTCCTATCTATATCATATAACTATCCCCGCTCTCTAAAAAACATACATCTACAAACCCCCTTGGTTGTTCGCCGGATTGCGTAAAAGTGACTGACACAGCCTGGTACGCAAACCACAAAGTTTTGCTAGAAGTATTCTCCCAAATCCGCAATATTCTGATCCCAACAGCCTCCCACTGCAGATTAAAGTCATGGCAGAAGCTCACAGTGACCCTGACAGGTTAAGTCCCTATTCGAGTGGGCTACCAGATAGGAGTTAAACCGTGAGTTGGGCAGGCCAGATGGCATAAAATTTGGCCAATACCACCTAGGGTGCACGGAGCCAATAGAAACCCGCTACATTGGACAGTCAACGATAAAAATATCTGTGCCTTCAAGAGTTTGAAATGGCAATATTTTGCATCGGTTGAACTGAGGGAGTTTTGAAGTAACGGCCTATTATTTTGTCCTCGTCGACAAATCAGCGATAGAAGGAACCATCACAACCCAGAAGCTTTCGCAATCGTATTTCAAAGGAAGGAAGGAAGGAAAGAAGTATTTGGAAAGTCAGCTGTTTGATGCCAAGTGATAAACATTGCTTTAATGAATAGTTTTATCTTAAATGGTCTTGTAATTAGACAAAGGTTTGCAGTGTCTACAGCTAACAATTTTCTTGTTTATACCAAATTTATGGTGTAGTTTTACGACAGGTTGTCTTTTGCCATATTGATAGGTATCCTTAGATATTGAATAAATTCGACGGTCCTTTGTAAAACTCTATTTTTGCGTATATAAAGATACCTATATACAGCCATAAATAAAAGATATATTTGATTAAACGTTATGCTTCAATTTGACTAAGGCAGATGACGGAAAGTGAATGAGCGATATCGATGCCGTTGTATTTTATTTCTACTGTTGTCGGGGAATCAGATATTCCTTCTCTTTTTAGCTATTGCGAGTAGCCCGTAGTACTGTAGCTTGGAGTACTGATAATAAAAGATTTTTGCAAAGAAATAACCTATATTAGATAGCAATCCGTTACAAGACAGCGCGGAACCTAACTAAACAAGGACTTGGGAACAAAGCATTGGTTCCATTTAAGGAAATTATTGTCATCTTCCTTAAGAAAATCAAGCAAAAAATAAAAGTTATAAACCATAACATATATTTTGGAAATTATGAAAAATCTATTGTTTCTAATACCGGCTCAAAGAGGAACCTATGTCCAGGTAACTGAACATAGTCGGTATTTATTTACACACTTGCTTAAGAAGAGATCCACCAAATAATGTTGCAAAAATGGAACACAGTACTTAAGAATAACCTACTCTGCGTTAAGTGAGTTGAAATTTTCTCGATAAGGTGGTAAAATTGTGGAACAAAATATTAGAAATGAGGGCACCCCGTCCTTGAATTTACGGTAGACCATAACCAATAATTTATATTTTCTAGTGGTGATTACGCTGGATTACTGGAAAGAGGTTTCGTAATTAGCGAGAAAGGGATAGCAATATTACACCCAATGCTACCATTAGGCCCTTACCTCTGAAATCGTCGCGCCGTTTTAATACACGAGGGCTTTGGAATTAATAACTTTAGTTTAAGTTGGAATTGCAAAAATTTAAATAAATTTTGGTTCAAAGCCATGTCATTCCTTTTTCAAATTAATTAATTCATTTTTCATTCTCTCATTTGTTATTGCTCGAATATTCTTGTGTTTACAGTCATGGAGTGTGGTAGTTAAATATTTTTTAGAATATTATTTCCGTCATGGCAGCAAAGCAGCAGCCACGACACTCAATATCGATAATGAGTATGGTTCAAAAACCATAAACGATTGCTTTCGTTTTGGTAATTTTAACCTAAAGAACAAGGTCATTGGACGACTGGAGATTACATAAGAACCATAGTGGAAGTGGATTTATTGCAAACGGTTGAACTAGCAGCAGCTATTAACGTAATTGAAGTAACAAAACTGAGTCATTCGCGTAAAATCTACTCGTTAAGTCAGGAAGCTCGAAGAGTGGTTAGCTGTTTGAGCTAAATTAATGCCCATCTGCAAAAAAAATGCACTACTTTATTAAACCAACACTAGAATGAAGGGATTCTGAATCGAATTGTAGCGAAAAATGGTTGGCTGACGATGACAGTAAGCATTCATCAAAGCTGTCGAATCCAAGGGATGCAGCTTAATGCAGGAGAATGATGGTGAAGGTCATGATTAAACAACCGAGACTGGACAAGCGCTTTTCGCTACTGCCTGCATTGCAATGAACGGCTTACAATGAACACACTCCACAGCGAAGAGTCGCAAAATCAGAGGATTTGCGGCTGCAGACGTTTCTTCACGCATCGTGCTCACTAAACTTTACTCCAGCAGACCTATACTTTTACGAACTTTTTACATGAGGAAAACCCCCCAAGAGGCAGCGAAATCGCATTCAAAACATTCATTGATAGATTCGATAGAGTTTTTTAACACAGGTATTAACTCATCAAATTATAATAACAATGGATCAGGATTTCATATAAATAAATATATATTTTTCATTGAAAATTATTTGTCTGATACCCATTATAGAAGGGATATCTAAGGCTTAATACATATTTAGCTACTAGAAACATCCGTAGCTGAATTGACTCTACGGAGACTTGTATTCTTACTACTTAGGACTATATATTTATTTATTTTATTAGGAATTATTTTATATTGTATTATATTGTGAAAATAACAGGAACGAAATGGCTACACCTCAACCTCTTGCTTATTCGATTTTGTCACCTAACTAACACTAACCCATTCTAGGGTATACAGGGAAATTTGGACAGGTAAAGGTGGGGTGGACAGGGAAATTTGGACAGGTACAGGTGGGGTAGACAAGGAAATTTGTACAGGTACAGGTGGGGTTGACAGGGAAATTTAGACAGGTACAGGTGGGGTGGACAGGGAAATTTGGGCAGGTACAGGTGGGGTGGACAAAGAAATTTGGACAGGTACAGGTGGGGTGGACAGGAAAATTTTGACAGTAACAGGTGGGATGGACAGGGAAATTTGGACAGGTACAGGTAGGGTGGACAGAGACCAGGGAAGGTAAATCTAACTATTGGCGATAGCATAACTAATTCCCATAGCATCAGTTAACATCAAATAAAATCATCAATACTATTCAAGACATTAAGTTCGTAGTCATCTTCATAAGAACATTAAATAACAGAAAAAATAAGATAGTCGCTAGAGCTCATAAACAGTTGCAATATCCTAATGGTTGTAATATGCCATGCATTATTATAAGTACATGATTTTTTTTAAAACTATTGACGTTAGATATCGCCTCGTAAAAATGTGTTTCCCTGACTTACTATAATTTTATTGGAGTTAGGAGAGAATATTGTTTTTAGTGATGGATATTATTACATAGATACTTGTTAAAAAATCACATATCGAGATTCACTATATAGTTCATAATTTAATATTTTATTAATCTTCTATTTTGAGTTCCTTCTGAGTTTGAGTAACACCATAACTGAGTACATCAATTTTTAACGCTTTTATTATTTGACAAGTTGCCTTAGTTAGAACATCTAAAACAATCTCTTTCACATTCTTTGGTACACTATTTATGTACTTATGAGTCGTTTCGAATTTTAGAGACACAATGACGTCATCAAATGGTTATTATTATGCTTCTTCATTGAAATCCTTCATCTTAACTCGAGTCACGGCGTCCTACGGCTAAACTCAAACTCTATCAGCGACTGAATTCAGCACCAGCTGCTTCCAAAGACCAACTAATTTAAACATCAAAGTGGGACAGCGAGCTATAGAGTTATGTTGCTGCCGCGGCTGCAATCAAATCATGTAATTATAAAACGCACCTTATATCTGGAAACTCCATTAAAACTTAGCAAATGATAGCAGCAGCCAGCCGGTTATTCCCCGGGGGTATAACTATCGGTTGGACGAATTAAATCACAGTATCAGAGCTTTGATGGTATTTGCGGACTGCTAGGGAATACCGTCGGGGATTGATCCATAGACAGTTTTCACTAATTAATTATTGTGTGTCTAGCGACAACTTTAGGTTAGGCCCTCGCCACAATCGTCCCCACAATTGCTAAACTTTCGTTACGTTTTAGAAATTCATCTTCGTTTGGGTGATTTTCGTAACTCTTTGAAATATATTTAGTGCGGGTAACAAAATTATCGGATAAATCCATGATTCACTAATTTAAAACTTGAAGTAGGAAGAAAGAAAATATTTTTATCACGAATAAATCGGAATGGATCGATAGTGTTCTGGAACTCGGCTTGGTCTTTCGATTGTATTCCAGAAATATATTTTATGCTTTTGGTTTAACACAATAATGTATGCCATAGTATGTTTACGAAACTAAGATTTTACTACGAAACGCGATATGTAGATGTCATTCATAGTTTTAATTATTGATTATTCTTCTCTTATGTTCAATATCCCCCATATCCCCCATATCAAAACCCCCCGTTCGTGGTATGGTGTCGGACTATAGATGGCCCTCTAAACACGCCGATACGGTATAATATCTTGAAAAATAATAATAATACAATAACAAACGAATTTTTGAATCATAGATCTTATTATTTGAATATTATTTAGATAAAGATGTCGATTATGATTTAGAATACATACAGGTTTTAATAGGTAATAGTTAGGCATTTTAAAGTTCGGATAGTCTAATATCGGAGAGTCCTGACGCCACTTATAACAGCGCAAAAATGTATTTTAAAAATTATGCATCGCAAACCATATCAATATTCTTCTAATGAACTCTTTAAACAGGCTCAAGTTTTGGATGCTAGGTTATTATTTATTAAAACTGCACTACTTTGGGTTTTCGAGGCCAAACAAAATTAATCTTTTATTATTACGCACACGAAACCCACTATTAGACAAATCCTGAGTGATAATTTGAATATACCTAGGATGAAGACCACTTTCGGACAGCGACAATACTCTTTCATAGCTACAAGACTTTATAATAAATTAAGCATTGACATAAAAACCAGCCCCAATTGTCATTTGTTTTAAAGCAAAATAAATAAATAACTGTTGCAAGAAGAGCGTTTATCTATCCATGCCATGATCGATGTACAGCGATGCACAGACCGCGGCCCGCGGGCCGCATGCGGCCCGCCGAACTTAGTGGGCGGCCCCCGTCCTCAAATTATTTTTAAAATTAAAATTATTTTTAAAAAAATCAAACCGCTTCTCGATCTTTTTAGCAATCCTTTTTCGGTATTGCCCGAAAATGCACCAGAAGCCGCTCAGCTTGAATTAATCGATATCCAAAACGACGACACTTTTCGAAATAAATTTACCGAAGGTGTTTTATTGGGCTTTTGTCGTTGCCTCAGTGCAGATATGTTTCCCACATCGATAGGTAACGCACTCAAATGTACTAGTTTATTCGGATCAACGTATATATGCGAGCAAACATTTTCAATAATGAATGCTAATAAATGTAAGAACCGAAATCGTCTTAACAACGAAAATCTTGAAGCCATTTTGCGCTTAGCCACGACTAAAGTGACCACCAACATACAAAAAATTGTGTCTTCTACACAATGTCATGTATCTAACTTAGAATAAAATTTATTCTTAGTTAGATATATAGAACATTCTTAGTTAGATAATAGAATAGAATACATGTTATTCCTAGTATATTATACTGTAATATGCATAACAATGATACGTATTTCTAATCTAAAATTTTCCATTCTTTAACTATTGTATTGGCACTGATATATTTTGTATTATTATTATGACATTGATACACGTGAGGTTGAATGATCCAAATTTTCAAAGGAGCAGAAAATAAATAATTATTCGAAGACCATAGCCATAACATTGTTTCATTGGCCCTCCGTTGGTTTGGAGAAGGTGATGCGGCCCTCAAGTAGGAAAAGTCTGTGCATCGCTGATGTAGTAGAATAAGTTGAAGTTGACTTAACATATATTGTGTTTATATGTATGTATGTGAGTATATGTGTATTCTAATGTATTTAGTATTTCTATTTCCTATATGATATTGTTATTTTTATTAAATTTTTATTATTACATATATTTATTATTATTATATATATATATATATATATATATATATATATATATATATATATATATATATATATATATATATATATATATATATATATATATATATATATATATATATATATATATATATATATATATATATATATATATATATATATATATATATATATATATATTTATATTATTATTATTGTGTTTGGTTGGTTCATCGACCCTCGTTTTAAATGTGAAAATATAAATTGCTTCCCCTGGAACGGGTATATCCCAGTTGGGCAGCACTAGCCAGTGAATGAAAGAGGAAAGTTTTTGCTATTTGTTTTAATATTATACTTATTGTAAATGGTTAATTTGATAATTCCAATAAAAATAAATAAATAAATAAAATATAAAAATGCGATAGATGACACTAATAATTGAATATTATTTTTGTTATCTTTGGTTAAATTATTGGCTTTTCATAATCATTCAATTCATTATAAAAAACCACTTATTAAAAATGGTATTTTAGAAGACCTTATAAATTGCTATTGGTTCCGCCGGACATTGCTATCATCGCCACCTGCATGACGCAGGCGTAGAAGAGCTGACAAAATGTACTACGGCATTAAGCAGTCTAATACCCTATATAATCAGGGACTATACAAATCACTGGATAGAAAGAAAGAAAATTAAAATAAGGTTTTACAGCAAAATGAAGACTTGGATTCTGTGACGACGTTTTGAAGTCTGAAAAAAATAACAAACTACAGCAAGTATACGAATGCTGGGTATATTTGAAAATGAATTTACCATGAATTTTAAGTATACGTATATGTTAGTAAACGAAATAGTCGACGAGTGAAATCTGTAGAATAGAAATCGCCGATTAGAAATAAATATTCGCCCAGAATTATTTATTATTCCATTAGTTATTTATTATTTTGAAATATCCTAAGCGCACTGACTAAGTCTAATTTAATCCAGGTTTACAAACTGAAAACTTTGAAATGGTAATTGGATGGACACTGCTGAATTAAAAAAGGCCATCTAGCAGGCCAGACGACATGTCCCGAACTTGTCGCAAATCTTGAGTAAGACCGATATTTTTTTTGTAATTCGTCACTTATTTCTATTATGGATTGTGTCGCAGAGATAACTTTTATGTATTTTACTAAATTTACCTCTATATGAAGATCATAATTTCTAGGTTATTTAATTTTTGGGGACGAAATTAAAAAGAACCAATGTAAAATCGGAGGGTATCGCGGTTGTATGACATTATAAATAAGATAAACATCGAATGAACCGCGTGAATTTCTTAGCATCCGACGTTTCGGCGACGTTGCAGCCGCTGTTGTCTAGGATAGACGAATAGTCTAACCTAGACAACGGCGGCTGCAACATCGCCGAAACGTCGGGTGCTACAAAATTCACGCGGTAAATTCGTTTTTATCTTATTTATAAAAAGCAATAACTTGAAATCTATAAAATTATTACGGTAGTATATTTAGCTGCACGACCCTTAGAGCTCATCTATTCAACCTTGGCTTGACTGAGAGCAAGGATTGCCGAATATGTGGCGAGGAACCTGAAGACAGCATACACATTGTTGGCCGCTGTCCAAGGCTCGCCGCCAAAAGACACAGTTTACTGGGACGAGCCTTTCTCGAACCCAGCGATCTGCCCAACTTGAAGGTCAGTGACCTACTTGGACTGGTAAGAAGTACCGGGCTACTAGCTGACCATTGACCTAACCACACAGTGGGTAGTTACAAAAGACCTTACAGATCTAGGTGACATCAAGGGCTGGAAACAAGCCCCCCACTCCATCTACTACTACTACTACTACTAAATATTTAGCTGACATATATGTCCTTGACCTTAAATGAACTTGTTATAAAAAGAAACTCATTTTATACGAGCGACAATTTTATTATGTACATAGTTGTGCTCCTCAAGCAGATGCCCTATTTCCTTTCCCCCATCCGTCACCATTGAAAAAGTGTCAGCTTTGATATTACCGATTGTAAAGGCAAAGACAAATTGACGGATACGTTTTTCATACATGTTTATATCGATCCTCATTGCTCATTCTCTTTTCTCTTCTTTGGCAGAATCTTTAAGTTACAATAACGCTGACGTACAATAACTTCTTCTGCTCTTGGAATTAAGTGTATTTTTCTGTTTCAACAAGCAGGCATTTCAACCTTTACTCTGGTTTGGTCGTATCCTACATACCGATCTGCCCTTAAACTTCCAAAATAAAGGTTCCAAGGCTTCCAAGGCTTTGCAACTGACATCGTTTCAGAAAAGTAATTTGAGAAATTACTTTGCTGAAACGATGTCAGTTGCAAAGCTCTATATTTCACCACAATAAACAATCAAACAATCAAACTTGTTGCCGTATCTTTTTAGAGTCGCTTTGCAGACCGCTTTCTGCACTTTAACCTCCGCCAAGGATGAGCACAAGGAATCATATGTACAGACTCGATGTTAGACAACGGTAGTGCCTCTGTCCAAAATTTGGTTTTCAGTCTTCGGTGAGCTTGTTTACTTAAAATATTTCGAGTATCAGGTGAATGGTTTAGGGTAGAATAAAGGTCTATTGAAATTCTATTGTAGAATTTTCTATTAAAATGCGTAATAATATAGCATTATATTTCTTGAATGAATAGTCTTCTAGGGTTAAAAATCACCTTTACTCGTTACGCCATGCTGCAAATACTCCTTTTTATCTAGAGGTACTTAATGCATTGCGACCAACGCTCATTAGGAGATTTACCATTGTTCTCTATAGATGCGGTAAGGAAATTGTAGGGCAGTTGATTCACCGCCTCGAGACGTCGGCTCCCTTACGTTTCACATTCGCGAATTCGGCAAACTCGTTAACGTTATGTTACCCTCAAAGCCGGGCGGGAACCCAATTTGAAGGCTTTCATCCGAAGGCAAGTTAACTAAGGACTCGGCGCCCTACGCCATCGCATGGCAGCCGCTGACAGTGTTGCCAGGCTTCGTGAAAATTCTGCAAATTAAATGATCCCTAAGGACAGCGAGGCGATACCTTCCCTAATTTTAGGGAGAATATATCATTCTTAAGGCCCGGGTAACGGGGTGGTTGTATAATTTATGGGTTTTACAATCATGCAGACATCTACTATATTTTTTTTTTGTGTATTTATTGCTATTTCGAGTCCTGTATCGTATCTTAGGAATCTCTGAAAAAATCTATGGATACCAGTGAAAGCTTTAATTTGAAATTTGATATAAGTGTTAATTTTAAGTCTAGAATACATTTTATGCTGGCGCATAAACATTGGGCTACATGGCTACAGTGGGCTGCAGGTCGTCTCAATATTTCAACTAGGTATAATCCGGGCGATGGCTATGGGAGCAGATTTTGTATGTATTGTCTAATCGATTAGCTAATCTGTGAGCAATTTGTATCTTTTTTTAAATATTATTCGCCTAAAAGGCAGGTTGCGTGGCATTTAATGATTGTAAAAATCCATGATACTACACCATAATCACATTAAAATAAAATTGAACTGATTAGGGCTTGGCAGCTTGGGCATGATGAGCAATCTGCGTTGTTGGTCGGTCCAACTCATGGCCCAGCTCTCATCCGGTAACCTCCTTAAAGAGGTAGTACCTTGGAAGTCCTCAGTGAAATATGACTGCATCTGTTCCTGCTATTGTCGGCAGTTGGGTTCTCAATGCTTCGGAGGGAATCACCTCGGGAGGACCCAATCACTCTTGAGAGGACTTTCTGCACTTATCAGATTTTTTGTCAGATATTTTTTGGCAGAAAATACTCTTTCCAGAAAAGAGAGTGAGTGTATTATGAATCAATGTAAATGATACCCATGTCATACAATATTCAAACCAAACAAAACTATTCGGACTAAAACAGAACTGCTAGAATGCAGTTCGGCGGACCAAGGGATTCATATCCAGGGTAATGTAGACTACGATTTGTCATTAGTTCCGGTCTGGTATACTTGATGATAAAATTGGTAATAAATAATACCAAATTATATTCGACGCTTATGAACGGAGAGCTAATAGAACGAGAAAGCTATCTACGTCATAAAATCCAACGATTGACAGATAGAGATTGTATAAACTGTTTTTACATCAAAAATCTGAAATCTCAATGTTCGAGTAAAATAAAGATTATTCGTCTAAAATATGTCCCGACAAAGATGGCCTATGGCTCCGCGCTCCGCTGCGCTCGGTTGCACTGAACAGGTTAAGAGAAAGGAAGGAATAAGAACGAAGAGTTAAAAATAGGGTTCTGAACTATTTTATCAGCAAAATTACATACGCATTCGTTGCAGTCATCAATGTGGTAAATGTTGAAAATAGCAAAATAATCATCTCTACGTATGGAAACCATAACAAAAGATACTATAATATTTTTAAAAATATTTTTGCGATGCACCGTAAGGAACGTAGCAAACGTAATAGTTGCTACGTTAATAGACTACTAAATTACTAAACTTAATAGACTTAATAGACTACTAATGTAGTCAATCGAAATCAATGCGTTACCGACAGGCGATAGAAAAATATTTATTTATTTATTTATTCACGTTAACATTTAATTGTTTCATAGTTGCAGTTGTCATCACTGTTTACAACATTGAATTGTTACATCTATATATAACCTATCTATATATAACCTAACTATGCTGCTGCTTGTTCTAAGATAGATATAAATTTATAATTAAATCAAGGATTCGGATAGCACTAAAACACTAAAAGGTTTAACTAGAAAACACGCCGGGAATTTAATCAAAATAGTAATTATAAGCGATTAGGGTGATATTAATGAATCATTAAACCCTTTGAGGACCATAAGATTTGCGCATAGTGTGGAAGTTTTTTATACATAAAACTGTTAAAGGGCGATGTAAATAATATGTATGTCGTGTTGTGAAAATTGGTTCTCAGTAGATTTTGTTTGAATTGATTGACGCAAGTGTCCCTGTTGACACTTATGTTATCATTATGTCCATGTTGGAGAAAGATGCGAAGTTACAACTTTTCCAAAATTTTATTATTTGACTCAGAAATCATACGTACAAAACACATACTAAAAGAAAAAAAATAAATTTAATAAGTCGCAATAAATATTTCATTTATTTATTTAAAATCACCAGAGTTCCTTGGTCCTTTGCGATAATTTTAAATAAAAATTTAGGAATATTTTTAAACAATATATTCTTTTTTGCTAAACACTTATTTATAAATCATTCGTATTCGATCATTTATAAAACGATTTTGAAGTAATTAGACACATATGTACCATAGTCATTAAAACGTTAAATATGTGAAGAAGAAATATATGTATGAGCATATTATTAAATTCTTCTATTTCGCAAATCATTACGTAAGATATTTCCAGAAAACCTACGACGATACATAACGGTTTAAATCCACGTAGCAGCTATGAACAAATTATATTAAGCAAACATTTCGCTAGTCCTCGTGTTAAAGTGTACCTTGTTAAAGAACGAGGCTCCCATTCCGATAGCGCTAAAACACTAAAAGGGTTACCTAGAAAACGTGCCGGGAATATTCAGCGGCACGGAAACAGAGCGGCGATATCTGGCCTTCCCATCCCCAGCGCTAATCTCACCCTGAAGACAAAGTTTGCTTGTCACACTTTCGCCGGAGTGTCATCTGTAAGGCGAGACCGCTCCCGCCGCCACAGATTAATAATGGATTTTTGTGTATTCACCGCGGATGCGACACGAAGATAAATTCACAGGAAGATCGTTCATCCTTAGGTATACGAGAAGTGAACGCAACGACTTTGGTTTTCCTGTTTTAATTTTGATTTCCCGGATTTCCAGGAAAAGTATTATTTTCGTAGCGATATCGTATAGCGAAACTTTCAACACCCTGAATGCTGACATTGATATTGACCCCTTTTTCGCGAATATAGATACTATAAGGAAGCAGGTTGTAGGGTGATTTTGTGATGACCAGGCTTAGCATTTTATTATTTTATTACAGTCTTGTTTATGTCAACATGTTTTCTACTGTACAATTTAGTATCTTCATATTTAATATCTTCTTTATGATTAATATCAGTTCTAAATTAACGTTATTATTAGTGGTAACTTGTAAATGGCTCTAAGCTTCCTATTTTTGTTCACTACAAAATTATTGGCTGTAAGTTATCCTTAAGAAAATAAAATAAAATAAAAAAATAAAATAAACGCGCTAGAAAAATCGCGATGAAGACAGGTATACATATTTTGTGACTGTTCCAGACTGAAGTCTGTCTGTGAGTCTGTGCGTCTGTGTGTGTGTATGTGTGTGTGTCTGTGTCTTTATTCCTCCACGATAGCGCCTAAGCGCTTCATCCGATTGAGCTGAAATATGGCATGCATCATTCGGTCATAGCAAGAGTTGAAAAGATTGTAGTTAAAATCGGTCAACCAGAGGGCGCGCTAGTTATATTTCAATCTTGAAATATTGCAGTTAGAGACTTGAAATTCGGTACAAGATGCTTCGTAGGGGCGAAACCACATTGTGAAATGTTAGAATATCTTTTATACAAGCGACGCAAAAAGTCAAATTGGAAAATAGTAATTTTAATACCACGGAATACTACAAAATACTAAAATATACTAATTTTGCTATCACAGTAACTTGACACAAATGCAATCGTGAGGGGGCGGGGTTTCGGGTGGGAAAGAAGCGGGGGGAGTGGGTAGGAGAAAGGAGAAAGAGGTGTGGGTTAGGGGAGTTGTGGCGTTGGGAGTTTCGGGGGGAAGGGCGGTTGGTGAGGGGTGGTTGGTGGAAGGGGTTTAGGATGAGGTTGGGGGTTGAAGGGTTTAGCGCACGGGAGAGGTTGTCTGCTTGCCGGGAAAGTCTAGGGGTGACACAACCGTTTTTTTTTTAATATTATTACGCCGCCGTATATACAAATAACAGAAGTAGCGCTGTAAGTTCGCAAAAATCTTGCCGAATTCGAAGTGAATAGTGTGTGTCACCTCTACCCCACAAGATCACGAAGCAAGCTGCATTCGGTGAATCATGCATTGTCCAAGACGAATAGAATTGTCACCGGCCCATTCGACAATCGCAATCACTTGACGTGTTTTTAAGAGCCGCCCTAAGAAGTATCTCACATATAAAGCATTTTAAACACTGAAGGAATTTCGCTCGCGTGATGACTAAAATCAATAATGTTGATGTTCCTTTGTGATGTGCTTAATTATATATTTGTATATTCTTCTATTTTCTCTTTGTAATTCTATTTCCTAATTTTATTTCTTTGTGTTTTCTGGCATTTCTTACGTTTTTATGTTATATTTACGGTTAAAAAAAAATACTTACCTATATTATGACTTGTGTATCTACTAATAAAATGGATATGACTATGAATATTATGGTCTAGTTTATAGTATAATTAAGAAGTATATTGATGAGAAGTACATATTTTAAATCCCCTTTCCTTTGTAAATGAGATAATTTATGGACTATTTTTTAAATATATCGTTTATCTACCTTCCGCCTACCTATATTATAACTTGTCTATCTAATAATAAAATGGATATGACTATGAATATTATGGTCTACTTTATAGTATAATTAAGAAGTATATTGATGAGAAGTATATATTTTAAATCCCCTTCCCTTTGTAAATGAGATAATTTATCGATTATTTTTTTTTATATGTCGTTTATCTGGAAGTCTTTTATTCTACTTACCGTAATTACGTATTTACCTGCTTTTTCACTATTTTTTAACTTTTAAGCGAAAAGACTCACTTCAGCAAATCATGAATTATTCTTGAAACATGCATTTGTCTAGTTTATAGACCCCGTGAGAAAATGTCCATCTTACGGAGTCTATGTGATTTTAAATAATTATTGTATAACTTAAATTAAGTAGGTTTGTTTGATAATAAAAAATCAATAATTGCGTTAATTCAGTAAATAATAATATGTTTTATTTAAATAAATAAAAAGAAAGTAAATAAAAATTTACGTTTGATTTATTGTCAAAAGTTAGGCTACATGGAGTGTTACCGAGAGTTGTACAGTAGCGCGTTGCATAAAAAGTACACAAGAGAGAAATAATTTCCTTTTAAAACTTAAATAAATAGTAGATACAAATACCTTATGACTATTAGGTTGTTAGAAACCAGAGACATATGAAAGGATGCACTAATTGAAAGCCCCCAAAAGCTTTTGTTGAGGGTAATCTATAGAAGGCCCCCACGATTTTCCATCGAACCCTAGATAAACGACCACGAAGCCAGCAACACAGAACTACAAGAGCACCTGCAGGCTTGAATTATGCCGTTCCCCGAGTTAATTCATCATTTGCCCAAATGCAATTAAACTTTATTGCACCCAAAATTTTCAACCGTCTTGATGACGACATAAAAAAAATTGAAAGTACCTTTTTATTAAATAAAAAAAAATGGCTTCTTGACGTTATACGTAGGCCGTTCAAGGATAGGGAATGATCTTCTGCAAATCATCTCTTAAAAATAATATACCTGCATAAATGTGATATAAGATAATAAACATAATGTAAATATATGTGTATGTGTGTATGTATGTATATGTATGTATATATGTGTATATGTATATGTGTGTAGATAAGTGTATGTGTCCTACGTCAGTTATGCTTCTCCACCCAAGTCTGAAAATAAATCGTATGCCCAGATACAGGCTATACACGGCCTAGTTGGTATGACCATTTTATGAATTTCGTATGTTATGTTTAAAAAAAATAAATAAATAAAATTAGGCCTGAGAGAGATATACGACTGTGAGGTGAGGAGTCTAGAAAAATGCTAACAAAGTCGGGTTTCTTATTTGCCATATTGTGTGTTTCACAGCCATAAAGATCTAATGTTCACTTGTTATGGAATTCGGTTAAAAATAAGGCAGATTGGCCGCTTTCAAAAGCGTGATGCATCTGATGTGCACTTGCTTAATTCCCTATCTGTGACTCCAAGCCACCCACATAACCTACTGTAGCAGATCTACTATGTGTCGCTACGAGAAAAATCAACTCTTCGAAAACTCGTCGCGCTACTTAGTACGTAACCCAAATAAGAGGTTTAATTTTGGTCATTTATTTAATCTCCCATACGCACGATCGGCCACGCGCGATTATAGCAGTTATCGCGAGTCTCGCCCTTTCGATATCAATTAGGGCAATCTTTGGTGCGAGCAGAAATACACACTGTTCGTCTTACTTGCTGAAATCCAAAACTCACTGTTGTACCACATTGGCAGTTAATGGTTGTGCAGTTGAGCCACTAAGACCCGCTCGTTAACTTGGGTCGGCAACTTAGGGTTCACCCCCCATCCGGTAGCCTCCTCGTAGAGGGTCAACGCTGGAAAGGACCCTGTTTTTCCAGTCATGGCAGGTGGATCAGTTTTCTGTAAGGGATAACTTTCAAGCGCTGCTGGGTGGTTTGCGCATCGTGCGGCGTCAGTGCGACTGCACTCCGGATAATAACCGGTGGCGGGGAAGGAGGGGGGGGGGTCTGGAATGGCCCTTAAGAAGCAGGGGTGGTTGTTGACCTAATGTCCTCTACTCTTAAACCGACTCGTTGGCCACCGGATCCCACGTGATAGACAGGCAAATGACGCCACGGTCTGCGATTTATTCAAACTGATTTACCACTGACATCAGGTATATGCCTAATTCGGACTTATTACGAAGCGGAAGGACGGAGAAATCCGGCCAAATCTGGTAGTAAGGGCGTGAGATCAGCCACTGGTTTTTTCCCAGTGCCTTGCGGCAAGGCATAGGTCTCTTACGGTCATATAGACAGTGGTCTGTTTTTGTTCCCAAGTATCTACGTTTATCCGGCGATTTAAAGAACGATATCATTATAACTTCCTGGGGTGGCGGGTTCGTCCGTAGTAGCTGACAACTACAAACTGAGGTATAACAGTAGATTTATAAAATTCTCGTTTATACCAAGAAGAACCTACCAAACTGTGTTACTCACTTATTGTGCTATCTACAAAAAAATAATATTGTGCTACCTAAACTCCATCTGACTAAATATTAAAAGTCATTTTTATATGCAGTTTTTTTTCAATATGTTGCCTGCATTAGCGATTAGCTTGAATTTGAAGATTTTATAAAATTAATATTTAAAAAGAATGGACCAGGCACGCTCTTAATAGATTAGATGATTTTAATAGTATTGGAAATTACCATGAATACCGCATTGTGATTGATCATTTCCAATTCATGGTTTTTTCTATTTTGACTTTCGTGTCTGTCATCTGCACATCATTTTATTATTTGATAATTGATTATTTTAGGTTTTGTAACTATTTTCCATTACTAATGTATACTTTTTAATTATTTACAATTGATTATTAGAATGGCCTGAATAATTATTATTGTTTATCTTATTTTAAACATATAAAGTCATCCAGTGCAATCATTATTGCAATATCGTCAATTTGATTATTATCACTGCTTCAGACTCTCATTTCTTCAATATTATAATATTTTTAAGAAGCATCTTCTCCTACACCTAATCTAATTGTCGATTTTGAAATATTTTTATTGTCTTACTACGTCTCTCTTTCTAAAAGATGGTGCTCATTGTATTTTCAAGGTTTCACTTTAATTAGTACTTATTCACGATCTAATTTGATATGCTCCTTAAGTTATAAAATTCTGTTTATTGAACAAATTTACGACGATGATGGTGAATATATGAACACGTCGTAACAGTTGATTTGAGAGTCGAAATACTACGAGGGTCACAGGCTCTAGCTAGGCTGAGTAGGCCGAGTAGGATGAAGCGAACCCGACGGCTGATGCTAAGACTAGTGTAGAATATACCAGAAGGTCTATATTTTTTTTTTATAATTCCGAGTCATGACTTTGCAGCAATTCATAGGCGATTGAAATGGATCAATTCGCTAAACACGGGATATTACTCAGGGCCATTTCCGAAGACCAGAACCGTCATTCGACTCACCATCATTAATAACACTTTATGTCTTTTATTCAATGTTGGTTCACTTAAGATAAACGCATAGGGCCAGGAAATTGGCCGCGGTTGGCTACCGTCTATTAATACTTACTATCGCCGATGGACGGATGATACCACTAATAAATATAAATGGATGCGAAGATCTATTAAAGTTCATTCATCTCCTTTAACAGTCACGTCATAACTATTGCTTGAGCGAACCGCTAAAATTTTGTTTGTTTATGAGCTTGGAAATAATAATATTTGAATTGCAAGTAATTTTTAACCTCCTGGGTACATTTGTATATACATAGTAAGTAAGAAAAAATATTTCTCTGAGGTCTGCGTACTGGCAATATCGAGATATGTAAAACCAGATTTTTAAATTTTTCTCATAAAAGTCATTATCAATGAAAATAATGAAAGTTTAAAAAAAAACAAAAAAGGGTGTCTGGAACTCAAAAGGTTAATCTTCTTAGGTATCCTCTAATTCATAAGAATCTACCATATAAACAGCTCAATCTTAGGCGATTATCATCATCCATCTCCACGCAGGACATAAAAGATCCTAAATGTTCTAATAATTACTTTTCTACATAACATGGCATTATTAAAATATTCATTTGGAGCAATATTGAATTAAAAAATAATTTTATTGAAACTGCGTTCGTTGGTCTGAGAAATAAAAAGTAAGCAAAAATAAGTTTATTATTTATTTACACGATAAATTATTAAAAAATATAATGTAAGGAACATGGTATATATCGAAATGTTACCATTTACCTAAACTGGAATAAAGATTTTGTAGTAGTATTTTCGAGTATAAAAAATTATATGTAGCGTCTGTAGCCGCGTTTACACACCGGTTCTCGATTATTACCAAAGTTAAGCAGCGTTGCGCGCGGTCTGTACTTACATGGGTGACCGCCTGACCGTGTGATGCTATACATGCCAACCTAGAAGATTTTTCCTTTAGGCGACAAGGTAGGTTCCACGAAAAGGCATTAATTTTGTCGGTAAAAACAAAAATACATATGCACCTATTTATGCGTTCCTTTACACATTAGGTTTAGGACAAATCCTGTGGAATACAAAGATGTTTGCTTTACCCAAATATAAAGAAAATTTGTTATCTTTCGTATATGCTAAATTCGATTTTTATTCTTTGATTGCTATCTTTCCTATTTCCCAAATTTGTCCAAAATTTTCATTAGACTCCATTTGACGAAAATTTTGAGATACACCCCTTTATCTGGGACCACAGAATAGTGGGAGGCAACCCTGATGTGTATGGCATATATTATAGCAAGCTGGAGGGCTTCATGCGCCTACCAGCTGCCGGTCCTGGGACATGGTCTTAAATCATCAGCACGCAATAGACATGGTGCCGTCGTAATAGAATCGCTGATGCTGTCCACGAATAGTTTAAAGAGAAGGAGACTCAAATTTGATCCTTCCGAAACCTCAGACTGAGCACATTAGGAGAATAATACAAAACCGTTATATGTATAGTATCGTTTACGATCTCTGAAGTAGTCAGCGACGAACAGCAGAAACTTGGGTAAAAACCGAAGCAGAATTAACGGGCCAACAATTATCAAGAAAAATATCATTTCATGAATATCGTCGTTTTCCCTGAATTGAAAAAAGGTTGTCATGAGAAAAAAATACCACCAAATATACCCAAAGCGGCAATAACAGTCCGAGTAGTCAAAGTGGGAAAGGAAGAAGCGGCTGAAACTAAAATGGCCAGACTTTAACCTCCTTTGCACAATCTCTCGACTTTAAAATTAAGCTATTCTACATAAATCCGATTGTCGAGGTCTCATTCAGGCTTTGAAATACGTCTTTTACTCGGAAAGCATTGTGGTTGGTTGAAGATGATGAGGCTCCTCTATATTTTGTGATATTCACTGTGATTTCACTTGATATTCAAAATCTTTTCTCCTCTACAGGCGCTAAATTATGTATAAATCTAGATTTATTTGGTGGAAATAGTTCAAAATTGTAATACAGGGCGTAGTCGGCGATTATTGTTTTTTTTGGACGACTAAAACCTGATTGCTAGAAACAGGACGATGTAGGATCGACAAGAGGATAGTCGAAGTCGAGCCTTCACATCTCACCGTCGCGTCGTCGCTGGCCGGGTAGTTTGTTCTGCTGGCTACGAAGACTTCGGTGGAGTCAACCACTTATGTTCCGGCAGGTGGACTCATGGACTTCTCTGCCTCTGATACTCAAAATCCCCCTTTGGCCTTTGTCAATATCCACCATGCTGGAATAAATGAAATAAAATGTCAGTACAAAGACTTCAAATGAAATGTCAGGTCAAGACACTCGTTCCGCGCCCGCGTCGCATCCTTGCTTTAACCGGGGGCGCTACGCCATACGTTAGTTGATAATTTCATCATGTTTATATAACAGTAATGTCATTGTCTTCATTGCTTATTTTCTGTGCGTAATTTATAATGCGTACAATTATTTGTGCTACATGACATCATCAATGGGGCCCTGGATAGCCCATACCGAGTTTCAAGCTGCGCTCGAAAGGTGCCGCAACGTAAAACTCGTCGTATGCAGTTATTCATATCTCCGAGACGACATTCATATTACACACCCATTTCAATACTTAATCGATTACCACGTACTTATAATAATAAATTCACATAGCATGACATTTAAAGCAGTAACAAAATTAGTTTCAAATCGGCAGTGCCATCCGGCAACTGTAAGTAATTATTACCGTATAACATGTATTTATGAATACGATCAAATTCTACAACTTCGCGATTTTTAGACAGTTTTTAGTTGAAATAAGGCAAATTTTGCTTTGTGGATCTAGACGATGGGTTTTGCCATCGTTTCGGCAAAATTACAATTTCCGTCTACGAACGTCAGAACTATCGTCTAGTTCCGTGCGGTAGGAGTCCGTTTCCTTTAACTAAAAAATATTTATTAATGTCATTTGTTTCCTTATAACTTTATAATAATATGTTTATATCGCTTTTCGTATATATAAATTTGTATACTGTTGTATTTATACTATTCCTATATATTGTGGATGTTGACATATTTCTACTAATATAATACATAATAATATAATATAACCTAACAAAGTATGTGTATTTTTTTCGCAAGGCGTAAGTTATAATCGGCATAAGAATACAATTCATGAATTTCATGCTGTGAACCTAAAAAAATCGGTTGTGTCACCCCAAGGCTTTCCCGGGAAGCATACAACCAATCCCCCGGCGTCAAACCCCTCAGTCCCCCCCCCTAAGTTCCCCTCCCCCCGTCATTTCCTCCCCCATTCGATAGTGATTGTGTCAATTGACTATAACAGCAAAAGTAGTATATTTTAATATTTTGAAAATATTAAAATGGCTATTTTCCCATATTATCTAGTATTTTCTTAAATTTTGCGTCGCAATAAGTGATATTCCAACCAAATGCGTACCGTTTCACAATGTGGTTTCGGCCCTACCACGCATCTGTGTGCCAAATTTAGAGGTATCTAATTGCAATATTTCGCGATTAAAGTATGACTAACGCGCCCTCTGGTGGACCGATTTCAACTCCGATCTATTTAACTCTTGCCATGACCGAATGGTGCCTGCATACCAAGCTCAATCGGATGAAGCATTTAGGCATATCGTGGAGGAATACAACAAACACAAACACACGTACATACTAAGAGACACACACACAGTCTCACAGAGATACTTCATTCTGGAAATGGTTAAAAAGGATATATCTGTCTTCATCTCGATTTTTAGCGCGTTCACAATTCTTTCCCTCGGACCATAAAAGTAAAAATATACATTGAAAAAAAAACACTTTCGATTTTTTTTATATTTTGAAAGTATAACGGGCACTTATTATATATTTATAGCCGTCGCAATCAAACCCACGAGCTCGTAATCGTAGATCGTCCATGCTTAGATCCCTGCGGTTCCCCTAACGACATTCGTGAAAATTCGAGGCGAGACATTTTAATGGTCGCTAAAAACTGCTCAGCGGCCGGCACGCCTCGCGCCTACCTACATTTTACTGTCACTGCATGGTGTGGCTGCGGCTTTTCGGCCGCCCCGCTTCGCTACCATACTGGCGAATGGACGGCCCTTTGTGCCAAAACTTCCGCCGTCAAAATTGCTCCCGGAAACGACTATGCAAAGTTAGTTTGCTAGTACACAATCCGGACCGACCGCCGCTGAAATGGAATCACAACTTAGCAATGCGCGTAATGCCTAGGTTCGATGTGAATTTGAATGTGAAGTTTAGTCAAGGGGCGTAAGTATCCATATATCCATATAATTGGTAAATCTTAATGATACAACAATAGAACGATATGCAATGCACATAAAACTATAACGGATAAAAAATGTATAACCAAACGTCTTACATGGGCCGTGGCATAGTGGTTTGTGGTTAGGTCGCCTAATCTTACTTTGTAAGTTTCCGAGTTCATTCATGGTTGGGTTGTTGGTTTGTTTGTTTTTACTCCTAATTCCGAAAACTTCATAATGTACGGGTTTATTGTCATATGACAATTTCTTACTGTGACGTGTATATATGTATGTATGCGTGAAACATGTATGTAAGTGTGTGTCTTGTTATTGCATTCGATCGACAGAATTGAAAATGCAATTCCGTTAATTTGATACCAACGGAAAATTGTGACCAGCCGGGAATCGGTCCTGGGACCTTACAATCTACTCGTAAGATCAGGCTACCTAACCACAATTGAGATAAAAATAAGGCAATTGCATTTCAATTCTGTCGATCGAACGCAATAACAAGACACACTTCTTCTTCTTCATCATCATCAGCGCGCATTCGCCCACCGTTGGGCATACGCCTCTCCAATCACTCTCCATCCGGATCGGTTGTCCGTTTCCCTCATCCAGACAGGTTCAGCTGTCTCCTTGATGTCATCGGACAATCGGGCCGGTGGTCTGCCCACACTATCATGATTGGAGGTATTTAGCCCGATACCCGCCACGTCGGCCACAGGTCTTGGCGAGCTCCACACTTTCAGGAAAATATTTCCATTTCCTAGGCTTGTGGCAACCTGGTCGGGTTACTTAACCGCCGAATTGCACTATATTCACTAAATGTATTATTCAATTATTATTTATTGTTGAGAAAATTTTAAAATATATATTGACGCTTAGAATTTAAATTTCGAAACAAGACACATACTTACACATAAAAATTTCTTAGGGTTGGTTGGAAGAGATTGTCTTGTGACAATAAACCCACCAATAAACATACCAACAACCAAACTTATAGCCGAGTACCATGAGAAGCTAGCATTCAAAACCCGAATTGTCCATCTTTGAGCAAAATTTACTTTATTATATATTCGGAGGTATTCAGTTTCAGGAAATCGATAACTGCATCTAGTTTCATTCAAAAGTGACTACATCACATACTGAATCAATTCCAAAAGTCGGGTTTCCAAACTAAAACGAACTTGTATTTTCCAGAATTATTAAATTATTTCCAATCTTTACGTTTCTATTCGAAACTTCTATTTGTCTCTATTGGTCGTATTCGCATCCTCTGTTGCTTGCTTGGTTGCTTATTTGCATAACTTTCAATTCTTGATCATACGTAAACTAGTACACTTGTAAGACGTATAAAAGTTTGTATAGTGATTTTTGGTTATAAACCTTCATTCATTGTATCTATGTTTTTTCTTGCGGACTCGTTTTCATGTAATAACTAATTGAAAATATCGCATAACGCTTGCTTTCGCACTTTTACGAACGGTAATAACCGAAGTATGTATGTAACTGGGAATAGAACCTTTAAAATTACGATTTTTATATATCGGTAGGCTTATGTATAAGCCTACTTTTATATATTCGGTAGGCTTAGAAGCCTACCGAACGATACTCATCTAACTTTTTCTTTATATTATGATATGGACTCGTCGTGGATGTGGTGCTCAGTTCAGACCAGTCAACTTCTTCGCATTCTGTCTCTTTTTATTCCAGATTTTTTTTATTATGACAAAATTCTTCTCGATGAATAAATGTAAGTTTCCTTCACGTGTTTGCTCGCCTATATCTTCTCGTGCGGATCGTCCGATAAATGGCTGATAAGAGCTCACGGCGCATAGGGCGGACCGTCCCCCATATCGCCGGTACGACACACTACAATTTTTCACCCAATAAACCAAGTGACGGCGATCGCATGTATGCCTCCTTCGGATGCCGTAAATCTCAATGTTGTCGGAATTGTAATAACCGGGCCGCCAACAACCAGGCTGGAATCTGCCGGGCACTTCGTAAATTGGACGGAAACATGTAATCGAATCGACTTCAAACTGTAGTTTCGGAATGATACGGTTGTACTTTAACTTTCGATTGGTCTCGTCTCGTCAACGTCTGCTGGAAGAGTAATTAGTAACCCACCAGGGCCACTAAATACTACTATTTTACTAGATTACACATTTAAAATACTACTAGCTGATTCGAGCTCTATTTTTTTAGATCTTTCTCTATGCATCGGAGACGTGTACCCTGAAGGCGCGGATACGCACCATAATCGATGCACTGGAGATGTAGTGTGGGGGTAAAATGCTAGGAATTCCATGAACTTCCTCGGCTTCCAAGAATCCCGCAGTACTTTGGTCATGTTGCTGGGAGAAACCCGGAGAATCTAGAGAAAATGTTTTGCGGTGGTCAAGTGGAGGGAAGTAGAAGCAGAGGCAGATCTCCGGCCAGATGGAATGACCTCATAAAAAAAGTTACAAAAGGGTCAATACAATCTGCGACCCGCCATGCAGAAGACAGGTCGAAGTGGAGGAGCCTTGTAGGCAAACTTTTGCCTAGTTGCCACGATCTTCAGTAATGAAGGAGCGACGGAGAATAAGCTTACGCTACCACAAATACGAAGTTAAGTCATCCAGTACTGGCAGCGCTTTTGGTGCTACGATGTTTGAACCATTAGAAGTATTTGCGTCCTCTGGATCTGCTTCTTCTACACGTTTGTTGTTCTGCTTCTGTCCATCTTCATCTTTGGCATGAGATCGTCTGGGTTTGTCGCGGCGAGAAAAGTCAGCGAGGCAAGTCCGCAGATACGTTTCCAAATTACATACGGGACCCTGCTTGCAAAAACAATGATAATGGTCTTGGTTATACCATTTATTTTATTTATTTTTTATTTATTTAGGTACATAGGATTAGGTATACAGTTCATTCATAGGTCATGTAATCTTATAATAATTATATAAATTATTTAATAATTGATTATAATATAAGCAATGGTATCACCAAGACCATAATATATTAGCCTAAGACGCTATATTATAGCGTATTAGGCTGCTTTGCAGTACTACGGTTTAACAGCTATGATTTTACTACGAAAGGAAATATGTAGATAGCACCCATACTTCTAACAATATAGCCCTCAAAACTGTCAATAATTCAAAAAAAGATATTATGGTAAATATGGCGGCGATCGTGGTATAATATTATGGCGGCGCACTTTAGATGGCGATATAAACACGCACATACGGTATCCAATCTCGAAATAAAATAATGATATAATAACAAACGAATTTTGGAATCCTAGCTCTTATTATTTTAATATTTTATAGTCAATGTTTAATTTGGTATACAGGCTTCAATACGTAATAAAGTCGTTCAGTTAGACTAATAGATGGCATTATATCACTCTGTATTAAATCTGTGATGTAATCAGCCTATATAAAAATGCGATAGATAGCACTAATAATTAAGAGGTATTATTGTTATCATTTTTTAAATTATTATGTTTTTTACAATTTATAAGTTTTTATAAAAAAACCATTCATCATGACTGTTATCGATGGCCAAATATATTACTATTAGCTACGCCGTCAATGCTATCAGCGCCACCTGCATTTCGCCGCCGCAGAAGGGTTGCCAATACGTACTATAGATTTGAGCAATCTAATAGCATATAATGCTTATACCGAAATATGAACAGGGCTAAATAAAAGAGAGCTTGTATATATAGGATTGAATTATCTATGCATTGGCGTGATCGCTCGCGTATCGTATTGACGTGATCGCTTTGCAAATTTTACGCGATAGCCCGATCCGACTTCATCGAAAGGCCGAGATTCCCGCTGATATATCGGTCGACCGAGCCGAGTGCAGATTTTTTAACGCGGCTATAAATTCACTTGACGGTTTCATAATAGTTCTGTTGCGGCGGAACAAATGCAAACGTGTTATTATTTGCGCCGGTGGCAAGTGATTTCCGCGGGAGGATTATAAACCGGCAGAAAGGCGGGGTTTCCCTCGTGTTTGCGAGATAGTAGGGGTAATAACAAGTCTATCCATGGGAAATTTTAATAGCGACATTGTAGGACTATATTTTATTATTATCAAGACATAATAATCTCTCTCAGCTTGTGTCGGAAAACATAATAACGAGAAACAGTACACGATTCGGGACTAAAAATACATCAGGAGTAGTGTGTTTCATTTTATCTTTATTTTATTATATGTTTTTCGGTAAACAAACAGCATTAACAAGTAACCAAAAGATACAAAATAATAACATGACTAAAGAATGTTTTACTGTAGTCATCTTTAGATCTTCGTTAATTATATAAGTGCCTTTATTAGTGATTATATTATTGGAGAGAAAAAGGAAAAAAATAATAAAATGTAAGTGAGGCGAGACAACAATAAGAGTTATATGGGGGGGAATAGCGCTCACTGGGTAATGGCGCTCACCTCTGTAACTCTGTCAAAACATCAACTCTGTCAGAACGTAGCAACACGCCACGTCGCATGAAGCGCGAGGGGAGAGGGCCTCTAATAGTAATCCTCGTTGGAACATGCGTATTTCCGTGTATTAGATCGTTAAATTTTTCTCAGTGTGGCCAGGGAAAGTACCTACTCTTTGATTCATCATTGAGAATGAGTCACGAGTTAGAGTGCTCCAGGCAAAGTCCCGCAGAAACACACTTCCATTGTTACTCTACAATAGAGAGCACGTCCGTAGATGTTCCATTTGATGATTTCTCATTTGCACATAGACCAATTATTTCACCCGTCAAGTCGCGTGACTTCCCGCTCTTCAAATACATACCCCTTTTCACACGTCGCTTTTATGGGGGTGGATGATTTGAATAAAGTTTTAGAGAAATTGGTAGGTGTAACAGCAGAGCCTATTATACGGTTAGTCATTAATTATACTGTATAGTGGATGTCAGTGTAGGTGTGTTCCTATGTGTTCCGGAAATTACTTCTAGAATCGCTGACCATTTGTTAAACTGTAAACCTTTATAGCAACTATACGTCATCGGGCACAAAAATCGAACCTCTCTGTAAGAAACATAATAGCCCGTGGTACGAAATTTTCGTTTATATGAAAGAGATGCGAATTTATGCGAAATTTCTTGAAATTTTAAAAAATGCGAAAATACCCTCCTGAAAAAAGTTTCACAAAAATTTCTCTGCAGATGAGACTTAATACAAGAAATGAAGCATACTTTCATATTGGTCAGCTATTTTGCCAATCTGTAGCTGCATGTCACTACCTTTAAACAAAATACATTACTCGAAAACTTCTCAAAAAATCCTTTTTACAGAGAACTTTCTCAAAATGAGCTGATTGATGGGTATAATTACTTTCATCGCCTAATGCTTCAATCAGTAAATAGAAATGAAGATGCCAATGTTAACAAAATATTCCGGAGTACCTAATGCTGCTTTTCAACCTTTGCTGAAGCAGCGTTACAGAGTTAGGTTGCTGCTTAGTTAAACAACGTAGAAGCAGAACGCATCTTTATAAAATATAATGTAGCCGTTACGGACAGACCGATTTTTGTTCTTCTTATAGTGCCTCTCCTAGAGGAGGTTGACTGTCAGCTCTGTGAATTTTCCCTCCCTTGGGCCAAGCGAAATAGTTCTTCCACGCTTGAGACGTTTGTCCACTCTCGGATGTTGCAGAGCCAAGACTTTTTCTTCTTCCAGCCCGTCGTTTACCGCAAACTTTCCCCATAATAATGAGCTGAAGCAGTTGGTATTGCTAATGTCTCAGCACGTGGCTCAGGTACGCCACTTTCCTTTGCTTTATTATGGGTAAAAGTTCGCGATCTCTACCGACAAGTTGGAGTACTCTAACATTGGGAATTTTCTGGATCCAGCTAATGCGGAGCAATCTCCAGTAGCACCACATCTCAAATGCTTCAAGACGCTTCTGGGTGTCAGCTTTCAGGGCCCAAGCTTCGCTACCATAAAACACCACAGGACACACATAGCAATGGAGAATTCGTATTCGGAGCTTGATGTCAAGTTTCCGGCTGCATATTACATTTTCCATTTTCTTAAAGGATGCTCGGAAGATTTCAATCCGGGTACGAATTCCTTGTTCGCAGTTCCATTCTTCGATTGCCCTCGCAACGAGGTTTATATACTGCTGGATTCTCTCTAAATCCGAACCTGACAGTTTGATTCTGGGGTTTAGGTCTTTGTTCTTTGATACGACTAAAAATTTGGTCTTCGAGACATTTATCTTTAGCCCTGCATTCTGACTGCATTCAAGATTAACTTTGTTGTGTGTCACTAAATGAGCATGCAGACCGATTATAAATGGTCAAATATTGGAAGTACAACAATGTTAGCTTTTAATTAATATAAATATAATTTTTAGGTCTATTAGAAAGTTGTTTTATATGCAGTATATGCAAAGTTGAGCGAAATTTCGGTATAAAATTTTTTTTTTTTGGGAAAATTCTGTTTTTATTTTTTGAAAATTCCGTACCTCTATTCATTTTTTGTTTTGATCATACATAAGAGTTGGGTATAGCGAAAATCCGCCAGAAGCAGCAGTTTAGATAATTGAGCTTTTGACGCATGTACTTCGGCATCCGGGTTGATGGAGCTCTTCGATCTTTCGATACCGCTGAAATGTAGTATTTTCCATGTCTTTTCATATAAGCAGTTTGCCAGAGCGTCGTAAATATACGCTGTTTTAGCTTTCCGGTGCAGCTGATTACATCGGTTTCTCAATGAGCGGTAATCTTCCCAGTTTTCAGCTGAAGCAAACAGCTTGGACTTCGCTTTAGCTTTGTCTCGCTTTGACATGTGCACGCGAATGGAAACGTTAAATGTTTTGCGAGTTTAAAAAGGAGCAGTCTTATCGTAAACCTCACTAATCTTGATATTAAAATTGTTCAGCTTTTCGTCGATGGTGTTGCTTTGGAAAACATCGTGCCAGTTGATGTTGCTAGCATGGCGATAAAGCGCTTCTTAAATATTCCTGCGAGGCACTTTCACCTTCAAAATTTGTTTTGTCTCTCTGGCTGTACGAAACCAGGCATTGTCATGGTTAAAGTAGATGCAGCGTTTTCGGTGTATTGCATGCATATATTAAATTATGTAGAAGCATTTATACTGGCTTACTGGAAATTATTTTATTATTGTTAAAAATCTGCTTTTTCCAGGATGTCTGTATTTATGATGTATATGTACTATTGCTTTTTTTGTATGGGAGAAGGGGAAGTTAGTGTATTCATCTGGTCATGGATCTAGAGTAACATTGTTGTGCTTAATACATAGATCACTAAATGAGCCAAATATGTTTGTATAATTAGTAAGAAGTATGCATGGCATCAGACGAGGGTGGGAATATCCACGCGAGGTTGAAGTCCCACTTGACTGTGAACGCATCGCATGCGTAGCCTTTTGTTCTCGCTAATCGAGTGACGCTCAACAAGGAACAACGTGGACATCAGCGGACTCGAATGTCTCTTTCGTCTATTTCGGGACGTCCAAATTTTGAGACTATTCGCTCGCAAGCCAGGACGGACAGGTGGCATTTCGTCGGGGTCTCCTTCCTGGACAGTTATAATAGTTGGCGATTTCTTCGTCGAATATCCTGGATCGAAGTTCCTTATATACGTCACTTCTGTCCGATTGACGGACTGCAGTAACACTGATGATTTCCGAATGCTTTCATCCTTTTGCTTCAGTACTTTCTGCTGTCGCTAGTTCCTTGAGGTTTGCGTGCCAATTCTTCTGATGTGTTCGCTATTGTCCACACATATGATGATCGTTCAGTAGCCCTGCTCAAACGATATCTGATGCATCTCTGACCAGAAACTGCGATGCCGCCGTTTCGGCGGCACCACTTCAGCTCCTGGAGAGCAGTTATGGGTACTGGCCTCATCTGTTTGTAAGGGGGCTTTCTCGACAGGTTGCTTTCTATAGTGTTTAATAAGTTGGTATAGATTAAGAATAAATTTTATTATCTGATGGTGTGATACAAAACTACTTGGCTTTTACGTTTTTTAATTGAAATTTTGCTTATTTCGAAAGATTGATTTTATGTCATGAATTGTTATTCTGTTGTGGTATTCAAAAGGTTTTCATGTTCGACCAGATACTCTTATACCACTCTTGGCAGCATTTCAGTTCCCTTAAATCTACCTTCATACTTAATAATATTCATTTCCCCAATTACTTTAACCATTTCATTCAACGAGTAACTAAATAGCTCCATTACCACGATTGAATTTGATATTCAAATGAAATAACATTTCTAATGTTAAACCTCCCTCTTCAATATCGAGTGATGG
Source organism: Micropterix aruncella (assembly GCA_944548615.1). NCBI lineage: Eukaryota > Metazoa > Arthropoda > Insecta > Lepidoptera > Micropterigidae > Micropterix > Micropterix aruncella. The sequence continues at coordinate 12,510,586 of OX155957.1, read as the reverse complement.
CATATGAATAATGTAATGTGGTGTCATATTCGCAAATACGTTTTATAATCCATTATACTTGATTGAAATACATATATTTATAAATCCTAGTATATCGAAATGACCGAATGAGACATAATAGAGTACAACATGGTGGGCGTTTTGACAAGTGGCAATAACTTCGCCCGTGTTCATCATCAACAATGTGTCTGATTTAAACAAAGTTTCTTAATCTGTCTCTATGCTATTGTATACTTCCCATCGCTATTTAAGATGTACCTCTGTGAAACTATCGCACTTATCAGTGCCGTTCATTTCTTCGTATTGTATGTATTGAATTGCTTAGAAATAGTGTTATATACACCCGCTTCATTCCGTCTCAGTATAAAAATGTTTGTAACCCTTGCTTTCACCGCTGCTTCGCTCACTCGCCGTTCACACGCGCAGGATGATCACGTCAGATACCGGTTTCTATACTGCATTTTCACCAGTCAGCTATGCTCGCCTATATCGTCTGCATACCCTGTTCGTACTAATTTTATTGTTTTATATTTAATAATTCATTTATCACTCACAATGCTACTTACTAAATAAAATTAATCTCCGTGTTCCTTCCAACCCAATAGATTTAACCCTGCTCTTCATGTTCCTCATGCTGGTACCAACTATAGGCAAAATTCATTTCTGTGGCGAACGAGTGACAATTGTAATTATTTGATTAAACGCTTTGACTTTGATCTATTCTGTACGAGTATTAACTCAGCTAGGCAGCAGCTGAACAGTGAATTCTTTAGCATTAATTGTGGAATATTTTTTGATGTATTTTTAATCGTTAGCTTTATTTGAAAGGTCACACATGTTTCTACAATGTTACCTAAACGTGAAAACCTTTAATTGGCTCTCTGTTATCCTACTCCTCTTTTTGTTAAATTATAATTAGCTGTTGGTTTTCCTAAAAATAAATAAATAAATAAATAAATAAATCTTACGACCATACCGCTAGGGTTATTGTGACTTAATGTTTATGTTTGCAAATTTATATGTATAACAAGTGTAAGTTTTGTAAAGTAGTGGTCATAATAAATGAGTTCAATTACATATAAATTACAACAATAGAGGTAATTAAAAACACACTTCAACTCTATATCGAAGGAAGGAATGGGATATAAGGACAAGTTGGGAGACGGGCGAGGGTAGGGGGGGGGGTGGGGGGGAGATTTATACATTAAGTATATCTAAATATATTTTTTAAACCCGATCACGTTTTCAAGTTGCCTCAAGGGCAAACGCACAGATCTCCATATTCGAGCTGCCTAATTGGCAAACGACTTGGACATGAAAATTTATGAATACTGAAGTATATCGTTAATAAATTTTCCTTGGAACGTAATGGAAGGCTTTGGGATAAAATCGCAGGGAAGAGATTTTGCAGAGTATGCGAAATATAGCATATATATAGAGAGTATGCGAAAATCCCTACATTTTCTAATGGGGAGCCACATCATTTGCCTCCATTGTAGTTTTTTTATGAATTTAGAAAAAGAGGATTACGATCTACGCCATTATTTTGGTTTTTTTCCTTACTTGTACTTAGCAAATAAACAAAAAAATTACTTTTTAGCAGAGTTTGAAGGATTTTTTAGAGGTTACAAAAGCCGACTGAGTAACTACAATATTTTTAAAAAAATAAACAAATAATCAAATTATTGGGTCTTATAAAATTAATTGCTATTTCGATGGGAAATGATTGGATGAAATAAAAATGAATTCATCGCATGAAAATTCTGTAGCGTACCTACTGGTACAACCCAGTCAATTTATCAACCCGTCCGACCTTGCAGAATGTCATGTATTTGTATTTTTTTATTTTTTGTTAAGACCTACGCTAATAGTAAGTAATCATGTTTCAAGCGTCGAAAGACCTGCGAGAGCTGTGCAAGCTTAAAAAATATCGAAATGTTTGCAGTTATTTCGGTTTTTGCTCTAAATCTTCTAAAGCATGCGGCCTGCAGAAAATTTATTGTTTTCCTTTTTTAAGCAAAGCATAAGCCCTGATAGGCTTCGTAAATAAAGGTTCTACTAATAACGAAGAAATAGTAGAAGCTTATACGTTCTTGGTGTTCAGATTTTTGAAACCCGAGGCAGATGCATATTACCCCTCCCCTTACTAAAATCACACAGCATACCAAACAGTAACTTCTTTTAGAACAAAATTGAAATCGAAGGGCTACCATAAATCGTAATATGATTACTCGTCTTCTTCTTGAAGCATCGTCCCGGCCACATTTACGGTGCCCCGGCGACACAGATGCTATTATGCTACCTATTTGTTCTGAGAATACCATATGGCGTCGACTCGTAAATCTGCACAAAAAAGTAATAAACACACCCGACGTAAGAGCGGACACAAACTTGGCCCACAGCGCGTCGCAGCCCACAGCGGCTGTAGCTATGGGCCTAAGGACGCGACATGACTTACCCATCGCCCCACTTCCGTCGCACCCTCTTTCCGCATCGCCTTGTAGCTCTTGAGTGAACTTACTGGGTGTTATTATTACTGTGCTAAAATTGATACCTTAATACATTTGGGTAAGGACATAACAAGCGCCGACCAGCTACAAAGCCCAGTATCATAGAAATAAATGTATTTTATCTCTAATTTGATAGCGCTTTTCTGCTTGCGTTTGTAATAAGCATCCTATATGCTCTCACCTTAGTTACTCGTATTGCAAGATATCCCTTCCCGTGGGTAGGCCTATAGATTAAATTAGCTACAATTTAGGCGTAATCCTATAGTAGGGCCAAAATCAACGTGCACCTGGAGTCATAAATCATTAGGCCGGACCTCTCGCTCACGCTCGCTGTCTTTCGCTCGCACTATGGGGATGCGTGTTTAAAAAATAATAATAGCAGTATCGATGGATTATCGATGTATCGATGGAATATCGATGGACTATGATGGATCGATGGTTGGATCGATATAGATGCCAAGAGATATCGATGGATATTATAGATTATGATGAAAATTTGTCGTAATAATTTGTAATGATTGCTTTAGTTAGTTTTAAACTCATTTATTAAGAAAAAAAATCGTAAATACAAACTAACGTATATATGCAACAATAAAGTGAAATAAAAGTTTAAAGAATATTAAAAATATATTTTAAGTTTTTAAGAGAATAAATTATTTGATTTGATTTGAGTAAATTATCGATAAGCAACGTCGACTTGTTGGACATCCTTATGCGCGTCATCCGGCCTAATGATTTATGACTTCAGGTGCACGTTGATTTTGGCCCTACTATAGTACCGTACGTCTAGACATTTTTGAGATACAACTCTCCGAAAATTGGCAATGATGGGGAATCTTATTAACTCTCCAACCTTTAGATCACCAAATAAATGAAATCTCCAAAGAATTTGTGTATCGTTTGTTGATAATTTTTAACTCTTACGAAGATATGGAATAGCTGTATCACAGAAAATTCTGGACATAAGTTACTTTTGGAGCATTGCGCAGCTCTTAGTAGGGTTATCCATTAATAAGGACTAAATTGAGCAGGAAGGGACCAACATTCTGCTGCACTAAGTATTACAATAATATCCCAAAAAAAAAATGCAATCGAAAAAACGGCCAGCATTGTCGAACGCTTTATAGCTCTATAGTAAACCCCGCTCTATATAAATGTAAATGTGTGTGTAAATATAAATTTACCTACGGTAAAAATAGCTAAAATATAGATGTGAATAAAGGGTAAATTAATTTTTAACCGACAATGGAAATCTAACATGATAATGCATTCCCTATTAATTATTTTAAATGATTGTTTTATTTATGTAGGTATTTTTTAAATATTTTTTTTATCTTAACATGATATTACAATTTTGAAGATTTTAAAAATTATACGTAATAATACTACTGTTCACTACATTATTTTATGGGATCAAATTTCCAATTTCTTGTATAAATTAAAATAAATATTGCTTATTTTATGGGCTTTTAAACATATTATCCTTTTCACTGTTTTATTTTTTATTTTTTTAATCTTGTAATATTTTAATATTATATTTATTACACGGATTACTTTTACATAAATGTTAAATTGATTATTTTTTAGACCCTTAAAATGTTATTATGATTGAATTTGATTGTTTATTTTAAACTAGTTGCTCTGATTATTAATATAAATAGTAATAAACACAAATAGTGATTTGTGGTTATAAACATGTAATCGAAATTGTACGCCCTGTGGGCACACTGCATAGAGCTATTTTGTACCAAAGCATCGGTACCTTTAACATACAGTGACACGTAAATTTTGTCTTTTACTACTGGTACAGGCCCTAACAATATATATAATAATTGTAATTTTTTAACAAAAATAAAAACCGACTCCAAAATTGTTTATATGCGCAGCAGCCATGTCATGATGATACTTTTTTTATTTTTTTTATTTCTTGAGTGGAGCTTTTCTCTGGTCTTTATGGGCCTTGTAACACTGCGATTATTGCTGATCTATTGTGTTAGCCACCTACTATAGTTCTGCGCTAAACCTCGTGTTATTTAAGAACCGCAGCAGGCTTTTGGCGCCAGATTGTTTTACCTCCTCAGGTATGATGATACTTAGAATGGGCTATCATAATTGAATGCGTATGCAAAATTTTGTGTCTGCTGTTGACCTTTAGTCCCCTCGTCGGGATCCAATCCAGGGTATAGAATTAGGTCATGCTTACCATAAAAATGCATTATTATCGGAATTGAACCAAAATGTAAATTTTCAACTTCATATGATAATAATTGAGGAGTTCCCTCAATTCCTTATGGAACAGGATTTTGATAAAAATGGGACCAATCTGTAGGAATATCCTTTCAAATAAAGAAATAATTTTCTAAATCGGATGGCGGGTTTCTGAAGTAACAAACATTTTAAAAAAAATACAACCTCGTATTTTTTTTAAGTCTGTTAAAAATAGAAATATATGATCATTTGCAAAGTCGTGGTCTCTTTTGTAAAATTACCTGGTTCTGTACGGGAAGACGCCATTCTAATGACGATTTTTTTAAAAAGCCTTTGACTGTCGACCTGTCGATAATATTTTTTAAATATAAAAGATTAAATTATACATTAAACAAATAGAAAATGCATTAAGAGATTAAATAATAAAGCATTCTGATACCTGCCACGAAATAAACAGACTAACTTTAATTATACTAGTTTTTATATTAACTATATGCTAATGTCATGAATAGTATTATATAAACTGGGATACTAGTCAATAACTGTAATTTTGTAACCTATTTTCATAACTCCATTCAGTAACGATATTTAAAAACTTATTAAAAAATCCAACGAGGTGCCTACGAAGCGGAAATATGAGCAAAGAATATTCAAAGCTTATCACGCCGCATACCAGACGATATAATGACCGAATACAAGGGGAGGAGGGAGATGTATTATAATATCGCGCTCAAATGATCACGTAATATAAGGGGGCAGACCACAAATCTGCGCAGGGATAAATTGCATTTCCCTTATGCAAAGCGGGGCGATCGGTGATAGCGCACCCTGGCCGGAATTAACGCCACGTGCCGTCCCCGGCCCCGGCCGCGGCCCGTGCGCACGGGAACAAATTCTTAAGAATTATTTATGGGCTATTGGTGCGTTCATTAAACGCGGAGATTTAAAATGCGAACTACTCTTGCCAACAATGGCTTTGCTTTCATTTCTGGATACTAATATGGTTTTCAATACGAATTGTTTGTCTCTATAATAATGTTTTAATGGTTTTATATGAAACTAGTTGTATAACACGGCGTTGCCCGTGTTACATCGGGTCTCAAATACCTATGTATACCAATTTTCATGGCGATCGGTTGAGCTGCATAGAAGTTGATGTGCTGCAGCGCGATCTAGTGGCGAGTTACAATAAAGTTAATTGCGCGAAAAAATGTTTACCAATTTTCATGGCGGTCGGTCGAGCGGTGTAGCAATTGATCTGCTGCAGCGCTATCTGGTGGCGAGTTAATTTAAAGTTAATTGCGCGAAAACCTTATGCCTGCTAAAATGTGTATACCAATTTTCACGGCCGTCGGTTGTCGGGTTTAGAAGTTGGTGTTGCAGCGCATCTAGTGGTAAGTTACAACAAATCAGATATCAAAAAAAATCTACTACATGAAAAATACATATATGTGCCAACTTTCATGGTGATCGGTCAAACGTTGTCAGGGTCTATTAAGCTCGGACAGACAGACATATATAATAATAATAATACATTCTTTATTTACACTTAATTAGTATACAAAAATGCGAGCTTATTGCGACATGGCAATGTCTTACAACTAACCTAAACACAGGTACATGCGCGCACTGTGAAAATAAATATTATTAAATAACATACAGACAAGTGGAAGAATTTAAAACTATAAAAGTCCGAGGAGAGGAACAGGAGAGAAAGGGAAGAACTGGTTACTTCTTAGAAAGGTAGTAATCCTTAAGACGAGTCTTAAACGATGGTAAAGAAGGCAAGTTTTGTATATTTGCTGGGAGATCGTTCCAGAGTCTTGCACCATGGACACAGAAAGAATAGGAATGGAAATCACTATTATGAATCGGATTTTTTAGTAAACTGTCAGAGGCTGACCGAAGTACGAGACCGTGGGAACTTAGTGGTTCAAAAAGCTCGTGGAGATAGGAGGATGTTGATTGGGAGAGTACACGTATACCAACATCCATTTAAATATATTTAATTATATAAGTTTATAAACAAACTCAACAAAGGTGTAGTATTTCCTTGGTTAGACAGATTCGGAAATCTGACGAAAAACTGATCCAAAATGGGTATCACAGTTGTTACTCTATCCACTCGTACTATTTAAATTACGACCATGTCGTAGTAAAGGTAAATTATTTAGTTAACTCGATGCAACCTTATATAGATATAATATTATTACGGATGCTTATTAACTATTTATTCTACCATCTAACGAAATTTGAGACGTATGATTTCCAACAATACTTACTAAAGTTGTTGTCTGGTGTTTTGTTTTGTATGTTGCCTTGTCTGGTATTTTATTATATTTTATATTTTTACTTTCAATGTTAAATGTATGTACTATGTAGATTTAACTTCATTATTTAACATTATACTGACTACTTTGTATATTACCATGAATAACTTTTAGTAGGTACTTATGTATCTATTCGAATTATTGACTATTTCAGTTATTACGCTTCTATTTCGATTATTAAACGGTTTACTGACTATTTTGGATATTACGATGAATAACTGTTAGTAGCTACACATTCAATTTATTGACTATTTTAATTAATAATACTATCTTGTTTTGTAATAAGATTTTACGGTGAATAACTTTGAGTACTTTCCAAATAATATACAATAATTATTGATGTAATTTTCGTATATACTATTTTTGACACTCTGATATTTACATTCTCGTATATCTATGTATATTAAATATAGAGTAGTAACGAGGCTTACTCCTAAACATGACAACATACTTTTGATACGTCCAAGAACGGTTTTTAGCAGTCATTTGGACACGACAAAAATGTAATGTATATGTACCTCCATTCTCCTTCAAAATGATTGCTTCTTTGGTGATAAGACATTTGCCATTTTTATGCAGTTTAGGAAATTTATTCAAAATCCACTGTTTTTATTAAAATAATAAAATTATAGTTATCTGGCCTAACAACCTAATTTTAAAGTTTAAAAAATACTAAATTGCATGAATTGAGTAAATTTTTTACTTTTAGCATTTGAAAAGATGTTAAACCAAATTTTAGAGTTATTTTAAGCTATATTTCTTCAGTTTTCGCAAAAACGAAACTACTAAGCAACAAAACAATCTCACTTTTTAACCAAAAGCTGGACGGTTCCATAGGATATAATAGTTGTTGTTTACATTAAATAATACAGACTTATGTCCTGTCCATGTACAAGGATTTTCTGCTACTTACCTACTAAAATGTCTCGATTAATATACAGGGTGATTTTTTTTGTAGTGACATCCTTGTAGTTAAATAAGACGAATAAATAATAACCTTACATATTTTTAAAATAAATAAAAAAAATGTTTTATTAAATTTAGTTGTTCTGGTTCCGAAAAATTGTATAAAAAGTGTAAAACGCGTAGCGCTATACAGCGGTAGGTAAAATATCGCAAATATTGTTTATTAACGATATATTACCTAGTGGCGGATGGCGACGTGCGCTGAACGCTTCTTAAACCTTTTTTTTATTAGTTAAGACTTTCAAAGTTGTTAAATAATAAAACAAACAAAAAAAAAAAATATCTAAAAAATGAAAGCTGCCTACGTTTTCGTACTAATTCGCCCACTACAAACCCTTTCTCAATAATTGAGAAAGCTACAGATTGGATTCTGGAGGTTGATTCGGTCTCTAAGCAGTATAAATTCCCTGAAAGTCTCGGATGCACAGCCCTCCGTCGAGATATAACTTTTTACTCTCTATCTCGGAAGATGGCTCTTATTGTAGAATTAACTGTTCCATGGGAATCAAATATCCCAAAAGACCACGAGTACAAATTAAATAAATACCATGATCTTGCAAATGACGTAACCCGGAACGGCTTCACTGTTCACCTTCACGCGGTGGAAGTTGGCGCTCGTGGCCTGACAGCTAAATCTCTATTTCACCTCTTTAAAGATCTTGGCCTTTGCAGAAAAATAATCAACTCTTTCTTAGAAAAATTACCTAAAACTGCGATTTGCGCATCTCAAATTCTATGGCTTCGAAGGGGGAGTGAATGGGTGGTAAGGTGTACGCTCACATGTGGCAAGACAGCTGTCCTAAACCTACCACAGCCGGTTCGTAAGTCCGGAATCCATTGCTCACCCCCCAGAAGTGTAAAAAAAAATAGTATTATGATGGGCCCGACTCCGGTCGATGAATTCCATGGCAGCTCCGTTTGTATTTATTTATTATATATGTCACTGATAAAAAAGTCAGCCAGTATATTGATGATAATTTTCATTAGGTTTAATTAACTTTCACAGCGAACATATTTTATTAAATTACAAGGAAATAAATAAACCTACTTACTTCATTAAGGGCCTCTTCCAGCATCTAAGAGGATTCCGCGGATGTCGACAATGCTTTTAATTTTCGTTTCTCATTTCGCCGCTTTTAAAAAGAACTTTCTCCCGCGGAATTTGTCCCTTTCTCCCGCGTTTTTAGCACAACAAAAGATGACTGCAAAGCTTCTCTCTCATTTCCTGTTCATAACTGACGATAAGTAGCTTTGGAGACTCCTCTTATCCCTTAGCATTTTCTTCTTAAACCGGGCGGAGAGTAGAGTTTCTGACAACATAGTCTGAATTAAAAATAGAAGGCTTCTTATGCCCCTTACATTTTAATAGCTCATTAACCGTACAATTCCGAGAAGTAGGGACTTTTTCGCGGGAGGGCCGACGCGGAATTTTCCCGATACGGAAAATATGTAAATTGGGCTGGATAAAATATTGAATTAAAAAAAGACGACAGTTTAATAAAAAGGTCTTTTAAAATACTTCGCAAGCCGAGAAATTGCCTCATTAGATATCCACTGAAATCACCATTAAAACACAATAGGCTCCAGACTAGTAGAAGTTTAATACTTTACTGAAATATACATTGTATATTTTTTTTATTGTTGTGTATTTATTTATTAATTTATTTAATTTACCAACGCATTTACAATAAATACGCATCGCTAATATTCATATTATATGCAATATGAATATTATATTATATTATATTCATACTATATGCAAACAGTTTAATAATATTCATGTAATGTTTCTACTATATAATTGTTTAGTCCGTAGCATACTTGAATATAACTCGGTCATCTGGTGTAGAATTGAAAACAAATACATTCAGATGGTACAGCGTATATCTTAAAAAGTTTCAAAAAAAATTTTAAAGATATATTTATTACAGAAATTACAATATTTATCCATACTTATTTCCGTCCGATTTTGTGCTAGGAATGGTAGGATACAGCAGTCTTGAAACGCGTCGATATATTTCCCTAATTATGTTTGCATATAAATTAAATCAAGGAACTATTTATTTGCCAGATATACTATGTAAGTTTGTATTGTAAGTACCGGTAAATTACACAGCGAGGAGATCGCACCTATTGTTTAATGTGCCGTACCATCGTACAAATATTTTTGTAGACAGGCCAGTGGGTAGGGTTATAACTCATATTAATTCCTTACCCACAGAAATAGACATCTTTTGTATAAACCTTTGGCAGCTAAAAAGGCAGCTCCCTGCTATCTCATGTATATCATAATTTGTCTTTTATTTAGTTTTATATTTTTATGTTTTTTTTCTTGTTCAATGTTAGCATAAATTTAGTTATGTAAGTCATTTAGGTTTAGACTTAGACTCTAGCTTTAATATTCAAGGGCGAATTGGATTCGTCGGTAATGCTCTTGAATAATATTTGAAATTAATAAATAAATAAATAAATAACTATCAATATAAGTAATAAAAAATATTAAAATAAAAATAACAATTGAACACGGACGATATGAACATTTGCATGTAAGTGCTGCTGCTGCCCAACTAAGTGCCAGGACTTGTTCCAGGGCAGCGAGCTCGCTAGATTTGTATTGACATATATTCGGCAATTTAAAAAAAAAGAGAAAAAAAACATATAAATATACATTACCGTCACCATTACAAATTAAAACTAATAAACAAAACCAAAAATATAAAAAAAAGAATACAGTAAATAAACAATCGTGTTAAATAAAATAAAATAAAAAGTAGTAAATAGTATATAAAAAGTTATCAACCAAATAATTTTTAAAATCCTCTCATTTTCAAGTTATATAAATCGTTTATTTAATATAGCAGCGAAATCTTATAACTATTAGATGAGAATATGGGATCAGACAGCCATCCGAAATCCCCAAGGTTGTAAGATGATAGGTTGTCCGAAGGTGTGATATCGATATCCAGACTTATCAAAGCCCAAAGAAATTAACAGGACGCACGAATACTTTCAAATGTAAACTACATGTGTTTGCTTGTACTGGTTCCTAATAGTTCCCTGCAGCTTGCTTCTGATAGCCTGTTTGTGTCTTCTTAGGTCGGCTACACATACAGTTTAGCTCCGGTAGCATCCTTGAAGAGGGACCTAAACTGGGAGGGCTGCCTTGAATTCTGCCAGCGGCTGCATCTTGCAGTCGAAGACAGTTGAAATCGTAAGGGCGGATCCGTGGGAGCACTTAGGGTGGAACTGGGCGCTTTGCGCACCAGGCTGTCAATCTAGATTGTGCAATCTAGAGAATAACCGGGTAAGTCTGGAAACGTACGTTTCCTAAGCTTCGGGGGTAGTTGTCGACCTGTCGTCATCTATTCTTGAAACGATCCGTTGATCACCCGATTCTGAGTGATATTGATGGGCAAAGGACGCCTCGGACCGCAATATATTCGAACTAAATTAACGCTCAACTCAGGTAGCAAGCGCAAGCGACTTCGAATCTTTAACCAAACTGAAGAAAGGAGAATTTCGTCTAAATCTGGTAATAAGGGCGCTAGATTGGACCGCTGAGTACGGTCCTCTGGGTTCTCTGTCATTCGCGGTAAGGCGTTGGACACTTACGGATTGTATTGTATTTATGTTCACACTATGGGAAACAGAATGGCTGAATGTGGTTATAACTTCCGTATATAACATAAAACATATAACATGAAACATAATATAAACAGATTGGCTGGAGTAGCAGGTTCACCCGTAGTAAATAACAACCCTCATAATATGTTCGCCTGATTTTCGTGAAAATGATTCATGGTTTTGATTTTGGAAATTAGTATGTTAGTCTAGACTTTTTTTTCTTGTAGATGAGTAGTTACATTCTAAATAAGTATATTTAATTTGAATATTTAATGAGTTTGTGACAGGAAAAATTTTCTTGCTCTCCAAAATGGCGATTGGATTTTTTGCATTCCAATAGCTTCAATTTTCGGTGCTCAAAATTGTAACTTCAACTTAATTGGCCTTGAATTAAGAATGCTCTCTCGTGATATGTATTTTGGCATGGATGATTATTGTTTTATACAAAAGTAAGAAAAACTACAATAGTACGTTTAGAAGCCAAAAATTATTAGCCATTGGCTACAATTAAGAAGTGCAGTGTTTCATTGCAATATGCGAACAATAATGATAGATGTAAAATGAAAGATGGCACGGGTATTTTGCAATCGATTTAGATTACTCCATAATGTATTCTTCTATTGAGTTGTTTAATACTAGATATTAGGCGTGTATTGTTTAAAAAATGTTTTGAATTTCAATTGCGCGCAAGCAGAGATATTGTTCTCTGCTAAGAACACAAGATCGGGGCAGGTACCACGATATGTATTATAGTGCCCAAGATATCTACAACATGTCAACAACACCATTATCGATAAACGATGTTTCAGGACTGACACAATGCGACATAATGCGATAGTCAACATAACAAATAATCGCATATTAAAAATGCCAAAATTTAAATTAACGGTAAAATCCAGTAATATAGAATTTACTATAATAAAAATTACTACTCTTGGCAAACGTACGAATCTGGATATCAGGATATATTTTTTTAATTTTGCAATGTGTTGTTCAAGTACTTAATATGAATTTAGCATTACCCAAATCTCTTGTTATATAAACTTTTTGACTAAGCTATGGATTTTTTTTTTATTGGTTCTCTCCAAGACTTCTGAAAGGCATAGGGACTTATTATAAAAACAGACGACCTTTTCAGCATTTTCGGGTAATCATTGCGAGAGCTGGAAGTTTTTCTCTCAGTGTGGCATCACTTGCGTTTTATGTACGCCACTCTGGCAGAGCTGTTAGTAATCTATCGCTGGATTAAATGTTAATATTAATATTACTATTATTATTATTATTGTACCTCCACGTATGGTATTTCATAGTATGGCGATCGTCGGTGTAAGCGCGTTCGTAGCCGCAGTGTGTCGTTTTGGCGACAAAGGGCGAATGGCCGTGGTGGCGCAGTTCCATTAATCATCCCTCTATGGCGGGTGCAGGCGGCGAGATAGGCCGGCGAAATATGGCTTGAGGCGCCCTCGCCGCTCGCCCGACGTCGCCTCTTGACTCGTGTCAACGGAGTTAACTTTTCCTGCTAAGAGGGAGGACGTTGCCTTTGAGTAGCCTCTACACACACCTAACTTTGTAAACGGAAGGAAAATATACAGTTTAATCATAAACTACCTTTGTGGCCAGCTAAATCCACGAAAGGGATGTTGCAACAAATGTAATTCAGTCATATTTAGGATTATGTATTCAGTCATATTTAGGATTATTAATGTATACATGATTAGGATTATTTAAGATTAGGTATATATTAATTTATACTTACATGTCCAAATAAAGATTATTTTATTTTGTACTTCTCGTCTCATGCTAGTGTTTCCTTACTTTTGCATGGGTTTTAAATTCACCTGTTTCATCAAATTTTGCTTAACCTCTTAGTACTTATTTGATTTTATTCATATTTTTTCTATTATTACTAACCCACCATCCAACAAAGAGGGAGAGGATTGTAAAAGCGCATTTTTTTCGAGATGAAGAAGGAAATATCTACTCGAGCCCTCCTGTGACAATTATGACCATTTCTACTAACCCACCGGTTATTACTAACTCACCATCCAGCAAGAAGGGAAACTATCGTGAAAGCGCATTTTTTTTCGAGGTGAAGACGTAAATATCTATTTCAGCCCTCCTGAGACAATTAAGACCATATCCAGAGGGAAGTCTGTCTGTACGTCTGGTTGAGTCTGTTTGTGTATGTCTGTGCCTGTCTCTGTATCTTCTTCACAATAGAGCCCATACGATTGTTCCGATTGAGCTGGTAGTCATCATTTGGTCATGGCAGGAGATGAAAAGTGTGTGGTTTAAATAAGTCATATTTCAATAGTAATATTTGAATTTCGAAGTGTGAAACTTATAGAATTGAAATTCAGTACATAGAGGCCATGTTGGGCAGAAATCACATCGAATGTCCTCCGGCCAGTATATTTGCTTAAGCCATTGAATCGAACGTGTTTAATACGTTACATGCTCACTATACGCGCTCGTCGCCATCGTACGATTGGCATCATGAATTGATCCTGTGAAAAACTGACATCACGCTCAAATCCTTCCATGAGTCCTTGGTTAATTGCCGGAAAAGTTTTGGGTAGACATATCTGTTATTTTATTTGTAGATATAATGTCCTAAATTTAAATGAAGAAATGGTGCTGTTTTGATAATGCATTGTTAGTAACTTTAACTTGCTATGTGTCCCGACAAAGGCGGTAGTGTTTTTATAACAAAGGATCGCCATAAGTATGGTGACTGCTTGCGCGCACCCGCACGCTCAGAGATGAAGGCTACATTAATAAGAAATTCAATTTGAATTAGTAATTAATATATTTTTCTATTCTTGTAATATTCAAGCATAATTAGTCAACCTATCTACAATGTCTCTCTACAAGTCCCTTACCTTTTTTCATCGCCATCTGCATTATCAACGTGTTATCATTTTAATATTTTTTGAGCGCCTGTCAAACTACAGTCTTGGCCAAAAGATGAGGCACCCGTATATTTTTATAAAATATAGGCAATTATTCCGGAACCACTTCATTTTTAACAGTTTGTCGGTAGCGTAAATCGTTGATTATTTCGCAACGCCTCAGATTGCTGTGTTTGCTCGTTCTGGACAAGCGCTTGCATCAGTGCTATGTTTTTTTTATCCCTTTAAAAGTCATATTTTTTACTGCAAAATGCCAAAAATAATAGAATGAATGAGACGGTTGTACATACGATTATGACGGACAAGTGAGGCCCTCACCTACATGCTTGGCCCCAAAAATTTAACCCAGGCCTCACGATTTTTAAAAAATTATTTTTTTGTAATATGGCGAAATTTTTTATTTCCATTGCTTTAAACTCCATTAACTTCATTTAAAACTGATTAAACAGTCAACATTTTTTTTTTATTCGTATCTAAATTACTAGCAGAATAATAAAAAAAAAATTTGGTTCAGACAACCACCATTAAAAAAAAAATAGCCCTGTTTTTTTTCAGCAATTTACGTCAGTTTTGGTGAAATGATCAATACCTCCTGTTATTTTTAAACAAAATACGTAAATTGCATACCAATAGAAAGGGCATAACCTAGAGATGTTTTGATTAAATTTGAAGCGCTCTACCTCTTTTTCTTTTTTTTTAATGCAATGAGAAATTGACATTTAAGATTATTTTTA
This sequence comes from Micropterix aruncella, assembly GCA_944548615.1. NCBI lineage: Eukaryota > Metazoa > Arthropoda > Insecta > Lepidoptera > Micropterigidae > Micropterix > Micropterix aruncella. The sequence continues at coordinate 12,495,302 of OX155957.1, read as the reverse complement.
AAGTGTTTTTGTACTTTAGGGCTATTTTTTTTTAATGGTGATTATCTGAGCCAATTTTTTTTTCATTATTAATCTGCTACTAATTTAGATACGAATAAAAAAAATGTTGACTATTTTATCAGTTTTAAATGAAGTTAATGGAGTTTAAAGCCATGGAAATGAAATATTTCGCCATATTACAAAAAAAACATTAAAAAAAAATTGTGAGGCCTAGGTTAAATTTTTGGGGCCAAGCATGTAGGTGAGGGCCTCACTTGTCCGTCATAATCGTATGTACAACCGTCTGCCGAACACCCTGTATATCCACTGATTCATGAATTTTTCATTTAATTCAAAACGGTGACATCAATGGAGAAATATAGATAAAATATCACATCTCTCAGGGAACACTGAACAGGCTTTAAAAGTCTGGCACCGGCCATTGACAAGATAGCGCTAGAGTTAAGCCAGAATAAGGTGCTAACTCGGCACAGCATTCCTGATGTGCGTTTGCCGAGAAAAACCCGGCAATATGACGCTTATTCCTGAGTTATTGTCGCGGACTATGGCTAATAAGGATTTATGGCACGGCGAAACATTATCAGTTCGGCATTATCAACAAGTTGTCGCCTCTCTAATTTATTGTTGTTCCCCATACAAGGCGGTAATTATATGCAAGGGAATTGTTTAGCTATAATAGCGTTACTTTATTGTTTTAAAAGTAAAAGCTCAACTTTATGAAAGCAACAGGCAGCTGCAGAAAAAAGACGTAAATATTGAAAATGTGTCATTCATATTTTTTTCATTTGAATAAAATTTAGCATTCTCAAAAAATCCGGGTCCGGATTTTTGTTGGCATTACATCGGTTTACTACAGACTTAATATGCGTCAACTAGATAAGTCATACATGGATCATAGTGTGATATGGGACAGTTTCGCGGTGGATGGTTTGGAGGAGCGGATAGAGCTCCGGCCGCTGGAGAAAATATTGATTTTTTGTTGTTTAATATCTATTTTATTGCCTTGGTATTATTGCAGTATAGGTACCTCTTCTAGATTGTTGATTTTTTAACGTCACCAGACTATATTCACCACGCTGATTCCGAATCTGCAATAATATTTATTCGGTCTCAATAAATAAGCGAGATATAGGCATTCAAAAAAGCGCCAAACCCATACATTTCGGTAGTTTTTTTTTAAAATAATACATAAACACCTATTTGGCGGTAGGTTAGGTTACGTTATGTTAGGTCTTTTTAAAACAACCTTAAAAACTGAGGTAAAAAAAAAAAATTTTTTTTTTTGTATGTAAATTTGGTTTTGAAAATTTACGCGTCCGAAGCTTTTTTCTTTCACATTTAGCATTACAATGATCTAACCTAGTAGTATTTCTTTGTTTTTCGATTTCTGAGAAAGGTACCTATACTGCAATAATTCCATTGCCTTTATATTAGGTTTGTCGAAGAAAGTTCGTGCTATTTTCTGTATAATGGGAGAAGGGGCGGGGGGGGGTTGATTTGGAATCCCATTATATACGTAACCGGCCCTTTAAATTTATTTTCTTTTCCTGAAGAATGCAGAAAACTCAAAGAATTATAAATGTTTTATATATTTATTACCAGTTACCATGTATCGACAATCATTTGTTATATAATATAACATGATGTGTAGGTACTATAAAACGATAATACATTTAAGTATTAAAGATTCCTAAAAATGATGTTGTTTCATATATGGCCGTTTCAATAACGATGTCAAAATAGGGAATTTTCGACGTTAGAACGGTCAAATCGTAGCATAATTATGCGCAATATTTGTATTTTTAGTAACTGTTAACCGACATCTGAATCTAGTTACTAATAATGTCAAAAAGTGACACGATAACGTATGGCCATCATGCCCAGAAAAAATCTATTAGCTTTTTAATAGTTTCTTCTAACTATTTCTAGTATGCTACTATTCCCTAACTAGTCTGAAGGAACTTAACTATGTTGCGAGAGGACCGCACCTTTATTTAAGGGTAAAGATAAAATGATTACTATGACTTATGAGAATACTAGGCAGTAATTTTTGGCGGTAAGTTATATAAAAGGTAACTATGGAAGGCGATCCCTTGATTTTACCGACTTATACAACAAAAAAGCGCCCCAGGGCGGCGCGAACACCTACTCGCTGCTAAGAACAACAGTGTTAAAATTAAGATTGTGACTTTTAAATATGTATAAAGAGACAGGCGTTCAAGCTGCATCGTAACGCGAGTTTGCAAAGACAACGCGCGCGAGCCGCGTAGCCGCCAGGGAAAACTATGCATATTTTATCAAAGAGACGCGCTAAATACAAATGGAATACTTTATGTTGATATGCTCGCTCCGTCTTGAGACTGTGTGATAACTTCACACCTGCAACGTCAGAAGTTCATAACTCGAACATTTACATAACTCCATTATATTACATACAATATAAAATATCATCTCATTTCATCGTAGCGATACTTTCTGTTATCTCGATCGTTAGTTAATAGTTGAAATGTTGATAAAAAGAGATTGAATCTCTTTAGATAAATTCAATAAATGGCAATATGCATGTGTTCGTTCTAGGAAGTACGTTTAATTATATTTTTATTATTGGCAATAAAGTAATATTTTATTTATTTATACTTTTATTTCTATAAAAAATTGATTTTGCTTACAAAAATAACGAATCGAATGGCAAAACCTTAACCTAATACTTCCCCAACTAGGACTAATCCCTTCTAGGGTGGGCAGGGCTCTAATAATATTATACAATAAATTATTTAAATATTGTACTAAAATTATCGCTAAAACTAAATTATCCAAAATATGGTCTCAAAAAAAACTCAATTAAATTATAAAATCGGCATTAAAATTTGAATATAAAAATCCGATAGAGTGAGGCAAATATAATAGACCTAAAACTAAAATATAGAAAAATGAAGGTTATAAGAAAGAAACAAAATAGAAAATAAATGGAAGGAAAGAAAAAATCTAAAATTTATTTTACCTAATTTACTTAACCAAATTTAAATCTAAATTTCTCTTATTAATAATTTTGTCAAATATTCTCTGTTTCTATTTCCATTTCCATAAAACAATAAATGAATACAGGAATGTATAAAAAAGGCAAATACTTTTAAATTACAAAATAATGAATATAATGAAAAAGGTTGCCAACGTGTCTGCCAAGGCGCTTCTGAGGCATCTTTTGTCACCCGTCGTACTTTACCTCTCCCGAGGAACACATTAAGGATACCTACATAGCGTCTCCGTAGCCATTTGTTAGATAGCAACCGTAGTAAAATTAGAGGAGTACATTTTTACTCCCTTCAGTTCGGAAGCAGCTCTTAGGAGACGTTGGAATAAATGAGGCTTTAACAGTAGCTATTTAAATAATCAAATTATTTCTGTCTTTTTCAGAAACTGAAATGTCGTCTAAATTTTGGGCTAGCGCTTAAACTGCCCTCTCTGCTCTACGCCAACTCCAGAATAACCAAAAATTCGATTCTGTGCAATTCCAAAGATCCGGCAATATCGAAGCACGTAATAAGTGGCCGTAGTGATTCAAATGATCTACAAGCCCGCGTAGACTTCCACAAAAAGTTCCTTACTGGAATCAGCCAGAATGGCACTGGTCTGGGGTATGGCAGTACAACCACGAGCGACGTGGACTTGAAGAAGTCTCTTTTGCGGGGAGATTACGACAGCAAGAGTATGGCTCATGCTATTGGCCTTCAATGTCAGAATGATTGGACAACAATTGGGGACTTTTGCATTCCGCCTCCAATGCACTGGAAGGTAATGCTCTATGACTGGACGCCAGAGATGCTGAAATTTTATTTGAATGCCTTTCAGCATACACTTCCAGACCCCAGTAACCTCGCTCGTTGGAGCTTTGCCGAGGATAGTTCTTGTCCCCTCTGTAGCAATACCCCTTGCACAGCTAGACACATTCTAGCTGGCTGCAAGGTGGCCTTAGATCAAGGACGGTACACTTACCTCCATGACAAAGTTCTCACTGTTATTCACGAGGTAATTAGTCTCTCAGTGGCTCGTGCCAACAAGGGTTTGACAGTATCCTCCAAACCCCCAATACAGTTTGTGCGGGATGGCTCTAAAGGCAAAAAACATTTAACTACAAAACCTTTCTCGATAATCGAGAAAGCTACAGATTGGATTCTGGAGATTGATTCGGTCTCTAAGCAGTATAAATTCCCTGAAAGTCTCGGATGCACAGCCCTCCGTCCAGATATAACTCTTTACTCTCTATCTCGGAAGGTGGCTCTTATTGTAGAATTAACTGTTCCATGGGAATCAAATATCCCAAAAGACCACGAGTACAAGTTAAATAAATACCATTATCTTGCAAATGCCGTAACCCGGAACGGCTTCACTGTTCACCTTCACGCGGTGGAAGTTGGCGCTCGTGGCCTGCCAGCTAAATCTCTATTTCACCTCTTTAAAGATCTTGGCCTTTCCAGAAAAATAATCAACTCTTTCTTAGAAAAATTATCTAAAACTGCGATTTGCGCATCTCAAATTCTATGGCTTCGAAGGGGGAGTGAATGGGTGGCAAGGTGAACGCTCACATGTGGCAAGACAGCTGTCCTAAACCTACCACAGCCGGTTCGTAAGTCCGGAATCCACTGCTCACCCCCCACAAGTGTAAAAAAAAAATAGTATTATGATGGGCCCGACTCCGGTCGGTGAATTCCATGGCAGCTCCGTTTGTATTTATTATTATTACTTATAAAATTAGTAATAGGGCATGAGTTTATTCCCTATAGATATGAGTTAAAATATTTAGTTACTAGTTTCGCGATAATAATAAAAGTATATCCAAATTGTTGTGTAAGGCATAAAATAATATTAAAATAAATAAAAAGCATAATTGTATGTCATAATATTATTTTAAACGAAAACATTTCTCATGATTTAAAAACATTACTGCTCTCTGCTGGTCACACGGCGCAACAGTTAATACAGCGCCCTCTACCATCGAAGCGGCTACAATGTCGATGTGAATCGTGATTTCGCTGGGACCCGATAGATTGCAATGTGATTTGATAACATCTCGCGCAGGTTTACCGCCGGCGTGCTCTACGAAACCGGGACGATTTTATCATTATGACAAGATAAAAATCCTTTGTTTCCAAGCACCACCTTTTTTATCTATGGAACTTTCAAAATTCTATTTACATCTCGGGGGGAGGGGGGAAGGGGGTGATTCTTAAAAAAATAACTAAGGGGCCATTTGATGTAGGGCCATAGTCAAATTTAGCATTCCATTATAGTGTCACATCAACGATGCACATATAGTTATTACTTGAAAAAAAAACAGAATATTACAAACGCCACAAATATTGTAATCAGGATAAATTTGTTTATTTATAATAAGACCTGATTCGTGTGGTAACACTATTTTTTACTATATTTAAAATCTTTTAACGTGCCCTACGAGAAAATTTCCTAGCTAAAGCCAATTAACCGTCGCCTATTTTTAGAAAGGGCAAAATTGCCATTTTTACAAAGATTACATTTGAACGGAAAAGTATGCTCTTTGTTGTGTACAACTGGCAAACCTGAATCTCGTCTGAGAGTGTTATTTGTACCTAAATAACAAAAATTAGCCATATTTGCCATTATTGTTTTTATTGGGCGTAATTTGTATTTTCTCCCTATTTTTAGGGCGACTAGCAACTACTGTGAGCCAGCATTTTTTTAGTTTTAGAGTTCACTTTTGTCTTGATATTGCGGCTCACAGCAGTTGGTCGATCGATTAAAATTCTGAATCTTCAAATCTCTGCCGAGTTACACACCAAGTCAGTATATTGATACATTTTTTTCTAAATCACGAAATAAATAAAAACTAAACTCCGTTTTTATCATTTCGGTCGTTTACGCTGAAGTAACATTCCTTACTTAGATAAAAAATATAGTAAGAGTTAGCTGTTATAGAGGAGAATTAAGATTTTGGATGTTTGGAACCATCTCCCGTAAACAAAAGCAACATGTTACTGAAAAATTCCGTGTCATAATACTGATTTCTATTCCTAGTCTTTCTGTGTCCATGGTATGGTGCAAGACTCTGGTGCAAGACTCTGGAACGATATCCCGGCAAATATACGATACTCGCCTTTTTTACCGTCATTTGAGACTAACCTCAAAGATTGCTACCTTTCTAAGAAGTAACCAGTTCTTCCCTTTCTCTCCTCTTCCTCCCCCAATATCCTCTCCTCGGACATTCTTAGTTTTAAATACCTATACTAATCTTTATTTCCCAATTGCGTGCATGTACCACTGTGATTAGGTTAGTTGTAAGACATTACCATGTGGCAATAAGCTCGCCTGTTGAAATAATGCAAAGTGCAAATAAGGAGCAATTAATATTCTATAGCATTAGCGGGAGCGGCTTGCGAGCGAGACGCCCTCTGAATGAAAAACAATGAAAATAGATGCATGTTATTATAAAGCATCCAATGTATTTTTAGGCATTCTACTTCAAAACGATCAACGGTTACTTTTCTGCTTTTAATATTAGTTTCCAAGGCTTTCGTGGATATAAAGTCTGCTCTTTCATTTCCACAATTTTAAAAGGATTTCTTTATCTCGCAGTTAATATTACAGGGCTCCAATGCCCAAGAATGTAAACGTTTGGGAAATACCTCTTTTGTTTTTCCACTAAGCCAAAGGCTTTGTGCCATCTATGATTTTTTGAAGATTGCTTTGAAGATTCTTCTTATTGGTCTTATAGTATTTAATTATAGTATTTCCCACAGAGATTGTGTGCGCTGTGTTGGTTATTTATTTTGTAAATTAATAGAATGGCTATTTTAAACCTGTCCAAGCCAGTGCTATTTTGTTATTTTTCTTAAAATATATCGATATAATATCGCCAGTTATGAACTCCTGAAAATCGTCAATCGGTCAAGACTTTGGGTTGGATACGAAATTATTAACCGCTCGAAAATTTACCTTCATTAGGTCGGGCAATGTTACAGTAATAAAAACGAAGTTCTAATGAACGTGCACGACGGCAATCGATACGGCAAAGGGCGGTTTCGCATATGTATGATATGATCTGACGTTAAAATATTTATTTAATATGTATATAATTTAATTTGTTTTTTTTCTAACACTACCGTGGCACTCAAATAAGACTCAGGAAGTGAAATCGCCTTATCACAGGAGTGCCTAGCAAGGCGGACTCGATTTCACATTACTCGGCACATTAGGAAAACAAACTTTTTCATTTAATTTTTGCGCAATTCAGCCTGGACTCAGACAGACTTGGAAGAACAGTAATATCTAGGTTGTAAATTATATTACTTTTGTGCTCTTGCATTTGAATGTATATGTATAATAACTAATAAATAAATATATAAGTAAATAAAATGTAGTATTGATAGTTGCTGCAACATCAATAATTCGTGATTTCCTTGCAACGTATTAACCAGGCTGAAGTGGTTCTAATTCGTAACCGTTAATTATATCCTATGGTTTTTCGTAATAATACAAAAGCTGCTCTCTTTAAAATTGCAATTTGTTTGATTCGCCCTATCTACAAGCGAGCAAACCAAAAACTAAAATAATCAAGTACCTATGTATTATATACATATGCATTTTATATACGTAAATGTAAAGGAAACCGACATGTTTTTCAGAAAGAACACCTCCCCGTTGTAATTAGCAGAAACACGCGGCCGTCGTAAAGTCGAATGTATGTAAGGGTGGGTGAAATGCCTAAAGAGGCGCGTGCTCTTTTCTCCGCGAATTTGGCTGCACGCATGGCGAATATTAAAACTTAACGCCTACCGACGCGGATTCCTCGCGTACTTCTGAAACTTTGATAATTAAATCAACAAGTTAAGGCTCCGAGCACCCGATATTACGTATACGAAATAAATGCGTGCCTGCATTTTCTTTTGAAATTCAGGGATTGCTCACTCCAGATGTGACCTCACTGCCGGAATGGCAATCGTCTATTTTTTTTAACTAGTCAGGTAAGGCTGGTGAAAATCACGATGTAAAATAAATTAATTACATAAATGTATGAATTAATATGACAAATAAATTATTTTTTTATGTCTCTTTTAATTGCAATGACAAACGCATATGTAATTTCTATGCCAGTATCAGGTAGTCTGGAGGAAGTCGATTATGTTGCGTGCGAGAGGAACGCACCTTAATTTAACCCTACAGTGGTTCCGCGATCTACATGTATACCGCCACCATAGAACGTCGTTTTTCTTGGAATCTGTATTAGCTCACATTTCGGGACTCCCTTGCACTTGAAGCTCATTAAACGCGCTCACCGATCTCAGACGTATCAGAAGCAGTGTTAGGCTAAAATTAATCCGACTAACGATTGATGACTAACGATAGAATACGTTGATCGTGATTAAAAAATAACGATTGATTCCCTTAATCGCCAATCGTGACTGATTGTCAATGAAGACCTGATTGATTAGTTTCAATAGTAGTCATGACTAAAAAATTGTGAATGATATTCTCGATAGCGGTCAACTTCGTTTTGCGAGTTTTTCGTCCGTCGGTCGGTCGTACGTTCAGTCCGTCGGTCGGTTGGTCGGACGGTCGGCCGATTGGTAGGTCGGTCGTTCAGTCTATCGGCCGGTCGATAGGTCGGTCGGTTGGTCGGACCGACCGGCCGACCAGCCAATTGACCGCTCGACCGATCGGCCGACCAACCGGTCAACTGACCGACCGACCGACCGGCGAAATCGGTGGCAATCTAAGTACCGTCAACAAATAGATACAATATGAATAATTGTCGGGTGGCATCTAAAGAGAAAACATATAGAAAACAAAAAAAAATCATAGGATGGATTTCGTAGTGTGCACAAGTATTTTCAAGTAGTTGTACAAGTATTTTCATTTGATTTTGTGGACTTTTGTGCAAGAAATTAAAGCTTTTACGGCGCCGAGGCGCTGAACATGGGTGCTATTACGAGACTACAGTTAAAAATATTCCTATGTATTGATATTTTCATTAAGTATATAGTGAGGAAAACGCTAAAAAAGGGGACACTTACGTTATGGACATTTATAAGTTATAGATACTGCAAGTGTGTGCTAATTTGATTAAATACATAAAGAAGTATAAGCGTAATTTTATTATGTTTGTTTTAATGCTTGCCTTCCTAACTATCAGACTCCATTGCAGTAACACTTTTTACACAATATAATATTATAATAGTTAAAAAACCGCAGTCTTCCCTACGGTGTTCGCCTTGAACTCATAAGACATCACCGATGAACAACAATGAACATTGATTTCTTTCCAATCTTCTATGGTTTTTCCAGTTTGTCATTTCCCTCATTGTTATTTAAGTAAAATATGAAGTCCCGGAACAAAGAGTGGTTAGTCATGCACGTTCAAATCCTCCGAATATCTTGCGATTATCATTCATAACAGCCATTAAAAGATTTACATCCATGATATATCGATTTATTTTATATCCTTTTTCATTTAATTACTATATATTTTATAACTTAGGTAATCCTTCTAATATATTTTTTTCTCTGTCAAATTAAATATATAATGGCACCCATTTAGGGGTGAATCTTTCAAATCACTCGAACACGTATTTCTTTATTTCCTTAAGAGTGACATTCTACCAAATTACAAAAACCCTTATTAAAAAATTCCAGAGATATGTGTTCGACGGGGTAAAATTGCATTGTTCCTCACCTTTAGGGTTGGAATTTCGAAAAATCCCGTCTTAGTTCTCAATTATTATATTAGCGTAAAAGTTGTAAAAAAATTAAAAGTTCTAATTTTGGCTTCATAAATGCTGTGGTCAGTCAGTCCGCTATCAAAGAGCCAGACAGTCAGACAGTTAATCAGTGAATCAGTGAGGAATTTATCTCTTATATAAGTAGATGTGTTGCTTTCATATTTTTTTAATACTGTCTTATTTGATTTCGTTGAAATAAAGGGGGGAAGCTTTTCAATATTATGGTATTTCTCTCTGTATTTTTTTATCTTTCTATTATCTCCCATTTCTTCCATCGTTAATATGATTATGTGACGGTATTCCAGGTCAAAATTTTCTATTAATAAATTCTCGTCCAACATGTTTTACCATGCTTATTTACTTCTGCTGTATAGATATACTAATGATGTTTCTTCTCATTTACAGTTGCTACCAGAATATTGAAGCTTTCAAAAATCCAGCCCGACGCTGTCTACTCTCGTATTGGAAAGTATTATAGAGACGACAAATTATAAGTGTACAAGTTACGGTCTTATAAGTGTACAAGTTATAATTTCATATTGAAACTTCCTTTTTTTGGTCCTAAAGTTGGTGAGCAGCGGACAGGCCATTTGTTTAATGTTATCGCTGGTACGCGCAGACGGGAAATTACCTTTCTTCATTTGTAACTTTCTTGCCCGCACAGTGGAGTATTGGGTTTTGGGTTATGAAAAATTGATAATATTATTACTTGGTTCAGAGCACTTAAACTTTAGGATTTAAAATTGCCCCATTCAAAATATAACCAAAAATATTTCTATTTCGACCCAACCCTGAGTTCGACTTATAGTGATCGCTTATTATTATCATTAGATGACGCAACAATTTCTTATTCTTTAGTGTGGCTTATTGTACTGTATCCAGGAAATTGATTATATACTAAGCAGTCGAATCGAAAGGATTGCATTCTTAAATTAATCGGAATCATTTTGATAATGCAGGTCGCTTTCTTAGTCGCAGTAGCAATTCACCAGAGCAAACGCCTTTAATATTGCCATTTTTTATCTCAATGCTATGTAATATTGCCTTCAGGTCAATTAGAAATAACATTACATTAGATTTCTCAAATTAGATGCTAATTAATATTATTGTCGAATCAATTATGTTACGTAATACAATATATATATTTGACTCGCCGAGCCATTCTAACAAAATATGTAATTGCATTTTACTATTTTCGCGATTAATCACATGCGGTTCTTTTTATACAGAAAAAGCCCTATTCTAAAAATATAACAAATAGCAAAAAATAAATAAAGATTAAATATCAAATTTACGATAACTTCATCTAACGCAACGAAAATAATAAAATTATAAGAAGCGTGACGTAATTTGTAGCGACCAGAGAATCTAGTTTATTTATTTTGCTAGTTTTGCACTAAATAATTTAAAAAACTGTTATTCGTATGATGGTGGAAGCGCCAGTATCACAGTAAGTGCTATTCTCTCCGGTAGTGACAAAATAAGACGGGGGAAGTGAGCATCTTTTTTTATTATTTTTTTTACCCACAAGGCATTTATCTTTTTGAGGAACCCCGCCTTGTTGCCTATTGGCACCATCTTCCAGTTGGGCATTTGTAGCATCACGCAGTCAAACACTCAGGCGGTCACCCGTCCCAGTATTGACCGCGCCCGCCGCTGCTTAACTTCGGTAACAACGAGGAGAGCCGGTGTCAACGGGGCTACGGAAGCTAATCAGGTTCTAAACATAAGGCTAAAATACTAGCGACGGAATTGGACTCGCTTTAAAATGCCGTAAAACTTTAAATGGTTGGTACTTTAATAAAAACTAAAACAGTAATAGGGCACGTGTGCGTCGTTATAGTAAACCTTACTCCACTCTTCGGCCAAGGCAATCACCTCTATCTCTTTCCAGTCGGACTATTCGAAAGAGAAGGCACCCGTTAGTATATCCTGGACTCGTATGATTGAATATTTATTTTAAAAATGGTCTACTGGATCCAACAGTAAAAAAATATTTATTTTATTATTTCCACTTGTTTGCTCATTACAATTATCTATTTATAAATATTAGCTTCGACGAATTCGAAAGCATAACTAAATATCCGAGGTCTTCCAGAAAAAGTTAAAAAAAAAATTATTATAGTAATCATATAAAAATATAATAATAAAAATATTTTTTAAATGAAAACTGTCAGTAGGCCGTACAAAATCGATGGGTTCGTTCGTTCGATAATGTGTTCGGGCCAATTTAGGACACGTCTCTCTGTAAATATGCGGCCTGGATGGCCTTGTCTTTTTCCTCTTGTAGATCCTGGTGTGTGACAGAGGTTGATAGTTGTGTTAAGGATCGGAGGTGGTCTTCATCCTGGAGCGTTTCAGATATACATATCGGGATCTCTGTGTAGCCCCAGCAAACAAGATTAGCTCGGCATCTTGTCACATTTACGCTCAGTCTGTTGAGAGTGCGCCAGGTGGTGTAGGGAACATGGGACCCCGGTGCTATCTGTTTCTTAGCATCTTCGCCAAGTGAAGCCCTACATTGAGTTATGTGATTCGATGATTGACTGACATGGAGCGGATGTGTTCGGCTCATGAACGACTTTCGCGATTTGAGGCGATTGTGGTGTCACTCCTGTCCGTGCAGTGGGTGTCTTGGGTCATCTATCACCTTTAGGCGTTCTGAATCAGCCAGGGCATCCCGACGTATTGCAGAGGAAGCGATACCGATGATCGAATAAAGCTTTTCGACGGGAGTAAGGTTGAGGAAGCCGGTGACAATTAGTGTAGCATCGTTCACAGCAGTATCGATCATTTTTGCATGTGTTGATACACTCCACACTGGAGCGGCATATTTCGCTTCGGAGACGCATAGACCCAGAGCTGAGGTACTGAGTGTCTGGGTCGACCCAGAGCTGGGTCGTCTTCTCATATATTCCCAGTTAGTTTCCTGATGATGCTATTTCTTGAAAAAATCGATGGGTGCTATTCAATTGTATTCAAATTCAAATCGATACATTGTGTGATATGAAGTTTGCCTATAAGGTGTACAAATATTTGTTGAAGACGATATTATTTACACAATTATACAAAAAAAAACACATTTTTTCAAATATCATCCATATTTAGAATTTAGATTTTAACATAGTTTAACTTTAATACTGATAAGCATCTACGAAAGGGGAAAACCCCACTAGGTAGTTTCTGTCCGACTAATTAGGGCAAGTTATTATTCCCTCTATTCAACTACTTAGTTATTTAAAGCAATAAAAATACAAAGTTGAATTTGGTCCGCGTTTTGACGGTCCAAATCTCCTCTGTGCGCCACGCCACGTCGTGTTTCGCGAGTCGTATATTTTTCACACGGTAATACAATTTTATCTTTGCCGCGTACACGCTCTTCATAGACAGGGAATGGGGAGCGTGCAGGTCGCTCTTGAATTTATATTTCATTTATCTTTGAATTTTAAACTACAACCTTGAAGGTTACGAGAGAGTGAGATACATATAAAAAGACGCAAGAATTGGTCCTGTGTGATATAGCTAATAAATAAATTGTATATAACGAAATGATTACTCGCAAGCGGCAGTATCACAACTAATTTCAACTGGAGTTATAACTAGATCACAATGCGTACAGAGAGAGGATAACATGTAGGTAGTTCTCTAAATAAGACTGAGTTCATAACCACGACAATAAAATAATTGTATGAAAATCCAGGTAGACCATTTCACAAAATGTAAAGAAGAAAAAATGATCAACAGTCATGTATCTTACCAAAGACGGATATAATATTTTGACCAGATATAATACTAATATAATAATACGGATATAATACTCTCGAAGATTACGGGCGTGAAATGGAAGATCATCACTCTTGTAAAATAAAAAAAAATAGGCAAAAAACGTTTTTTTGGGTGAATTTTGAAGCAACGACGTCTGGAGCACCCTGTGTTTCGGCGATGTTACAACCACAAGGCTGTCGTCACATGGCCGAAACATTGTCGGATGCTGCACGCGAAAAAATCGCAACAAATTTAAAGAATGAAAAAAAATTGTACCACAACCAAAATTTATTTAAAAAACTTTATATAATAACTATCTTTTTGGCGAATATGGGTGAAATTTGTGTTATGGTATTATTTTAAAGTATATTTTTAAAACTAACGTATCATCCACTGCAGTAAGATATTTTTACCTATTGTTATGTAATTCATACTATTAAAATAAAGCACGACATACACATTCCTGCAGTGTTACAAAATATCGTGTTTGGATAGTAACAAAAACAGCTTCACTGTTAACCTTCACGCGGTTGAAGGTGGCGCTCGTGGCCTGCCAGTTAAATCTCTGTTTCACCTCTTTAAAATCTTGGTCTTTCCAAAAAAATAATCAACTCTTTCCTAAAAAAATATCTAAAACCGCCATTTCCGTATCTCAAATTCTATGGCTTCGAAGGGAGTACTAAACCTACCACAGCCGGTCATTATTCCGGAATCCACCGCTCACTCCCCAAAAGTGTAATAATAGTATTATGATGGGCCGGTCTCCGGTCGGTGAATTCCATGGCAGCTCCGTTTGTATTTTATTTAAGTATTTTCCCTTCGTTATTATAACGCCGTCGGTATATGAACGGATTGCTATTAGACTGATCACAAGTTCTGATCTATAAATTAAGATAGAAGTAGTCTGCAGTACCTATATCTATAAAATGTGATCGGGGTGTAGGATTTTCACATCCCGTCCGGCAATAAAGGTAAGTACGCTGCGGCGCACACGGAGAAGGAGAAATTGAATTTGTATGATGGAGATCGCTGACGGCGTAGTTCCTACTCGCGTACGGAATCCGATTGGTCCGCCCGACCGCCGACTGCCGACCGCTCTGCCACTTCCGTTCTCGCGTATTTGGGCGGGAGGCTTTCAGCGCCGTGAAACTGAAAGTGATGGCTTTGCAGTTGGACGAGATCGACATGGCTTTTTATTTTTAATCCTCTACTCGTCGTGCGACTTTCAGGTCACGACTTGTCGCATGTCGGTTTTGATTTCTAGTAACTATGATTAGCTACATACAATTAAATATATTACAAAAATAAAAAACACGACTGCTGTTACACAAAGTGAACTATTGTATTTATAATTATTTTTGTTACGGATTTTATTAAATATTTGTGGTTTATGTATTTATACATATAGATAGATATAAATTTCCGGAATTTACTCAATCAGACCGTTCATTTGACACAAAACATTATATATTTATGTATTTTTTTTTAACATTTTGACATTTAGACAAATATTTTTAGACATTTGTACTTTTTAGTTACCCTATGACACTCGGGATGACATAACAATTCTAACAATATTACACACTTCTAAATCGATTCCAGCGCTTAGCAGTCATGGTGGAATAAAAAATCAGGGTTTCATGATTAATACATACGGTGTTTTTCGAGTACAATTGCTTAGTTTTATAACTTTCCAAAATGTTGGATTGAAATTTTTTGTAAGAACCAAAAACGGTGATTTAAAAATCGGTAATACTTTGTGGAGTGAAATAATTTAACACTTTGCTAATTTAATATTTCAAATATTTGTCTTCGTTACGTCAGGAATAGATAACGGAAGATGGAAAAAAAGAAACTGTAAAATGATGAATGTTAACATGCACCGCGTAACACTGCGATTTATATTAAAGTCGTTGCTTTCTCCTGATATGAGACCAGGATCGCGGTACGTACCCTATGACACTAAGGAGGACAACACGATTCTAACAATACAAGTATGTCGTAATAAAGAAACGGAAAACATACATAGGTGAATCCTGAACACATAACACACCTTTTGGGCAGTCGTGTAAAAATACGGTGTTAGGAGGCTAAATGACCCCTTTGATTCGGTATAAGGCACTACTGGGTATTTAATTTATTTTGGATAATACTATTTACAACAGTAGGGCTGTGATATGCGATATACATTTTCGGTAACTCGTGCAGGAGAAACAAATTAACCCCATATCCATTTCCTCATAACATACCCAACTGAGCTAAAACGCCAACACATATCTAGGGATACCGATATTTTACGTATACGTTCGATCTGAAAAAAAAACACTCTCACACACACACTGCGTTATTCAGTCATACACCTACACATTAGTTTAAAATATATAATAAATACTACCCAACATCAATAACTGCCCTCAAGTTCATTTAATAAAGTATACGTTATGATAATCATATAGGAATCATAATACAATATATTTTTTACGAAAAGTCCTTACTTGTATTAAGAAAAAAAAAATTGACCCCTTGTATTCGAAAAATCAGCAATCACAGACACCTTTATTTTTCTCCAGCACCGCCTCAACACTGGATGTACACAGTGCCTAATTATACTACCTTTTCAGCTTACTTATAGAAGTCTATTAACGAAACCATTCACACAACTCAACTTTATTAACAAGAAACAACTTCGGTAAAATTATACCGTGTACGAAAGCGTGAAATATGTGAGCTAGTTTAAATCTCCTTTTTTGTCCCAAAGAAGGCTTACGTGGCCACTTTCAGATTTTCTGCAACTCGTTTTTCGGGAATATTTTCGGCTCACGGAAGCTGTCCGGGTCGCGTTCATTGTGACCTCCATCAAAAATAAAACTCAGGACGTCATGAGATTTTTATATTATTACATTTTTATGGATGACCACTAATATTAGATTCGAACAATAAATAATTCATCATACGGAGACCCATACAAATGCTTAGTAGATAAGGAATAATGTTAAAATATTAGTAATAATTTTTAACATAATTCCTTAGCATTTGTTAGGGTATAGTTGGTTTTGTTTGTTTGTTAGGGTAATTTATTTGTCAGGGTATTCAAAATAAATAAATAAAATATTATTATTACAGACCGGTCTTATTCATCTTGTAGGTTTTCTTATAAAAGCCTCTCCCATTTCTTTTCATGACCTTTCTTAGACGTATATATAGATATATATATATATATATATATATATATATATACAGTGGCGGATCCAGGGGGGGGGGGGGGCTAAGGGGCTGAAGCCCCCCCCAAAACATAAATAAACAAAACTTTCAGATTTGTTACTGAACTGTTTATTAAAAATCTGTTAGTTCAGCTCAAAATTTAGAGACAGCTCCAAAAAATTCTACATATCTAAGTAAAACCCAGAATCAGCTGATTGAATGTTGCCATACTCTAATTATGAAAAATATAATAAAAAAAGTAAAAGAAGCAAAATATTGTGTCATAGGCTATATATTAATCCGAAAATAAAAAGACTTTTTCGTGGTAGTCGTATTTCCGAAGTAAGTTGGAAAAAACGGTCGAACGTAAACGTTTCTAACTAACGCTGCCGTAACGATGAGAGATATATGATTAAGTTCTAGTGAAAAGTTGTAGAGCTTGATTAATGTCTACAAAAAAGTCAGCGACAGCATATGTCTAACTTTTATATTTAAGTCACAAAAAGTAGTATTTCAAATTAAAAAAATAATTTAAATCGTTAGGTCATGTTTATTGGTCATATTATCAACGATTATTAATTATTATCAAAATAAGGAAATTTATCGTCTAAAGTGTTTATAACAAAAGACTTTTCCCCCTTACTGTATATAATTTCACTTTTACTGCATAAATGGTTGAAGAGATAAGACACTCACAAATAAGAAACTCACAAGAAGACACTCACAAATAACGGTAATATAGTCAAATGGGCATGCAAATACATACATACATTGCAGTAAAAATATAACCCTTCATTTAGCAGTCAGGAAATAAATCATAGCACTCAGTACTAACCAAACCACACTCATTATTTCATCACAAGTAAAACGTTTTACCGCCCAACGAAGTGGGCACGGGTCAGCCAATTTACTGATATAGCTATTAGCGAGACCGACCCTCAGCCCCCCCC